>OZ038481.1:131613871-131783871 GCA_964036315.1 Acanthosepion esculentum | reverse complement strand
TCTGTCCAGCTATGTACGCATTATTTGCCATGCGTGATACTCGCTTAGGCGATCATGTATCTTTCAATACATGACTTACGAGGCAGATTTTTCCTGCAGTATGCTGCCATTTCTTTCTGCGGTAGACCAGTTGCTATCCCAGGCTATAGAACCTGGTCTGTCCCGCTATGTACCCATTATGCACCATGCGGGATACACGCTTAGGCGATCTTGTATATGCCGATTCATGACTGACGAGGCAGAATTTTCCCGCATTAGGCTGCCATTTCTTTCTGCGGCAGACCAGTTGCCATCCAAGGCTATAGAACCCGGTCTGTCCTGCTATTTAACCCATAGCTGGGAGGAGAAGAGGAGGATTCATACCTTTACCAAAGGTATTAGCACGTAAGTGAATGTAATGGATTCAACTGGAATTCTCACTCGGCTCTCCGATTCCTCAATCCGAGCCGCTATCCATTACTGCACCGCGCCTCTCAAGTCTACTGTTATTTTTCTTTGTAACATTGACAGGAGTTTCCTTCCTAACCTTTTGTTTAACGTATTGTGGAAAGCCAGCATCTTGATTATATCATTATTTTTCTTTCTACTTACATCGGTTGTCCATTTTTGTCGTTGTTGTTGGAAATCTTCGAGTTAAATGACATTTGTTATTTGGTAAATCTCTTTGTCATGTACCGCCAACTATGCCATGGAGGGGGCATGAAGTATTGTCTTCTTTAAGAACAAAAGGATCCATTCTCTTGAGACCGTTTTTAATCATTGATCTGAGAAAACGGCTGTACACAGATGATAGTATAGATATTGCTGAATAAACTGAACGCCATGAATGACATCGATGTGAGAGTCTAGATCTGAAAAGACCATTTAAGAACAGCACTCGAATCTCAGGATAATATTTTCCTTTTGCAGAAATTTAATGCTGCGAAAAATACGGTTAGTGCAGAGTCTATCCAATGTTCAATATTCTTACTCCGATACTAAATTTATGATAACAGATGTGATAAACCGAATTATATGAAGTGTTTAGGATTTACTAATTCCACATTCTGAATTTTTACGATAGATTCAGTGTTTGTAACTATAGTCCCGCCATAACTCTAAGTGGTATCGATTCCGCAAGTAGTCGAAAGACATCTGGAAAGATTTTGAGTTATGCTGTCCCGATTGCAATCCTCGAATCTCTGACATTTCGAGGTGCAGGATTTTGCGAACGAATCAGCCTCTCCCCACCACGCCCCATAAATGCTCGACTGGGCTCATACCAGGCGAATACCGTGGAAGTCACCGGCATTCTCTTCAAACCAATTCTGGGAAATTCCGATGACTCAGAATATTATTCTGCTGGAATAAACCATTATTGTTAGAATACAATTAGTCCGTGGATGATTGCAAGCCGTTACAAAGTCGTACAATGTAGTGATCGTCAGTCAATGGAGTGTTTAAGTGAACCAACGACTCCAAACCATGCGATGTGAACACACCCCGACACCATTATGAAGCCACCAACCAGTCTGCATGGTACCTTGTTGAGACAAAGGTAAATAGTCTCATCTGGTCTACACCATAGCCGAACCCTTTCATCAGTTCGATGCAATTGAAACCGTAACTTAGATATGGCACAAGTCCGAAAGTAGGGGGCACCCAGTGAGAAATGTTCTAGCGAGACAAGCTTGCTAACCATTACACCGCCTCGAGGTGCCACGTTATATGTTGCCAATCTTTCAGAGTCAGAATAGAGAGTGAGCTATCATGGTCGGTTTTCTTTTTTCATATCCGATGGAAACTAGATAGCTGAACTGAACTGAACTGCTTGACATGCGCCCGATACCTTTGCATTTAATGTGAATATGTTTTGAGGCGGATTCACTAGTCAGGCACCTTTGATCTCGATCTGAAGGAGTCATGGTTGGCCACTGCGCTGCTTACAGTGAGCGTTAATGATTCCCATTGAGTATTAACGATACACACATGTCCCCGAAGATCTAGGGGTGACAAATATCACCAGAAACATATGAATTGAATGTTCCATCTGTATATCACCAACTATCATGTACCATTCGAAATCTGATAATTCATGTTTCCTTGACTTAACTAAATAACCAGCTTTTATACTGACTCGTCAGGTAATGTTTGCATGAGGCTTGCGTAAACAATGTCAGAATTTATTTTATTATTATTATTATTATTATTATTATTATTATTTCTGGAAAAAAACAGAGCGTGAGAATTCATTAAAAAAAACAAACTTAGAGGGGAAATAAACAAAACAAGATTATCTTTTAAAAAGATATTAGGAAAAAATAACACAAGCAACCATCCTGGAACAAACAACAATAAAAAAAGCTTACTTTATTATATAGTAAATCTTAAAATTACAATTGTCTAATTAGGATTTATTATATAGTAACGAGACGCATCCTAACAATAAACAAGACGAAAACACTGTTAAAGATATAATTGGACGATTGTGATGATTTCCTAAGAGTTGAGATGTATTATAAAAAGACTTAAAGAATCTAAACTAATTATTACTAATTCAACGAGGCATTATCCTGATGGAGGTCGACATCCGCCCAATTGGACATTTCCAAAAGCTTTTCATCGATTGATAATCGGTTCAATTGAGAGCATTACTTGTTTGAACTCAACACCTGATTTTGCTGAAGGAGTTCGTAATAAACACCTGCTTCATATGCAGGCCGGCTTTGCGTTTTTTCCAGGATATTCTTTGCTCCACATTGTTGTAAACAATCCACTTTTCATCGCATGTGATCGTTCTTCTCAAACATGAATCATTCTGTTGTAACTGTGCAGAGGGTCGCAGATGGAAATGAGCTCCGTTAAATGTTTTCCCGTTAAATCGTGAGGCATCCAAACGTCGTAGCGATTCACATATCAAAGTGTTTTTCAAATGCTTCACAACAACTCATATGAGATATGTGAAGTATTTCTATGGTGCCTCGTATTGTGTGATGTTGATTAACTTTAACCAGCCGTTTGAATTCTATCAGCATCAACGACCGAAGGACTGCCGGAACGTTCACGGACTTACAAATCAAAATATCCACTTCTGGACATAGCTAACCACATACGAAGATTACAATCAGATATGGCACCCTCTACATAACTTATTTTCTTTCTTACTTTTTAAAAATCTTTTTGTGTCGTTCTTTTGAATCTCCAGACCATTCTTACATGTATCTCCGTCTCTCTCTACTTAACTCAGTCAGCTATCTCTTCTTTCTCTACTGTTCCCCTTCCTCTCAAGACTTTTGCGTTTTCAACAGTATCCCAGATAATATAGACAATGCTATCTCCCTGCACCTGTTTGTAAACATATTCGTGTTCGTTGACTTTAAAACCCATCATACCAAGGGGCTTAATCACTCTGACACTGACCTCGCTGGCATCCAAACCCTTAACTTCTCAATCATTCAATCTCTCACGCAAGTGGTTGACTTCCCCTACGCGTTTCCACAGTAACCCTGACGGAAACGCTTCTCTTTTTACCTCTATCCCTTACTCTTGTCGGACTACACAGCTCTGCCGTCTTGGCATCTCTGATCACGCGGTAATGTCTGTAAACATTGCCTTCCGTTCCCCACCAGCCAAGGACCTCCTACCAACAGAATATCTTTCTTTTATCAACGATCAAACTGGGGTTCTTTCCGTGTCTTCCTTCGTGACGTCCCTTAGAATGAAGTATTTAATCATCCAGTTCAAAAATGCGCGTCTGAGGTCTCCTCCTGGGTGAAAGCTGGCATCGGTGCTTTCATTCCAGTAAGGAAATATCACGTTAAACCGCGTTCATCTCCTTCGTTCTCACCTTCATGCTCGGCTACTATAGCCCAAAGGAATCACTGCTTCCGGTTGTACTAGAGCGATACGTCTGATTGCAACTGGTGTATCTCTGTCTCTGCTCCTAACGAGTGCAAGCGTGTCCTCAATGAAGCAAAGTTACCGTTTGCTGATAGAATGAAATAACACATAGCGTCTCGCAAGTTCGAGAGATTATTGGCGGCTCTGCTAGAGTGTGCGGAACAACATCAAATCCTCATTCACTCCTCTATTCAATCAGTTCGGAGTCCTGACATCTAGAGCAGATATGGCTAAATGCTTTGCTCGGAAATTCTCTTCCAACTCAATACTCGTCTCATCTGTAGTGCCCACACCTGATTTTCCTCTAAAATGGAGGCTCTACTGAGTGATATGCGCATAACCCTATCACTGGTCTCGGGCATCATTTCTAAATTAGAATTCCCATAAAGCAACTGGAGGTGATGGGATCCCAGCTGTCGTCATAAAGAGGTATAAAAAGAAAACAGACTTTAAATTAAGTTGAACAAATAAATGTCATAACAAAAATATTGTTCATTTCAGATCCCCACTCCTCTGTTGTGGACTGCATGCATTGCAAGTATTTCAATGATTGTTTTGCCAAAATGCAAAGCCGAATTTGCTGTGGGTAAGTTGAAATACATTTATTTAATGAAAATATTTCACTAGAGATTCTTTACAGCGTGGCTTGTATGTTGCGTTATATTCTTAGCATATTCCATGTACCCAAAAGTATTTCGGTAGAACCTTATAAAATTGGTATTAATATTTTATAGTGGGTTATCGGTTATAGTGAAGTGTATGAGTGTGAAAACAGATTAGTTTGATTTGGCCTTGTTAGTTAGATAGCCCACCACAAGAGGGGTATAAAACAAAGAATGTGTTTATGTGTACGTAGCCAAGAACGTATGTGTGGATGTATGTATGTTTGTATGAGCGTTATCGAAGGGTAGGAATGTCTTTGAAGTAATCGCTCAGTCTTAAAATGTTCCGTTCGTTTATCAAGTATAAAAGAAGTGAGGGAAAAGGTAGAGATAATAATAACGATCGCTTGACTTTTGTCAAGGGACGTGTTAATACGCTTGTTTCCTTCTCTCTGGTGACAGACGAACTTGCCGTCTTTTATTTTTATTTGTGGGGCTTGAAAAGGTCATTTGGGAATTCTCTGCCGGGTATGATTCGGGCCTTTCCATTGGACGATGAACAAACTTCGCGTCGGCTCGCGAAAAGGTCCGTAAAAGAATTTGTTTCTGAGAATTGAAGATTATTTGAATTTTGTTTGTAAATGTTTCCTAGTTTTCTATTGGCCGAAAAATATTTCGCATCAAGGTGCGAAATTTCACGAGTTTTTGTTTTGGATTCGCTTTTGCGTGTGTGTTAAACAAAGTTTGTAAATTCGAGTCTTTTTTAATTTTTAACAAAATCAAAGAGTCAGTGCTTATCATTTGAATTTTAAATCTAGATCTTGTTTTTTGTTCACTACAGTTTAATCGAATTTTATTTTTCTCATTTTCTACAGGAATGGTTCCTTTCAGATGTATGGAATGTTTGTGTAAAGTAAGTGACACATTTTTCACATGAATCACATTCTTTCGTGATGCCCTGATTCAAGCGGCGCCAAAAACAGTGTGTAAAACAATGGGGTCGGGTGTTTTTGGACAAAAATAATCAAAACAATTATTTACATTATTCGGACTATTCTCCTCATCTTTGTCGTCATATTTATTACAACGTTTCGGCTTCAGGTGGTTGGAATGTCGAGCTGAACCCTTTATTTCGCTCACTGGGGTAGACTGTTCTAGTTCCACGTGCCATGTTTAATGGATGTCAGTTATCTCCTGTCAATTCCCCTCTCCAAGTTCTCCACTGCCTTAACCGGGTATTGAACTCACACTCCTTGGGTCCTGTCACTCGATCTAACTAACGCCTTTATCCACAGTGCCATGTGTCCTTGAGACAGATACTGAATAATCAAAACAAGTTAGAAAGAAAGTAACAGAAGAGTTAAATAAATTCTCAATGATCAAATTGTTGAGTGTTTGCACCAACTTCAGTATTTGATGTACTAATTCGCTAACAGAAGTTTTGTCTATAAGCAATCCACGAACCACTGGTGGTACGTACAACAATTTTAATGGTTCACAGAAAAATTGGGATATTATTTCAATTTTTATGAAACTTAAAATTTTCAAATTGTTTTATTTAAATAATTTCACTCAAACTTTGTTACCTTTTTAATGGGTGCATTTCATATTAATAAAAGTTTTCCGATTACTATTATATAAATGTATTTACCTTTTTTTTTTCTAAATTCATATTAGTGGTCCGCCAAATCTAAAATTATACATTTAGTGGTCCACGAAGTTCAAAAAGTTGGCGACTGCTGCTCTAACATATGATTCCCACTGTATTTCACCTGCATTTATTGATTCTTCTATCCAGTGACAGACCCAGAGCACTATCCATCTAGAAGAATTGTTGCTATTATAATATACTATAAGTAATTTTTCTTTACATCAAGTGGAGAACTAAATTCTAACGCCTTGTGTTGCCCATTGCTTTTGTTGGATATATATATATTCGAAAATTATAACATAAAAATGTTATAAAATCACTACAAAAATAGCCATTTTGTTTCAACACTTCTGGTGTCTTATCAAGTGATGATGTTGAATGTAGAATAAAGGGTTTTAAAAGGTTCAAATCAATCAAACATCCCTCGCTAGGGGAAACGCTGTTACATAAGGTGGAATGACCAATCAAAATACAAGTATATGAGAATTCAAAAAACTTGACAACAGACTTAGGATATAATAATTATTTAATGCTTTAATGTTAGGGTTAGACTAAAATAGAATTCATTCTAACTAATAAATATTAAATGATACTATAAAATTAAATATTACCAATTTTAAATTTAATCTATATTAAGTTTAAAATTATAAAATTATTTAAAGAAGAAACTGAGGAAAACATATGTTTTTGTTTTTACATTTTGTTTTTATTGAAATTAAGTTGGAATAAACGTTAAGATCTAATGCTGCTCTGAACTCCGTGACAACTTAGATAAATTTGAATGGGCGATATGGCTTCGGGACAGTGAAATCTTGCACAAGACAATACACACGCGATCAGATTATAAAACACAAACACGCAGAAAAAGCGACGAGACAGGAAATATGGCCCCGGACCTTAAAAAAAAACAAAAAAAACGACAACATACACATACAATGAAAGGCACATATAAGCGATTATATACTCACATACATTGATAAAGACACGCACATATACATACACACATTCATAAAGACACGCACATATACATACACACATTCATAAAGACACGCACATATACATACACACATTCATAAAGACACGCACATATACATACACACATTCATAAAGACACGCACATATACATACACACATTCATAAAGACACGCACATATACATACACACATTCATAAAGACACGCACATATACATACATACATACATTCATAAAGACACGCACATATACCCACCAAGAAATATTCCAATTTGAAAGTATTATTAAACGAATTCTAACATACTATTAAAATATAACTTATATGGGCAGAGATATATAGATAAAAACAGTTGAATAGATACATTTTAATAGAGGTAGAATAGAAAAACAAATACTCGTCGATGAACAACATAAGACTTCATTATCCAAGTATTTTTGGAGTTTAGAGGAGAATAACAAGACAACTACTGTTAAATGGAAATGAATCAATAATAAACAGTATTAACAACATTTACCGGCCTGAATGTTGTTAATACTGTTTATTATAAACAGAGCATTTGCTGAAATATTTGTATCTATAAAAAGAACGTATAAACATCAAAAATGTCTTAAAGAAAAATAATTGTCGGACTTTGTCCATTTCATAATGCGTGACGTCATTTGTTTACATTTGGATACGCATCGAGCAGCTATAAATGTATGAGAGAAAATTATGGAGAACTGTAGTTTAAAACAAGTAAAATCGACCTTGCTAACCGAAACGCTCCTCTGTGGCTCAATCGGTAAAAGCACGTCAGGCTATATGACGGTTCCGTATAGGATACAGGTTCGATTCCTGTCGGAGGACGCATATTTTCTATGAACATTTCTTGGACATTCAGGCCGGTAAATGTTGTTTAATACTGTTTATTATAAACAGAGCATTTGCTGAAATATTTGTATCTATAAAAAGAACGTATAAACATCAAAAATGTCTTAAAGAAAAATAATTGTCGGACTTTGTCCATTTCATAATGCGTGACGTCATTTGTTTACATTTGGATACGCATCGAGCAGCTATAAATGTATGAGAGAAAATTATGGAGAACTGTAGTTTAAAACAAGTAAAATCGACCTTGCTAACCGAAACGCTCCTCTGTGGCTCAATCGGTAAAAGCACGTCAGGCTATATGACGGTTCCGTATAGGATACAGGTTCGATTCCTGTCGAAGGACGCATATTTTCTATGAACATTTCTTGGACATTCAGGCCGGTAAATGTTGTTTAATACTGTTTATTATAAACAGAGCATTTGCTGAAATATTTGTATCTATAAAAAGAACGTATAAACATCAAAAATGTCTTAAAGAAAAATAATTGTCGGACTTTGTCCATTTCATAATGTGTGATGTCATATATATATGTGAAGAAATATAGTTTTAAGGTGTGCTATATTTATGGAATTATAGTGGAAAGTTTGGTGGTTACCATTTATTTAATGGAGTTGACGAGCCAAATCAAATCCACACAATTTTTTGCTCTACGAATATGTTAAGCAAAATTGCAAAAACAAGAGAAAACAACAAGAAACATTTGAGATAAAAGACAAACAACAAGAAACATTTGAGATAAAAGACAAAAGGCAAACATTTGAATAACAAGTAATTTTCAGTATATTTTTGTAATGAAAATATTTTACAAAAATGTAGTGCTTTTTTTTAGGTGAAATCTTGTTAGTTTAATTTATGTTGAACTCAAGTTTGGTGAAAGACTAAATTTTGTTAATGAGTTCTGATTTGAAAGGTTGTTTGTTAGAATCTGTTATTGAAGATTCTGTAAATTAATTGCAAGAAAAAAATTTACATTTAAGAATTTACTGTTCATGTAAGTAGCAAATGTTTGTAAAGATGAATGAGATTTTGTGATCAATGAAGTTATCTACCTTTGAGTGCTTTGTTTTAATACAATGTTCTCGAATGTTGAGAAATAAAGTTGATTTGTGAGCAGGAATTTGTTTAACTTCTGCGTAAGGAATTTGGTGAGTGGAATAGAGTTTACTGGTGAGTTTTTGTGAGTGTGTGTGAATATCGTTAAGTTTGTATAATGTTCGTATGAACGAAGAACTTAAGATTGTGTGACGTGAAGTTTAGTTGCAATTCATTTGATGTCACGATGCTCACTGGCGAGTGTGAATGAGTTTCTGTTTTTATTTGGCACGAACTTGGATTTCAGTCACGAGCTGTAAAAATTAGTTAAGCGTTAGTGGATAATCACGCCTACTTGTATATTTATTAACCAATGAGGGCTCGAGAGTTTTTGAAAGTGTATGAAGTTGAAAGTGTTCTGCGATCCACTTTTTGCACAGATTTGACCAAACTATTTTTGGGTATTGGAATAATGTAGAATTTGGGTTCTACAGGATTAAGTGCTCAATATCAGAGATAGCGTATATGAATATAACATAAACATTGAAGTTGACTTCAATGTTCACATATATATATATATATATATATATATATATATATATATATATATATATATATATATATATATATAAGCCTTTCGAGTGCTCTTGTAGTGGACGCCTATACACGCCACTCCCACAAATTACTCAACAGTAATTGGACAAAAAATAGACAGTACTTTCTTCAAGAGACAATTTACCCATCGCACGAGCCGCATAAAAACTTCTCGTGTTTCTTGCTTCACCTAACTAGCTATAATAAAAAATCAACAATTGGTCGATTTTGGTCCAATCAAATAAATTGACACTTTCGTCGACATTTTCCCGCGCTCGTCTCTTGAGCCTACCTAAGTGTATAAGAACCAGAAATTTGAAGAAGAACTTTCAGTAGAATATTAAATTCCACAACCAAAACCTCGTACGTGTATTCTCGCAATCTTCTACTCTCACACACACAGACATTAACTACATTCACACAAAACAGTGAACTGTCTGTTATCCAAGCCAAGTGAACTATCCAAGACTTTAACATTCTTCTGCACGAACATCTAACTTTCAAATTGAAACATCAAACATCTTTATTCTATAATCAAATCTAAACAAAGAAAGTTCTTTCAACATACACACATTTGTATTCACATACAATACAAGGGAAGTCACTTTTTACGGCTTAATCTTTGTTGTAAATAACAGAATTGTATTTATGCTTGTTCCAATACATGTTTCACTTGTTGATCATTCAATCATCTCTTGTTGTTCTTTTCTGTGTTTTCTTTGCAAATTTAATGTGGAGTGTAGATATCAACGCAACCTTCAACAAAAAAACCTTCTGATATATTTCTTATCAACACAATAATCAGCACCTCACACTCTGATTGATTGTTGCTGAATTGCGCTAATAATTTTTCTGCTTTATATTATCTTAAATTAATATTTATATTAAAAAATTTAATCTTAAATTAGTATTCATATTTAAAATGATTAAAGAAAAGCAGAGATTGTTTTTAGTCGATAATTCAATCTTTTCATTTAAAATAAATACAGGTTGCAGCAGAAATATTCCCACATAATGGTAAGTTAGCTTTATGAAGACACAATTTCCACTAATCTCTTACCATTACGCGGGATGTATGTCCCGAATGTAGATGTGGAACTTATTTCTGTCGCACCTTACTTGTTTGAACGATCTTACTTCAACAAACAAATCGGTATTCTTTAGTTTTCTGAACGTTTCTAGATGAATTATTCTCACTATTTCTTTTTTGTTAGTTTTCTTAATCTTTTAAGACTTTTTCTTACAATTTTCTGATAGTTACATTTGTGAAGAACTTGCATTAAACCGAAATTGTACCATATTTACCAAACGGAGAGGCTGATCGACATAATGCTTTAAGAATAGTCTCCCCTTATCAAGTTCCTCCACTTAATTGTTATCTCCCTTTAATCGACAATATTTTGACAGATTTTGTTTGATCTTTTAAAAGCCTTTAAATTATTGGTTTATTGTTGCTGCAAAATCTTTAGAATCAAATTTCCAATTTGTAAAGATTTCAGTGTCAATTTATTTAATTTTTATCATTTTTATTTTTGTTATTTTTTTTTTGATTCAATCATTCAGCTTTGATGAATATTTTGAAGTCTCCAAACCATTTTTGTAATTGTCATCAAGAATGGCACAGCAAACAAACTCTGGATATGCTATACAAAAAGATAACTATCTTCAACTCTACAGCAATATCTGATTCATGATATATACTAAAATTGGGTTAACACTGCACAAGGATATATGAAAAGTAGGAAGTCTTTGGAGTGCTAAAGGAAAGAGCTTATCTGCTGTTTGCATATGAAAATAAACTTAAAATCTTCTCCATAACCAGGACTTTGGGCACTTTGACATTGTTATATTAAGCGTATGGTGGTAGAAGCAAGAAGAAACAACAGAAGATTAAGAAATAAATAATTGTATTAACAAAAAAATACAACGAATGGTGAAGTGGTGTGAAAATCTATTGTTGAAAGAAAGAGAGAAGTAAAACCGTCCACAGAGGCTTACAGTAGGAGAGAGAGGATGAGTCGTGACTTACTGTGGCAATGGGCTTTAGAGATGGGATGCCAGTTGTCTTTGGATGTGGAGGTGGCGATCCTACAAGCATGTGAACCTGACTGCTGAAGATGTCTCTTTGATGGGCTTTTATGTCCTTTTGTAGGCTCAGATCAGCTCCAATTCCTATTTCACTTCTTTAGGTGGGAGTGGGTGCTATTGGGCAAAAAATTGGATTATATGTCTTTTTTGGAGGAGGAGGAAAGCGGAAGTTATGTTCAGAGCCAATGTGTGTTTGATGGAATTTTTAGTTTGCAGAGCGTTCATATCCAGCAAGTGCTGGAAATTTCTGTAAAATGAATCAGAAGATCTGGTTCAGGAAGATTATAACATTGTTTACCAGTTAGCAACCTCGTCTCACTAGATCAGTTACATAGTGAGTTCTATCCATACTGGGTGCCCCATACTTTCGGCCTTGTGCCACATTTAAGCTACACTTACAAAATCACCATTACCAGGACTTGACCTGCAATCTCTAGTACAGTCACAAAATATGGTTTGCTCTTCCTATTTATTAAATTTAAGTATAGAATGACACAAGGCTGGAGAAGTTACGCTTTCTGAATTAATAAGTTTGTTTCATAGTGAGGAAAGGCTGAATGCCTAGAAAATCAGCATTGAAAATTCAGGTATTCCCAGGATCAACAAGCAGGAAATATGATTTGCCTTGGATATTTACTAAGATTAGTTCGGTATGGCATAAATTATATTAAATGACTTGGAATATGAACAAAGACATTGGCTCAGGTAAACACATTTACATGAGGGTCAGTTATGTTATGTTGCTTAGGCAATCATGTATCTTTTGATACATGACTGACGAGGCAGATTTTTTTTTCCCCAGAGTAGGTTGCCATTTCTTTGTGTAGTAGACCAGTTGCCATCCAAGGCTACAGAACCCAGGCTGTCCTGCTATTTACCCATCGCTCGGGAGAGAAAAAGAGGATTCATACCTTTCCCAAGAGTATTAGCACATAAGTGAATGCAATGGATTCGACTGGAATTCAAACTTGGGTCTCCTATTCCTAAATTCAAGAGACTAGGCTTCAAATTTCTGAAACTTTTTTGTTACATTTTGAACTCTGTCCATGAAATATTATATTTTTTTTATTTTTACTTTTTATTAGATGAAGAACGGTCAATAACAAATATTAATCTTTGATTAATCCTTTTTTTATCTGCCATTTCCCTTCGGGAGGGTTTCTGAGACAATTCTCAGCAAGAGATTTTGGGGTGTTGTTAATTTTAGATCCGATATTCCTCCTCCTCCCCCTCCTCCCCCTCGGTGTCATTCTCGCCGATGGAAACTAGGCCACAGCTTCACCACATTAGACATGGCTAATGATACTTTTTACAAAACAGCTTCTTTGTAACAACTGACATTTGCCTCTTTAAAGCTGTTTTAAATCCAGTCAGCTCTGTGGCTAAGATAGTTGAGTATTTTAAAATCACAATGGTCAAAGTTAAAAACAAGATAAAAACCAGGAATAAGGATTTGGCAGACCCTCCCCATTAAAAAAAAAAACAAAAAAAACAGGTGCAATAGAATTTTCCTATATATATTGCATTCCATTTGACTTTGAACCAAACTTGCTGTAGCATGGTAAATATCAAAACTTCTTTTAAATTTGCATTTGACATTTTTTTTTCTGTTCTCAGATTGAAAGCAGGTGTCAACCAAAACCTTGTGCATCTGGAGATGGACCAACAACATGTGGATATTTTGGAATTACAGAAGCTTACTATAATGCTTGTGGAAGACCAGGAAATGGTTGGTAGATTTTGACAGTATTTAATAAAGATGAAAATTATATGTACATGCATGTTATCTCCTGATGAGTGGACAGAATGATTGCTGGAGGGTTCATCTACAAAACTCTAGACATGGGATGCTGAAGGTAACATTAATCAACTAAGTGACAAATTTATATATATATATATATATATATATATATATATATAAAGAACAGTAAGATATATAATCCAGTGTTCTTATTGATATTTTTTATTTTTACAAAACAGTGCTCAATGTAAATTTACAGAGCATAAATATCATAAATTAACTGATTTAAAATATGGTTTTTTAACAAAAAAAACATATTTTAAATCAGTTAATTTTACATCAGTTGGAGCAGGTAGAATGGAGATCAACGTGTTTCAGTGGACTTAGCAGTTTTCAATCTGCTTGTCTGAATCATTTTCAAGAAGCAAGAGCAAGATCTAAAAGGTCAGCCAATCTAACGGTGATCTCATGTCACAATCCTCACACTTGCTCCATATGTGGCCTCCTTTGTAAATCACTAGCGCGTCTTAAATGCCATTTAAGATTATCGCACAAAATTTCATAACTGAATCAACTAAGCTGTCAGATCTTCATACATCAAAACCGATGGGAGAGTCCATTATATATATATGAGGGTGTGCTCAAAAGTTTGCACTCTAACCAAAAAAGTATCTCAGAATAAATTCTGGTTTTTGATCATTTTCTGCAAAGAATATAAATTTGTTCACTTAGCTGTTGAATATCGTAGCTCTGGGTTTCATGAATTCACAGAATTTTCAGAAATAAATTTTCCTTTCCATTATTAAAAGATGATATAAACTGTTTTGAAAATTATTATTCAATTCACATATATTATCACCATATATATAGTCATTTTCTAAGCATAGGATTTTATTTTTAGTATAATATTATCATTAAGCAAGGCCGAAAAATATGGGGCACCCAGTGAGGATCAAACTCAGTTATAATTGTTCTAGCAAAATAAGATTGCTTACTGTTACTCCATGTCTCTCTCTCTCTCTCTCTATATATATATATATATATATACAGACACACACACATTACATATATATATTATATATATATATATACACGAGAGAGATAGAAAGAGACATACTTTAAACATATGCTAATGGATATGTTAATGTTTGATTAGATATGCTGTTTTTTTAATAGTGTGTGTTACATCTACAGGACTGAATCTTAATAAAGGAAATGTTCCCTGCACAGGTTTCAACTAAAATATAATGTTTAAAGTGATAATATTATACTAAAAATAAAATCCATTAACACACTGTGATTTCTAAAGAGTGTTTACTTCGTCTCCTGGTCTGTGTACTCAAGAAAAACCTGCATGTCCCCTTTTACAGGAAAAACCTGCATGTCCCCTTTTACAGGAAAAACCTGCATGTCCCCTTTTACAGGAAAAGCCACTGTCTGATATGGTGTGCTTTGACCGCTCGACCATGGGGAGCTTCACAGTCAAGTAATGTTCTATATACCTTAAAGGACATTCACTTTCAGGTTTTCTCAGAAACAATATCTGCCCAGCTTTATAAACACCAGAATCTCTAAAGTTTTAACAGATTTTATTTTTTAAACAAATATAATTTTATGACCGCAAAGGTTATTTTCAGTGGATACCTGTATTTATATATTAACTAGCCTGAAATGTTTTTGATTTATTAAGTAAAAATAAAAGGCATTTTGTTTTCAGCATTAACTTTAGTGAACACCATCTTATTTGGTTTTTCTCAGTCTTCTGCCGTTTTTCTTTTTAGAACTTTATCTTTTTCATCAAAGAATCTCTGTATGCCTTTTGCAGTTCTCCAGGTAATTGGTTTTCTCATTAAGAGAATTATGATGGAATGTGTGTAAATTCCTCAGCCAAGTTTTAAGAATTTTTGCCTGATCAACAAATAAACATGCAACTATCCTGATGGAATGTTCTTTTCATTTAATTAATTCCAAATATATTTTAGTTGATTACTGTCTTCAGTTCATCTACTTGCCATCTATACTTGTTTGAATCAAAAATTGGGTTCTTTAGAAGATTCTTATAATAGAGGAATCTTTTCCACTTCCATTGTATACACAGTTTCTTTGCTATGATTAGGGTGGGGAGGGTCAGTCATTCCACTTACTCAACAATCTCTTCCAGAGTATCCACTGGTTACAATTTGTTTAAAAAAATAGAACATTTTCATTTAAGTAATGAATCAAGAATAAATGTCTTGGATTAAATATTGTTTGTCAATCAGCTGATTTTAACATGAACCAAAAAGTCAGCAATAAATCTTTTAAATATGCATTTCAAAATAGCATTGTTATTCAGAGAACTTAAAATGATTACTTGGATACTAATTTTAGTACATCATTTTACTTACAATTATTGCCACGGGATGTAAACAATAGTTAGTGCTTTACTTAAACAAATTAACCATAAATAATCAACAATGCCATTTTTTAGCCATCTGTAACAGATTATATTATTGCCAACTACGACTTGCTACATTTATATAAGTAGTGAACTAATCATTTAAGTAACACGTTAATCAAAATAAGTGCTGTGTAATTTGTTGCAATACAAAACCGCTTTCCTTTTATTTCTGCATTAGAAAACATTTTATATACAAAAAGCTATAAATATATTTCTATCTATTTTGCTTATTGTTGTAGGGTGGAAGGAATGTGCCACTGACCAAATATGCTCATCACATTGCGTCCAAAATTATATGGCAAAAAACATAAAAAACTGTTATGAACACAATTGCTTGTCTTATGCCCGCCTACACAAAGGAGGCCCTAGTGGATGCAACAACCCTCATACAATGACGTACGCTCTCTGGATCCAGAAATGTGCCACTCAATCTGGCTGATTCTACCATTCTATGCTTACAAACTGAATGATTTGAATAAAGCAATCCTAACAATTTCTGTCTGAATTTTTGACATGTGCTGCAATTATTCGGCGCTATAATTCTTTTGAATTAGTATCCTTATTTTGATTGTTTTTATTCAATTGTTTTTGTTGCTGTGTTTTACAAATATTCTTGAGAATCTATCATAAACTTGGAGCAGAGATTTTTGCTTAATACAGAGGGTTATAGACTAAGAATATAACAGACACCTGAGGAAGGTTGGAGACTAGTATGAAAAAACTAAGTTTGGGATGCCAATTCAAAATAAATTTTAGATAAAATAAATATACATCTTGCATTAAAAAAAAACAATTTTCATAGTTCATATCTGCTATTAATACCAGTGGTCAGCATTGAATCTCAAGTAAAAATCAAGAATTGGAATGTTAACTTTCATGACAGGCACTCCTCCCTTGGAAAATTGGTGCAACACAATCTTCAGGTGGCCAGTTCACCTCTTTTACACTTGTACTAAACTTATCAAATAATAGTATGTGTACTGTCTTCAAGTAAAATATTACAGTAGGTATTAAAGGTTAATAAAATGATACAAAGAATTGTTTATAACATATCATATATACTAAATGATTTAATATATTATTTATAATGTACATATCAAAATATATAGAGATTATTCATATATATATATAATACACACAGGAGCACCTTGAGGCGGTGTAATGGTTAACGAGCTTGTCTCGCTAGAACAATTACGACTGAGTAGTGAGTTCAATCCTCACTTGGTGCCTCCTACTTTTGGCCTTGTGCCACATCTAAGCTGCACTTGGAAAATTGCTATATAATATACACATATACACACACAAGGACATCTCAAAAAATTAGAATGTCATAGATGATTTCAATATTTTTGTCGATATATAAACTAAAATGTTCCAAGCATCTTCTTATTTGGATTTTGTTAATGATGACCTAGAAGTAAAATAAAAAATGTATCTCATTTGAATATTCTATTTCTAATATCTCAAAATATTCTAATATTCCATTTTGATTTTGTGTAAATCACTATTTAAAATACAATGTAAATCCTAGGAACCTCCCAGTTTGGTTAGGTCTATAAACTAGTCATGGGTAAAACACTGACTCTCTCTTTACAGAGGGTTGCCTAGAGAAAGTCTTTGCTGAAAGAGATACCCATTTGTCAAGTATTGTATCAAATCATATTGATGGAAAGTTGAATGAAAGGGGAAAGTGGTATGTGTACAAGTAAATGGGAGGACTAGCATTGAGAGGATTGTCAAACAAAGTCTATTCAAGAACTTGGGAGAGATTGACAAGGAGTCAACTGAGGTTGGAGACAGGGCATTAAGAGCTGCCACACAAAGATGTGACCAGGAAATGGGCTACAAATTTCACAAACTCCTGAACCACATGCATCAGAAGTGCTTTACCTGGGCTAAAAGCAAATTGGTTGAAAATTCTCATTTCAGATGGAAGTAAATTTTGCATTTCATTTTGAAATCAAGATCCTAGTGTCAGAAAGAAGAGTGTAAAATCACAGAATTCAACTTTTTGGGAGTCAGTGATGATTCTGGGTACCATGTTATCTGCTGGTGTTAATGGTCCACTCTGTTTTATCAGCTTCAAAGTCAATGCTGCCGCCACCACCCAGAAAATTTTAGAAAGTTTCAAGCTTCCTTCTTCTAACAAGTTTTATGTAGATACTGATTTCCTTTTCTAGCAGGAATTGGTACTTGTCCACAGTACCAAAACTACTAGTAACTGGTTTGCTGACCGTCGTATTACAGTGCTTGATTGGCCAACGAACTCAACTGACTTAAACCCAATTGAGAATCAGTGAGGTATTGTCAAGTGGAAGATTAGTGATATCAAACTCAACATTATAGACAAAAAGAAGGCCACAATCAAAGTAACCTGGGCTTCTATACTACCTCAGCAGTGCCACAAGCTGATTGCATCCACGCCCCACAATACTGATGCAAGAAGTCATGAAAAAGGAACTCTAAATCAAGTATTGAATGCATAAATGAACATACTTTTGAGAAGTTGAACATTCCAAAATTATAAATCCTTTTAATAAAAGGATTTATAATTTTCGAATGTTCAACTTCTCAAAAGTATGTTCACCTCTAATAAAAATACTTTAAGATAATGAAGTTTTGATTTTCATGAGCTGTAAACTGCAATCAACAAAATTAAAACAAAAAATGGTTTGAAGGATTTCACTTTGTGTAATGAATCGAGATTATAAGAAAATTTCACCATCTGAATTAAATTACAGAAAAAAAAACGAACTTTTTGAGATGTACCTATTTATATAAATATATATTTTCTGATTATTTTCATAGATATAATTTATTTAAGTGGTCTGTATTTAAATTATTAATTACATTTATCGGCCTGAATGTTCAAGAAATTTCATAGCACATTAGGCTATATGATGATTCCCATTAGGGTTACAAGTTCAATTCCTGTCGGAGAACACATTTTCTATGAAATTCCTTGAATATTCAGGCTAGTAAATGTAATTAATACTGTTTAATTAAAAAAACAGTGCATTTCCTTAAATAAATTGTATATATATATATATAATAATGGTATATAAATCTTTAGATATCAAGAACAGTTTTGAAAGAAAAGATGACAAAAACTTTTTCCGATTTGTCATGCATCTTTTCTTTCAATATATTTTCAAAAAATATTGTAAATTATTTTTCAATTGGCTGCATGTAAAAATAATAATCACTTTTAATGTAGTTAAACAGCAGAATTTCAGTAATTGAGTCAATAAAAGAACTTCCTGGTTCTCTTCTTAAACAAAATTAATATGAAATGATTGAATGTCATTTCCATCCAATACACATTGTTATTAATAATAATAATAATAAACAGAATATAAAGTTGTGTGTGCACTTGAGTATGAAGCATAAGCGCAACAGGTAAAATAGACAAAATCCAGATACCAATAAGGACCGGGCGCCTGTCATATCACCGTGCTTAGTAAACTCACCTCACACATAATTTCAAACATGTAGCGAATTCTATCACCATCAGTAAAGATTAGTAAATATATAGTGCTTAGTGAAGTACAATTAATGTCAACCTTGTCTTGTAGACCAATTTGTTAGGGAAACGAGTTTGGTCATTACAGGATGCCACATATGTGTTGCCCTATGCTAGACTAATCTAATTTTAGCAAATACCAAAATAAGACAAGATTCTTATGGAGTAAACAGATATGAATCTAAAGTGATGGAAGTCTTGTGCAATTATAAAAAACAAAATCTTATATACAACTGTGGAGTCTGTGTAATAACATTTTTATAAAAGATAAGTAACAAGATCATGGGAATCAACTTTATGGAAAAAGCCAACAATAAAGAAAGCTGCCTGTGAAGAGAGGGCTTTTTGTCAAAAGTCTCAAGAACCTTGTACAAAAACATAGAACAGGCAACACTTCTAAAAGGAAATAAAATCTTGCATAGAAAAAAATTATTTAAAGGTTTTTTTTTTCCTATGTAAAAATATCTTCTGTATATCCATGACTAAGTTTTTATAAAGCAAAACAAGTGAGTCTAAAATCTTTGGCACATAAATAAGGCACTTATTTATTGATATGATAAGAATATATGATGAGGTGTGTTTGATATTGCAACAGTATCACAAGAAAGATCTTACTAACAAATGCAAGAGTTATTTTTAAGATCTTAGAAACATATTAAATAAAATGCCTTGAGACAGCAGCTTTTCATTGATACAGGTTTGATTAAAAATGGCAGAACAAGTGTTTCTTTTTTGTTTTTGCTTTTTTTAGTTAACTTTTTTCTTTTATGTACATAATACTATTTGTTCAGAGCCATTGAATGTAGATGTTGTCCAAATGTTTATGATTTTGCCCTTTTAATCATTTTCTTTCATTTTCAAAACCCAGGGTTTCTCTTTCTATGTAGAATTTTAAAAGCGTTTAAATATGTGAGGGCTGGACATATCCACTGAGACCCTAAAATTGAAAATGGCTAGAAGTATGGTTGAAAGGGTTCAACCATAGACATTTGAACAAAATATCTACATTCATTGAACCAAAACAGATGCTTTATTGTATATAGCCAAGATATACAAAAAGAAATTAATCCTTGTCGGTTGTTTTTAAAGAAACATATCTCAAAATTTAGATATGTCTGGCACAAGTCTACAAGTGGAGGGGTTCCCTGTGAGAATTGACCTCAGTACAATCTGCTAACCATTATGCCAACCCAAGGTGCCCTATTTATATTGATTCACGTTAGTTGTCTGGTTCAAGACTCCAATAATGGAACTAGATGCCTCAAAAATGTGACCTTGTGCCAGACATAGTAAATAACAAACTCATCTCTCTGACCATTATTACTGTAGCCTGTTCAATCTTTAGTGAGTGCCCCCAATATTGTGACCTTGTGCTAGACAAAGCTTTGGAAATCTTTATGAATGTCTTTTGTAATGTTCAAGCTAATGTCTTGTATAGAAATCTAAAGTAAAATATTTCTTTTTATAAGAAAGCTTAACTTGTGAAATATCCAAAAAGGAAAAGTCCATAGAATGAAGTCAGGTAATCATCAGACTGCCACTCATGAATTTAAAAAAAAGATTTTAGAAGAATGCATTTGTGTAATGGAATAATAAATTCTAAAATTCTGACAATCCAGAATGCAGGAGTCGGTCAAGCACAAAGAGCAGAATATATAAACTGCTCATGGGAAAAGAAATCACCGGTTAGATATATGCTTTTGTAGATCTTCAATTCTCAAATCTTTCAAATGGTTTAAGTATTCCAAACGTTGAATCTTGGATTGAAGAATCTGCCAAAATAAATGAGAGAAAAGGAATTGGAAATCATTTTGCTGTCAAAGAAGCTGTAAATAAATTGGTTGAAAACATATCATGTTACATTTCAAATGTAATAAGTTTCAAAGTCCTGTGTTGTACATATTTCTGAAATGTAGCATTTCCATTATGAATTATAACTAGTTTATCTTTCATCTTATTAATGTTGCTTTTTATCATTCAATCTGTTTTGTATTCAGTGATTATTTTGTCATCAGTATAGGGATGCAAAGGCCGATTATCATCCTTTAATTAAGATGAAATAATGAGGGTTACACAATGGCTAGTGAGAGATATCAGTTCATAAAGTCAGTTGCTTTTTATCCTGCCTGAAGACATGTCAGCCATATGCATCCTGTGAGGAAGAGAGCTGTGACAAGCCCACAGTGGTAAAGTAAACAGAGGAACCTACATTGTCTCACTAGAAACATAAATGACACCCACTCGCATGCTCTTTTACCCCACCCCATTGTGAAATATTAAAGTAAAATCCTCACACCTGTCACCCTTTTCACACTGATTGTTGTATACATATGTTATAGTTTCTCTGTGTGAAACAAATTTGTGATAAGTATGTATATCAATATAAAAAATCTGAGGACAATTCATTTCGTCCAGCTATTCTGTCATGCGTATCAAGGTGTTACTATACCATGGCTATAATAATGCCTATAAAAGGGAAATTGTAAACTGGAAATAGTTTCTTCAATAGCACCCCTGTTATCATTATGAATTTTTTTTAAATAACCAGTGATGAGAACTGAACTCACATTCCAAATCCTTGTGAGGCTGTTTGACATGGAGGGTGCCTTCACCAATTAGGCAGCAGAAATCAGCCAGCAGGTAGAGTTAAAATTTAGTCAGAGAGATCCTAATTTGTTCCAGAGAGTTTTTCATGTAATTCACCAAAAATAATTTTCAAAATCATAAAGAAAAGAAGATATCTAGAAATTTAAAGAAAATTCAACCAAAATTACATCCTGCAAATTTAGAACACACAATAACCACCACATATCAGCTGCATTATGCCCCATGATACTCAGTAAATGCCTGAAACACTACATATATATATATATATATATATATATATATATATATATATTTTAAGACATTTTTATGTTTATACATTCTTTTTATAGATACAAATATTTAAGTAAATGGTCTGTTTATAATAAACAGTATTAAACAACATTTACCGGCCTGAATGTCCGAGATATTTTCATAGAAAATTTTTTTCATCCTCCAACAGTGTGTGTGACGTCATTTGTTTACATTTGATATGCCATGAGCAGATATGAATGTATGTGAGAGATTCATAGAAGATTAAAGTTTAAAGACAGTAAAATTGACCTTGCTAACCGAACGCTACTCTGTGGCCGAAACAGTAAAGGTCAAAATTGCTATTATTTTTAATTTTTTAAAGCTGCTTTGTTATTATTTTAAAGCTGGTTATTTGCTTGTTTTTGATGACTGCGTATATATAACTGGTAGAAATTGCAGTTTGTAATCCTTATTGGTTTTTATTTGGTGGTATTAAATTTGCTGGGGGAGGGACAAGTAATTTCCGTTAATAATTATAGCGGACTAATATGGTAATAATAGTTGTGATGTGGTAGTAATGGTGTTGGGGGGTTGGTGGTAATGATAATATTAGTACCTAATAGTTATTGTAAAGTGGTAGAAGTGATTAGTAATGGTGGTCGGATGATAATAACAATAAATGTAATTATTGTGATGGTAGCTTGAACTAAAGAGTGGTTCTTGGTGTTTCTTTTTTTTTTTTATCTGTTTGGTATAAATTCTGATAATAGGTATTTATTTTCAGGCCTACATTTGGAAATTATCTGATCTTTTGTTTAGTAACTTCTTTTGCAGGGTATGGGATATTATTGCTACTTTTTCGTGTAGGCAAAGTAGGCATTTCTTTGTAATGTTGTTGTAGGCAGTTATTTTTTTCAATATTTTCCAGCTTATTCTAGGTGTGATATTTCTGTCTTTTAGATGCCATATGTATGTGGATAGTGTAGTGCTGTTTGAGTATTTTCTGTTGGTGAATGAAAGGTTGTGGTTGTTTTTCCTCTTCTTGAATGGACCCTCAGTGGCACCAATGTAGTACATTGTGCTGTTGTTTGCACTTACCTTGGCTTTATATATTGTATTCGTATGTTGGCAATTTCCCCGGAGTGGACATGTTGTTCTATTTCTGCAGTTGCATTTTGGATCCTTAGTTTCATTTTTGTAGGTTGTCATTTTTTGTTGTGGCTTTTTATTATTTCTGTTATATTTTTTGTGCAGCTGTAACTGATTTTAACATTATTTTTGTTGAATATTTTTGCTAATCAGTTTGTTTCAATGAAGTACTTTTCTCTTAAGTTTAGGAATGTCTTACCTATGTTTGTTTTGACGGTTTTGTTGTATGGTGGATTAAATCAGATAATATTTCTTTTTTTGTTTTTTTCATTTTGGCTGTGGAGGTGTATATTGTAGTTGTGTGTATCCACATTCTTTTAGTGCTTCGTTGTATGGTGTTTTTTTGTTATTGAAAATGTCTATGTTAGATGAGTTCTCAGATAATCTGCAGCTGATTGATATGGGTATTTGTTTGATGATCAAAGGTGGGTGGATGGACGATGTGTGTACATAAGTTGGGGTGTCATTATCTTTTTTGTACAGTTCGTATTTATTGTTATTCAGGTTAAGAGTGATGTCAAGGAAGTTTACTGTTGCTGTACCTGCATTTATCTCTATTTTAAATCCAATGTTAATCAGTTTGTCAGACGATCGCAAAAGTGCGAAACCCAGGGTCACAAACTCGCATCAATCCAACCAAATGTGTGTGTGTGTGTGTGTATATATATATATATATATATTGCTCATAATACTAAACACTATAAGTATGTATATATGTGTTATTCCTAAGCAGACCCAGGAGAAAGCTTTATAAATTTATAAATTAGGCATAATGTGACAACAATAACTACAAACAAAAAAAAACAATTACAATAACATACTTTATAAAAGTTATATGACAGATAAAAGATTCATTTTTACTGCAGATCTCAACAATCATCAGAATACAATTTTATATTCTCTCCTTATTGAGAACTTTCCCACATTCCCTTCAAGGAAACAATTTCATGACTTCCATTTGGTAGATCCATATTACCAATATCATTACTCTTCCACCTTGAGACAATTATAAAGTAAAATTTAGGAATTAATTTTTTCTGGGGTTAACAGCAGCTAAGCAAAATCTGAGACAAGGATTACCTCCTGGATGGTAAAGCAGAGACTATAAAAGATGATCAAAATGTTTTTCAAGACATAGCTGCTGCTGCTCCGAACAAGATGTGAATAACAGAAATACAAACATCACTTCAATTAATTCATTTCTCTGTAAAACACAAAGTATAACACTTCTTTTTTTTTTTTTAAATCATTTCACCCCAAAGCCAATAAGATGCAAGGAATTACTGAGTGTTAGAGAATGTGAGAAAAATATACTATCATGAAGAGAAGACAATAAAAGAACAAGAATTCAGAAGACAAAAAATAACGATTGACATTGCATTCAAATTTTTTAAGATTAAAGTTGACAGCAGAGAAAGAAGCTGAAAGAGTTCCACAAGTAAGATGTACGAAAAAAATGTTAGCATAGAACTTATGGTTATATGTCACAATTTCAACTGTAAAATGATGAGACCTTGCCACCAATCTAGTACTACACTTAAATTCATAAAGTGTACGTACCATAGAGGAAAGTTTATAAGAACAATTACCATGAAAATATTTATCTTTCCATAAATGAATTCTGATGAAGTTTCAGAAAACTAAAGCATTTGATTTCTTTCAAATGAATTTAACAGAAAATGCAGAAAGATAATTTTCTACAACTTGGATTAGTTATTTGCTTACATTAGTAAAACTGGGATAGGTAAAAAAAAAAATTGATAAATAAATTGGGAAAATTGATTAGTAAATACAAAACTGTATGGGGAAGTTAATTAGAGAATCAAGAAACGAAAGAATAATTTTCTACTAATTTTCTTCATTTTTCAGTTTAGTGGAAGGAAGAAGACAAATTGACCATTAGTAGAATTTCATTAATTATAACAAGAAAGGCAAAGTAAGAATAAAGAATGAAAAATAAAAAACTAAGGAAAGGGAAATGAAAGAAAAGAGTGTATAAAGAGATGAGAAAAAGAGAAAGGAGAAAGAAAAAGAAAAGTAATAAAAAAATGGAAAAGGAATAAAAGGAAAAAGAAAGGAAGAAGAAATTAAAAATGGAAGAAGAAATTAAAAATGGAAGAAGAAATTAAAAATGGAAGAGAAATTGGCTAAAAATAATTTTTTAAAAAAAAGTCAAGAGACAATTTTTAAAATCAATTCTAATTTAAGCTTCAAAACAATCTTTAACTTCATAAAAAAATAAAAAAAAAAAAAAAGATATTCTCCAGTTAAGTTTGTTTATAATCCAATGCCATTGTGGAATTCTATACTTTGCAAATATTTTCTATTTTCCTGAAAGATCTTAAACCGATTATTGTGGAGTTAAACATTTTTGCATGAAGAAAAGAATTTGCAATCAGCTTCAAATGCGAATTCCATTTGAGTAATTTCAACAGCAAGATACAGCTTAATATAGATTATTCAAATACATTTGATCAGGGACAACACGGTAAACAGTTTGGAATATGGTAAATGCATGATTTTCATGGGAAAGATCCTCAAAAAATCTGTAACATTTTCAGGAAACAAACAGCCTGTATGAAAATAAACAAGTTTATTGAATGCACAAAATAGGAAGAAGAGTAAGACAAGTATTTTCTCACCAGATTTATTTAACCTATACAAGGAGAGAATTCAAAGAGAACTAGAAGACCTACAAGGATTTATTATTAGTATCTGTAATCTAAACAACATGAGATATGCAAATGATACTGTGTTGAAGGAACTCAGACAAGAAATTGAAAGAAATGTTAGATAAGGTATTAAAGGAAAGCAAGAAGAAAGGACAAACTGTTATATGTCAGAAGACAGAATGTAGTTTTCAATGTAGTTTTCACGGTGTGAGCTACTCATTGGCGATGTGAAAATCAAGTAGGCACAGAAATTTAACTGTGTAATGTTATAACAAACAATGAAAAATGTGACACAAAAAAAGTGAAATTCAAAAATGCATACGAACAGTCAATGAACCTTCCAAAAACTAAGCAAAGTATTAAAAAACAGGAAAATTATAAAAATATATATAATCTATATAACAAAATGTCAGTGTGTCACACATTTTCAATTTTACTCCTAGAAGCCATAGCCCAACATATCATACCATTTTGGAATCAGGCCAACTCTGTAAGCAAATTAAAAACAATTCCGAGCTGGATCCGGACATGCAATTCTGAATTTTTCGATTCCCAAGTTTTCATTACTGTGATTGTTTTTGGATTCTGCCGCCTTAGCTTCTACTGATAAAAACAATTAAAGGGACACAACTCTCTTTGAATAGCTCATGTTCAGATGGAAGAAAACTCTTTCTATTTGTGTGCCATGTCCTTTCAGGAAGTAGGTGATTATGGCTCTCCACCTCCCCCTATCCCTTGCAGTTCTCAACAAGTTCCTTCCCTCTGCTTCCTCCCCCAGACCATATTCTGTCATCCACTTGCTTAAGCCCCCCAGGTATGTCACGTGTTGTTTTCCCTTGTCTCTCTTTCCCTCTATTTGACCCGTGAGTATCAGATTCTCCAGGCCCTCCTTCCTCATTATGTGTCCCAGAAAATTCAGCTGCTTCTTCTTGATGTTAAGTATAAGTCTCCTCCTTATTTGCAACCTCATCGTTGCTCACACACTCAGTCCATGATATCCTTAGCATCCTTCTGTAGAACCACATTTCTGTCACCTGAAGTATCTTCTTCATCTTTGAAGAAATCATCCAACATTTGCTGCC
The DNA here is from genome assembly GCA_964036315.1 of Acanthosepion esculentum. Lineage (NCBI taxonomy): Eukaryota > Metazoa > Mollusca > Cephalopoda > Sepiida > Sepiidae > Acanthosepion > Acanthosepion esculentum. The sequence continues at coordinate 131,756,736 of OZ038481.1, read as the reverse complement.
ATAAAGAATGACAGATGTCACGTAACAGCTCAGTATTCTTTTCTTTGTTAGCAAAGAAATACTCCAGTCTCGCAATACTCTGCCCAGCTTTTGAAATGTGTCCTTGGCCATCCCAATACGTCTACAGATCTCAGTTTTGTACTTACTGTCCTCAAGATATGAGTGAGTGATGCCAAAACGTGACAATTTATTAAAAAGATACATGTATGAAATTTGGTTTTCAAAACTTGTAAAGAAAGAGACTCAAATTTGATGGTCTCAAAACACACCAAAATAAAGTTTGCTGGTGATTAAAGAGATACTTTTAATATTGATTAAAAAGTCACAAAATGTAAGTTACAACTACATAGTATTGAATTTATGATTTAATTTTGGAGCTGATTTGTAGCTATTTAAGAAGTCTGGTTGGTCTAAGTTTCAGCATTGACAAGGAAAACATCAGCTGCTCTGGGAGTTCAACTTAGATTTAGAAGAAGAAAAAGACAGTCGTCAACACGCGGCGCTGGCGCGAGAGACGCGAAGTCGGGTGACCGAAGGAGAGACGAGTCGACTGGGCGTCGTGCGCGCAACAGCAATGACGACCACGACCATTATTCCACCGATGACTATTGTACACCAGCACCAGTCTACGCGAGCAAGCTAGCTAGCGAAAGAACCGGGAAGCGACCGCCATTTAACCGACGAGCAGTAGACGCGTGACTCACGACGACGACGAACGGTAGCAGGTGGATGTCGGCACACGCGTGTAACTGCTGGAAGACGGCAGCCGGTTAGAGGTAGGAAGGCAGACGACTATTTCGGCCCACAGAACGTTCGACTGTGCTGAGACGGCGGTTACTTTCACCTGTGAATGACCATGGGTATTTTCTAGGATCCTAACTAAAAAAAACTAAATATCACTGCTGACAAAAATTAAGTAACAGAAGGAAAAGAAAGAAAATAGAAGAAAGTAGAAAGGGGAAATATACAATTATCCTTCTATAGTTATTTGTGTCGGTTTGTCACAAAATTAAACGTATTAACTCTCATTTTGAACTTCTTATGAAAATATGAGATTTATTGCATTTTTTAATCTCAGTTTATAAAGTTGAACTATTTTCCAAAAGAAACGCAGCAATACTTATGGAGCATCAACATTTCAACTCCTTTTAATCGTAAAATGAATCAAAATGTGAACATTTTGTTGATATTATAATTGTTTTAATTCACCCAACAGATTTTTAATTAGAAGATTTTATCTTGCCTAATTGTTTGGCACATAAAGGAAAATTTTGTGCAAGTTTGTTTCATAAATTTTGTATTTTGCACTATTATTATTTTTCATGTCATTTAAAAAATGTAAGTTTCTTTCAAATTTCTCACTGAAATAAGAGTTTTGTACTTTTTTTGTTTACACCATTCATAATATTTGAGATAAGAAATTTCATGCTCTCTCTCTCTTCTTTCTCTTCTTTCCCTCTCCCAACAAAATCCTTTTAAAATATCCTTAAGAGCAAATAAAAGATCGCTAAAGTACTGTTTAATAAATAATCTCCTATATCTCAGTGAACGTCGGACAATCTCTTCACAAATGAAGAGATTTAAAGTGACAGGGATATGCTGGGAAAAAATGTGAGTAGAAAGCTTTAAAGGTGAATAGAAACTACAAGGAGCTTATACTTACAACCAGAAAGAGATTTCTGTGATGCATAATGAGGAAAGAAGGCTTGGAAAATTTAATACCCACAGGACATAATGAAAGCAAGTAAAAAAGGGGAGAAAAGTGAGTAACCTTATTAACAATTTTTGTACGGGCAATAAAAACAAAAGAGGACGGTAAAAAGTCAAAATTTTCTTAAAGCAACAAAAGAGTGGAATTTGTGGATAGTCATAATCACCCATGTCCTGACAGGATATGGCACATAAAAGAATATACAGTTTAAAATCTTCCCAGCGTAACTCTTAAAATATAAAATTATAAATCTCACAAAGAGTGAAAGACAAAACAAATCCCGTTCAATTTTAAGTCAGATAAAAATAGATTCACACCAATATCAAAACAGAATCAAAACACAAAGAAAAGAGAATTGAAAGAAAAATGCATTGAGTGAAGAAAGGACTGAAAAAAAATTCAAACATGGCTGACAACGAAAACCAAACAAGAAAACAAAGCCAGATAAACTGGGAACAAATGGAAAAAACACTTTTTTTTAAAATATGTTGAAATAAGAAAATGAATATAAATAAATAAAAACAAGTTTAAGAAAGACATGCATAAAAAAGTCCATACAAAAAAGGGGAAAAAATTCTTTAAAAAGAAATATTGTATAAAATTTACTAACAGCAATTGTTTCATCTTTGGCAAGTGTTTCTTTTTGTTTTTCTTCAAGTAATGAGCGAGGAACAACATTTGATTCTCTCAGATCTATTCCAGCGTTCTTCTTCTGTGAATTGTACCTTAATAAACAGAATATACAGAATATTTTATTTAGATACAATGGTTTGTGTTCTACAAAAAATATTTTGATCATATCATTAAGTGTGGGGAGAAAAGTTATTTGCTGCTACTATCAAGCTAGGTGTTGGTAATTGTTATCTTTATTTTTAGTTTAGTTTAATTTTCAAACAATACCCAACAAAAAAAAAATGCATTACAACAAAGTTTTTGATACAAGGAGAAAGCAAATTCAAAATTTTTTAATTATTTGCTGTCGATTTTGGATTGGTAAACTAGGATCAATGTAACAGGTGCAATCAGGATCAGAATCAGGATCAGCAGAACTAGTAAAGAAAGTTAAGAAAATCAATGATTGAAAAATTGATGAATGCCAGAAGAAATCAAAATCTCATATTCACATATAGGTTATTGTATTAATTAAATGTTTCTATGGTTTGGGGATTTATTTATAAATAAAACTTATGTTGCACTGTGAATGCATAATAAAATCTAGCAGCCTCCAAACAAAACATTATCAATATGTTTAATAAGAACAGCTATGATAATTTGAAACACATACAATATATTAATCATATAAATATAACCTGAAATATTTTACCAGCATCAGTTTGTTAATACTAATGTTATTGGGAAAGTATGACTTTACATGATAAAATACAGCAAAGTTTTATGACAGGGTAACATCTGAAAAGGACATGAAATGACAGTAATATAATTTCAGAGTTCAACTGTACACAATGAAATGGTAGCACTCAAACAAAACAACAGATCAAATTTGAGTAAGGTCAGGAGTAAGCATTTGTATGTCTATAATGTTTTACTAGTGAAGTTAACAAATCTGTGTTTCTTTTGAATTTTAATTCTACACATACAAGATTCTTATAAAAGGTCAGTATGACTGGTCATTACACTTTGTAGGAGTTTTGTTGTTTTGACCAAATTAGAATTGCATGACACTAACAGTTAAATCACTACAAAACTATTTTATATAAATTTCATTATCTGGTCAGGAATTAAAAAATGTTTAACGAGATTATCTCACAGACCATTAACCTTGTAATGAATTCATTCCTCACTAGGTGCCCTCTGCTTGCAGTGTTATGCCAGACTAAGCAAAGTTTAGTAAATACTTAAAAGCACTAAATATAAAATGATTACTAAGCTGGATTTGCAAAGTATGTAGTGACTTCAATCCTCATCGAGCGCCCCACTGCAGTAACCGAATGGCTGAGGTAATTGTGTACATCCCATATGGAAGTAGCAGTCTGAGTTTAGGCACAAATAAAAGCCAAAATGTCATGCTGATTTTTAAGGTTGGTAGACCAGGCATATTTGAAAATTAGTGCATTGCAATGCAATAGGGAGGGGTTTGTTCTTTTTTTTTAATTCTGCATTCAGTCAAGCATCATTAAAAAAATTTTTAACAGAGAAAATTAAGAACGAAGTTGTTAAATTTTGTTTTTTTTTTAAGAAGGAAAGAAAAGAAAAAATAGAAAATGATGCAAGGGAAGTAACTCTGGTAAAACAATTTCACAGCCAATGAAAATAAAAAAACAAAAATCAAAGAACTCACGCTTGCGAAGATGCTCCGAGCTCTTTTCCTGAGCGGCCATAATTATCATCTGAAAAAAGAGATTTGTTTTTGTTGTTGTTGTTGTTGTTGTTTGTTTTTTTACACATATTAATAAAAGCAATAACTCAAGCAAGAAGACTGCATCTTAGAGTCATGAATAAGGGGGGGGGGGAAGAATCTGCCATGCCAGATTATGAGCGTTGGCCTGCTGGCAGAAGATTTAAACGGACAAAAAGTCATTGAACATTCACCCCTGACCCCTGCTATAGTAGAATTTTTTGGCATGTTATTTTAAGATTGTTTATCTCTTCGATACCAGAGGATGTCAAGAAAGACAGACAGAAATTTGAGAACTATAGCCATAAAATTAAAAATCAAGAGCATAGATTTGCTAAAAGGTAGAATTTGTGCCTATTGGAAGCAGAACATTGTGAACGGTATTAGAGATTTGTGCCTATTAGATTTACCAGCGAGTTGCAGAAGGCCTGTTTGCTTGAACAGTCAGAAAAATACCAGATACTTAAGTCAACAGGTGTAAGCACAAAACCAGCATATAACATACAATAAGCCATGCAAAAAGGTTAAATAATAATGATGATGATGATGATGCCGCCAATTTTTTTAATTTTTTCTTACAATACAAAATAAGTTTTGGCTTTAAATAACCCACAAAGGGTTGATAAACTGTAAAAAAAAAAAAACAACTAAAAAACAAAAACAAGTCAATGAATGAAACTTCAATGGTAATAGTATTTCTATCAAATTCTGGCAAAAGTAAGTTAGCATTAAACTTAACAGGTTGACCTGTTTGTGGTGAATGACCTTTCTAATGCTTTCAAACCATTTTGGGTAATTCTTTTGTTTATAAGTATCTCATAAATATCAGGAATATTTTTCACTTTGCTTTTACAGCATCATTGTGTTTTCTAAACTTACAGAATATCACATGTTTGATGTGCTCCATAGACACATCCATCTTTTGTGAGGATCAAGTTAGTAACTAAATTAGTTGTATCATACCGTGATGACATCACTGTACTAATATCTACTAGCAGGTACCAACATCTTTTAGGCATTTCCTACCAGATTTCGCCTATGGGAATATTCTATAATGACTGATTTCTTCTTTTTTTTATACTAAATAAGCAATAAAAATATTAATGATAAGTTATATCTGATAGCTTTTTATTTCTTCTCTTTATCCGAAAAAAGTAATTTTGCCTTTTATATCTGGATGTGCAGGTGGTGTAATGGATAGCGGCTTAGAATGAGACATCAGAAAAAAAGCTGAGTTCAAATTCCAGTCATGTTCATTACATACACTTACGACCAAATACCTTTGGGAAAGGTATGAATCCATCTCTTCTCTGCCAGCTATGGGTTAAATAGTAGGACTCATAGCTGGAAAGATCAGTTATTCGCAAAAAGTTATCAATACAATATTTACTTAAAAGAAAGAATTAATCTTACAATCCAAAATATTTTAAATATATAAAAAAAGAATCAACTTTTTACATCTAACTGAATGAAAAGAGGAGAGAATTAATAAAATGTTATATAATCTGTTTACTACTGAAATTGCAGTCGAAATGTTATTTTTACAAACTGAGGAAATCTTCATCTGGCAAAAACAAGACAAGATTCGACAATATAAGTGTTCAGTTGTGTCATATCAGTATGTGTCGGGTTGATTGAATGTTCAATATATGAGAGAAGATTAAAACACAAAGGAATTCTCAGACTTACAAATTCCCTGATCTGCTTCTGGGCGATCACTTCTCAAAGGAACCGATTGTTGTGGCCTTTCTTTCTGATTAGGCAATGTTTGTTGATCTAGATGTTGCACTTGAGAGGGTTTTGTGCGATTGGCAGCACCAGATGTATTCCCATCATGGATATTTTTCTCCATCTGCAAACTGATAGTACTTAATTCCTCTTTATGGCCGATTTCTTCAAGACGACTTTGAAGAAGTAATAAAACTCTTTCAATGGCAAATGGTTTGCACTGCACAACTGAACGAATAATCTCATCAGCCAATTCAAATTTCATTTTGGCAAATACTCGCCTGCAATAACAATGTCAAAAGTATTTTAGAAGCTTATTTTCTATTTCTTGAATATCATTCTTTTTTTCTGAGGTTTCTTCCAATTCAAATTAATTTACTCATTAAAAGTCATCCTCTTCTCAAATAAGGCAGTTGTTTTTCCCTTGTAAAATTAACTTATAAACACTCCTAAATTAAATGATAATCATTTCTTTTCAGCCAAACTTTTAAATTTTAACCGTGTCTTCAAGAATTTCTGACACCCAAATGTACAACTGTCTCTAATCAGAGCCCATCTTACTGGTTAAATCATACAACTAAAGAAATTTTTAAAACAAACAAATATAATGACAACAAGTCAGAGAATAGAACAGTAAATAACTTATCTCAGAATTTTAGACATGCAACAAATTATATGCGTTCAAGAACATGAACATCAGAGGCAAACTTAAATGTCATTTCTAATTTAATTCTGTACAGGAAAAATAAAAATAAAATATCAAAGACACTTGTGAGTTATCTCCCTTAATTTGTTGCACATATAGGCTCCTCTTATCAATAAGGGTGAGATTAACCATTTTCATGCAGGAAACATTAGAACAGTTAGCATTATTTCAATTGAAATTTATAAAATCTTTCTCTTAAAACAGTTTTCCGGGATATTAAACTTCACAAGTCCACAGCTCTTCCTCCAAACCTTCTGTAACCCCTTGCGTGCTAGTGGTTTCCAGCCTTGCTTGGGGTGAAAAGCTTAAAAAAAAAAAATTTGCTTTTCCGTTGAAGCTCTTCAGTTAATGTGGTTTTTGTTGTTTAATAAAGTTCTTTTGGTATTCTCTAATACAAATCTATGAGATCTAATGAAGGATTGTCTCCTATGAAATAGGAGATTCATTTGCATGAAGCCATTTTTAATCACTGAAATAGACTGCATCATTTTATTAACAGATTTGTATTTCATATATATGCATTCAAGATAACAAAGCATATGGTGTCTTTGGGTTAAATTATAATAAACTATTTAATATTACATTTTACATTCTGATTATGTCTTGAAAAGAAAATACATGGCGATATATGACTATTCAGCTGAATAAATTCTCTATTATTGATATTATCTTTTTCCATAATCTTTTTTCTAAAATTGCCTTGCATAAATGCAAAAATAAACTGCTGACGAAGAAGTTAACAAAATAAACTTCATTAATTTGTTTTAAATGTTATTTTCTAATAAAAGAAAGTTTAATTTTCACTTCTATAAATTCTTTTCTTAACCAACACTGTTTCTAAAACCAAAAACAAAATACTTTAATACATGTTTACACAAAGGAAATGTTTTACCATAAGATTTATTTTTATTATTAATTTTTATTACTTTTTTGTTGTTGCTTCATCACATTTTTAGCTGGTCCATTCTTCATCAGCTATTGAATCACTAACTCTTTAGAGATTTTCACCTGGAAAATTTTCATTATTACCCTTTTTTTCTTTTTTTTTTTTAACACAGAGAGGTTTGCCCTTTACAAGGTCTAGGGGCCACTCAATGTAAAGGTGTGTGTATAGGAGTGGAAGATAAGGGTTAACCCCATCCTTGAACATGTTAAGATTTTAGTGATCAGGAAAACATCCTCTTGGGAGTCAGTTCCACATGACAGTGGTTCATGAAAAGAAGCTGTTCGAGTGGAACTTACTTCTCACTGATGGGATACAGAGTTAATGCGGGTGGTTTGCTACTATGTAAGTGACATGGCGGGTTCTTGCTGTGAAGGTGTGTCTTGGCAGGACCAGGGAACATAGTTTGTCTGAGCACTTTCCGTAGAAATAGCGGCAAAGCAGCAAGAGGCTTGCCATACCCCACCTGTAGGAGAGAGGTTGAAGGGTAGAGAATAGTTCATCACACACAAGGTCTTTTGGGCTCATCAAGGTTGGAATGAGGTCTGGGCAGAGTCTGATGAAATCCTGAAGGATGAAACACATCACAAGTAAACCTTTTCACTTTGTCATACAAGGGAAGCCAATAGCCCTGAAGAGTGAAGGCATTACAACAATGCACTTATGAAACTTTGAACTTGGCATGTCTGAAATAATACCACTCAGTTAAGTGACAAGTTTCTCCACATTCATATATATATATATATATATATATATATATATATATATAAAATAAGAAAGAACAGTAAGATTTATAAGCTGGTGTTCTTAGCAGTTATTTTTATTTATTTTTTTTTTTTTTTTTTTTAAAGTGCTCGATACAAACAGTAGAGCAAAATATTATATTTTCTTTTTTTTAAAATATGATGCCATCCGTATAAACACTATAGTTTATTAGTTATTAGGACGAATGGTATTTTAAATCTGTAGGAATAAAATTTAAACATTAAAAATAGGACTTATATGACCCTTTTAGAAAATCGTTGTGTATAAAAATATGAATTAAGTGGATAAATAAAAATGCCAAAATTTTTTATCATTGAAACCCAGACGACTCGCTGAATATTGGATGTCTATATTTGTTAGCAGGTACCCCCAACCCACCTAAACTTAACCTGACTTTGTAAGTAACATATATTAGATACATAAGCTGTCTAGAGAAATTAAAACCCAACCACCCCTAATCAAAATAGATTGAATTTTCCTTAACCTTAACAACTCATAATATTAAGACTGTCTGCACTTATAAATTAAGTAAATTTCTTAGAAAGTTATTCGCTTGACAATGGAATGAAACTATGGATTTTAAGTTTAATTTTTATAATTAAATTTATAAATCTAGTTTCAGTTTTGAAACAGAAATTTCTGTGTCATGATGAAATCTTATTTTTAAAAAAGAACAGAATTATAATACATACATATATATATAAAGAGAGAGAAGAGTAGAAAACAGAATGAGAAAAGTTCAAATTACTGCTAAGGTTGTTTATATTCACAAAAGACAATTATGAACTTATGACCAGACATTTTGCCAAAATGTCTTGTCTTTGTGCATCGAATAGCAGTTAAATGTGAAGAATTATGTATACTTGAACAGGAATAGTAAAAAGACAAAAGAAGTTATGGAGGGCCATAATCGCCTATATGCTGAAAGGACACAGCACACAGAAGTACTTGAGAAAACCATTCTCTTAAAACTTCTATTTCTGTTTAAGCAATAGAAGCAAAAATCTTTTACCCAACTACTGTAAACCTTAACAGAGACAAACCATACACACACACACACGCACGCGTGTGTGTGCGCAAAGAAAAAAAGAAAATATGTTACCTGTTAAGGAGGTACCAATTTTCCATTTTTGGTTTAGTAGCATTGGCTGGAGTATAGTTATGAATTTCCACTAATTTTGGTTGATGACATTTGATAATCTCAGCAACTAAGACTGAAAAATCAAAAATTGATTATATGAAGGGTTGGAGAAAAGATGTTTGTCAAAAGAAAATCCTCTTTAAACATTTGGTCAGATTTTGGAAAGTGGGCCAGGCCTAGAATTTTTCAGCATCACTTCACACGCACACACACACACAATTTGTGTATATAGGCAGCAAATTCTCTTTTAGGCATGTCTGATTAAATAAATTACAAACATTGTGGTTGCCTATTTTTAGCATAATCAGTTCATATTCACTGATATTTTTCCGTGTATTACAATCAAATGTTGCAAGAAATGATCTGTAACAGTGAAAATTACTTTTATTTCACGAGTACTTTCCATCTCTTTCTGAGATCATCATCAGGGGTGCATAATGGATAGCTACACATAGTTTTTGACTTACCAGTTGCACCCCTGATGATGATCTCAGAAAGAGATGGAAAGTACTCGTGAAATAAAAGTAATTTTCACTGTTACAGATCATTTCTTGCATCATTTGATTGTAATACACGGAAAAATATCAGTGAATATGAACTGATTATGCTAAAAATAAGCAGACACAATGTTTGTAATTTATTTAATATATACACACACACACACACATATATGTATATATATGGTCAACTCAAAGCGAGTATGACCATCACTGACATGTCCAGGCCTTCACCTAAACTCACCCACCCACAACAGTGCATTCATCAGTTGTGTGAATGACAGTGGTTCATAAAGCCAGTCATCGATCTGTATTTCTTGTCACATATGTGGCATATCAAATCATCTCCGGGTGGTGGAAGGAGACTTTGATCATCATCACTTCCAATGTGCCTTTTCATATGCCTTGTCAGGCACGACCTGGACTTGCACCCTCTAGTGCAGGTTGGGCATTCAAAACATACCATTACAAAATTGTCATATACAATAGACATACATACATACATACATACATACATACATACATACATACATACATACATACATACATATTCAGAAAGAGCTTTCTAAAATGATTCTTATTTTTTTCCTTCCATCTCAACTTCCATACCATTTTCTAGTGAAAATATTTTATTTTTACATTCATAGAGTAACCTTGCAGTTATATCAATAATACACATTAATTTTATTTAAATTTTCATCAATTACTGAAAATATATCATTAATATATAAAAGGAATAGTCATTTTAGAGATATTCAGTTTTTAACTAATAAAACGTTTTTGCAAAGTGAATAAAACTTATATGAGCGATTGCTGAAAACTTCTCAAACCTACTCACTTGCCAAAATCAATCCAAATAACCAAACATTAAATTCTTTTTTGAAATCACTTCTTGGTTGGGTAAGGAATTTTTCAGCAGCCCCACATACAGATATAACATAATTCTCTTTATTAGCAATAATAAAAGTATTCCATTAAACTATTTTTTATTCCTTATTGAAAGAAAACAAGATTCCAGACAAAAATAGTTTCGATAATACTGACTTAATCTGTTTATTTTTAATGGTTTTCTTACTAAGAAAATGTTCAAAAGATTTTATTAAATTGATAGCTTAAAGGTCCTAAATCAATTAGAAAGATGTAGTAATTATCTTCTCTTGAATTTATTTGTATCATTATTCTAAAGAATGAAATACTTTCTGTTGCAGATAATGAGTTGTTTGGAAAGTAATGTTCCATTATGACAGAGGAAATAGAAAACCCTATTCAGATGTAAAAACTGTTAGAATTATTTATCAAGAATACGACCAAAATAATTAGCAATAACAAAATTCTATTTTAAAACTTTTTTTCCTTGTTGAAAGAATCTGGAAATTTGAATGAAAAATCTAATACACCAAAGTTCCACCTTCGTAATGACTGAGTAGTTGGTGGAACCTGGTAGGTTTCTTCTAGTAGGAGCTTTGAAAATAAAAAATATTGCTACAGATTATTAATGTTGTGAAAGAGTAAAAAGTGTATAAGTTCACACACAGAGAAATTTTTTGATTTGGTCAATAAGAAGTAATTCTGAAGAATGGCAATGCAAATTCAAACTTAGCAAAAACAAACATTCTCCTAACTTAAATGACTTTACACTTTAAGCTTTCCATTTAGTCAGATCAATTGAATACTTTCTTTGTAGCAAGATCTTTACAAGTAGGGAAGAAATAAATGCTATCAGAATTCTTTTTGTCTGGAATACCAAAATTTTTTCAATAATGAATAGAATTAAACTCTTAGTGGGATTTTTCTATCAATAATGATGATTATATTCATGACATAAATTTCTTTTTTGCCCCATTTGAATACATTCCATCTCCTAAAATGCCACATTAATTTTCAAACAACCTAATATTTGTAAAAATTTCTCAGAATTAACCAATAGAAAAGGACAATATGTATAAAGAAAAAAAGATAATAGGAAAACTGTTGTTTTAGCTGATGCATTTCGTCTAATGTGGATTTTTTACAAGGCAAAAAAATTAAATGAATTTATTGAAACAAAGTATCTATAAACAACAAACAAAATGTTAGCAACTAGAAGAATACAAACAATATTTCTACATGTGAAAATATTCTGATGTCATTTTTCAGTTAAGCATATGAATATACATTAGCGTTTCTAAATTCTTTTAGTTGTTAATGACATTTTATAGTAATTTTATTCATGTATAAAGTAAAAAATAGATTGTTTTTTTTGTTTAAAAAAAGACGTTTTGAATGTTGTAAAAGTGGCTTAACATAGAGATGACATCATTAAAAAGAACAGTGCTGATCGTAATCCAAGCAAAAAGGATGGCCTCCAAAAAGCATGGTCATATGAAAGACCAAAGATCTCTTCTTTTATTGGCCACATACAGGTTTTCCAGCAGGAAAATAAACACATTAGCAAGGAATATGTAAAAATGGTTTGGTATGATTCATGATTAGTTGAACTTTCTTGGAAATAAATGTTATCACTGATGTTGTGTTTTGTATCTTCTCCAGCTTCAATTCCACAGACCCTGATGTGATATCAAAGCCCACATCAGTGACAGATAGTTTTCTTTTTTATCTTGCTTTATTTCATGAGGGACAGGAGTTGTAAGCATCGTTTCTGCGAGGAAGTGAGTGGAAGAAGATAAAGAGAACATATATCAACTCATTTCATTGCCACAGTCTGACTTAGCACACTAAGGAATCTGGGTGTGGGAAGCATGCTGACCCTTTTAATTATTCAGCTGTTTCACTGGATTTAGACCTTCTTGGTGTTATATCAAAAACTTAAACAAAGGCAAGCAATCACTGTCAGAATTCTACACTTATGGGATTCTAACAACTCCACTCAGTTCATGTCATCAGATTTCTGACCAGAAGTTTGCCATTCTGCACCAGTCTACTTATTCTGTAACACACACACATACATACATACATACATACATACATACATACATACATATATATATGTATATATCAAGAGATAACAAAATGATAAAGCCAAGTTTGAAAAAACAAAGTTGGAAACTCAAAGAGAAATACATTTCATTTGTTATTGCCGCTAAACATCATTTGGCCTGTGACCAAAGCAAATGTGAGAATCAGTGTTACACTTGATCACATGTCATAAATATGAATTATGCAGAATCATAACTGTTGCTAACACCAAAAGAATTTACCTTTCAATTCTGGCTAATATTCATTGCAACACATAATTTGATGGAATCTCATCTATTTCCCAGCCAAAGCCATACATAATTCCTACTGATGTGATCGAGACAAGTGTGAGAGAAGAACCAATACATTTTCCAACCATAAGCAGAGAGTAATTAAAATGTTTCCCAGCCAGCTTAAATAACAGACTACCCTCTATTTTCTGGGGAGCTATTTGTTTAATTTCTACAGAATCATACTTTTTTAGGACATTCTCTAAAAAAGACAAATGAATAGAAAAAAAAAAGAAATGCTAACATATGAAAAGTTTTCACATAAAAAGGTTTAACATAATATCAACATGTATAAATAATATTTTCATTTTTTCAGTCAACTCTTCATTGTACTCTTTATTATAATACGGCACATATATTTTTCAATGAGATTAACTTTTCTGAAAGAATTGGTTTGTTTACTCTGCTACCATTGCATTTTAAGGCATCACAATTGACAACTGATGGTCATCCATTTTTAGGCATTGTTTTAAGGAACATATTAACACCACTGAAATACCTCATAACAGTTGGGGGAATTATGGTCAGATGTTCCTCTATTTCCTTCAACTTCCAAAATTTTGTGAGTAGTATCAATGAAGTTGAAGCCCAATTTAAAATAGGGCCTCGAAATTGACAGAATCTAAATAATTGTATCTGCCATTTAAATATCTAAAACAAAAAGTACAGCTGAACAGTACTTACAATGATACAATATATTATATATATATATATATATATATATATATATATAGCAGAGTTATCAATAGATTTTAGATGCATACAGTAAATACATATTAGAATAAAGGTATGTAAATATGAAAATATTATTGATACACCCTATAATAATAATAATAATAATAATAATAATAATGGAGTCAGATTGTCTTTAGATGTGCACTGGAGTAAATATAAATAAAAAACAACAAGAAAATATTTTTGATACACCCTGTTGGACTTTAAAAATTCACCTATTTCAAATAGGTACAGTAAGCATTTAAAATGGGTATTAACTCTTTAGGTAAATACAATACAAAATACCTTTTCTCTTTAAGAGTGTATTATGAAAAAATGATTAAAGTGAGAAATTTTGATTATTAATCTCCTAAACGTTATCATTATATAAAAAGGACGTATTCCTTTGGTTAAAACTGATGTTCCACTCAGGAACCTTCTTCTGAATAATAGTTACTTTGCGGAACAGACTCCCACAAGATTGCTTTCCCAAACACTACAGTCTTGACCTCTTAGGGTCAATCATTATCTATCCTTTATATCCACATCATATTCACTTCATATCACACACCTCATTCAGTAACCCTCTACCTTGAGTGGTACTTATGCCTTGTACAGGGCAAACTTTAATAAAACAGAGGAAAATTATAATTTTATTCTCCCTATGAATGCCTATGCATACAATAAATTTATACCAAGCAGGATTCGAGTAAAAACTGATGTATCCATTTTGAAATGAGTTGACAAAAGTAGTTGACCCAAGTGAAAAAGAAGAGATCTAAACACAGTGAATTGAATGAAAGATTTGTTCAAATCATGTTCCAATGCATGGCCTACACTTGGCAATTATTTATATACATGATGTTACATAATTTTCAGAGATATTGTATTTCCTGAGGTTGCCATCTAAAGTTTATTATTCCATAAAACTGCTTTCATTTAATCACTGCAGAGAACCTTTTCTTGCCTGTCATCAGCATGGCTGATGCTAAACACCTGGAGAGCATCACACTGGGCCTTCTTAGGCCCATATTTTTCACTGATATGAAGTGGCTCAACCATATCAAATTAATTGCTACGTCTACTCCAAGGAAAGTTGGGTCAGTGTGTCAGGCCAGAATATTTTTCACATCAGAATTCATCTTGCACATTTATAAATCTACCATTTGTCCATGCATTGAATACTGCTGTCATATCAGGTCTGGTGCTCCTGATATATACCTCAAGATTCTTGACAAAATTCAAAGAAGGGCCTGGAATGTAATCAATCCTGACCAGGCATCTTTACGTCAGTCACTTCTTCACTAATGTGACATGGCTTCCCTTTGTCTTTTCTACAAATATTTGCATGGCAACTGTTCTGATGAAATTGTTTCCCTGCTTTGACTGCATGAATTTATGCATATTATTAGATTGGCAACAAGGTCTCACCATTTTACTGTTGAACTATAGCTAGAGGCAACCACCACTTCTATTCTAACAATCTCTTTTCTCACATTTTTCACTGGTGGAAATCCCTTCTGATTTCTTGTAAGAATTTTCAAAAATTTAAATGCAACGTCATTCGCCATTCTCTGTCCTCCTAAACCCTGTTCCTTTATTGTTTTTTCCACATTCTATTTCACATCCTGTAACACCCAGTATCCTAGTGGTATTATCACCTTGCTTGGGGTGAGATGATTAATAAAAAATAACAAAAACATTTAATATATGTATATATATATATATGTATATATATATATATATTAATACATGTCTCATTAAATAATATAGATAAGCGTTGTCTATATATTTTATGTAAGTTTTTTTCATATAGTCTGATAATCTTAATAACATTATCATTAAATAATGAAAGAAAATCACAATATTGATACATACTTTTTTTTTATTTAATCCAATCTGAGCTTTCGGCTTACATAAGCCATTATCAAAGATGACAATTACAATATCAATATTGTGATTTTCTTTCATTATTTAATGATAATGTTATTAAGATTATCAGACTATATGAAAAAAACTTACATAAAATATATAGACAACGCTTATCTATATTATTTAATGAGACATGTATTAATGAAAAAATGCTGCCTAAATACACACAATATATATATATATATGTATATGTATATATATATATATATATAGATATATAGATATATATATATATATGTATATATATATATATATATATATATATGTATATATATATATATATATATATATGTATATATATATATATATATAGATATATATATATATATAGATATATATATATATGTATATATATATATATATGTATACATATACATATATATATATATATATATATATGTATATATATATATATATATATATATATATATATGATAGGATAAAGAACAAGTAACAATCATGAAACAGAAGTGAACCTTATATGTTTCACTTTATTAAGCTTTGTCAGAGATCAAGATAGGAATTATAAAAAGTAAAGAGATGCAGATTAATATGTTGTGTTTGGTTATTTTATATTGGTTAGATATGATGTGTAATGACATAACAGATGAGATTCAATGTGCGACAAACATTCTGGATGCTAAAGTGTATAAAAGTTAGTGAGATGCAGTAGGATGTTTTGATCGGTTATTTCTTATTGAAACATAGATACATGTCACGTGTAATGAAATAACAGATAATATTCAAATAAGTGTGAGAAAACATTCTGGATTTTAAAGTGTGTAAAAGTTAGTGAGACACTGCAGGATGTTTTGAAAAATTTTGTTTGGTTTTTCATTAAAGTATATCATGTGTGTATTTTGTACATAAATTGATTTTTATTCAGAAGAGATACATTAGATTCATGAATAATGAAGCTGTAGAAAAATGGTGACAGTTTTTTTAAACATGTGTTAATAGTTGGTAAAATTGCAATAAATATATTTTCATAGTATTTTCTCTTTAAAGGATTATGTTCTTTTTTGATAAGGCAATCAGGTAAGTGACAAACTTTATATTTGTATTAATTCTAAATATATATATATATACATAAATAAAATATAAAAGTGGATACTGAGGTCAACACTTAGCGGCAACAGTGTTTCATTCTTGAATGCAATCTTCAGGCCATGTGTGTTGTGTTTTGACTCAGCTATTTTTATATGCTGGTTACTTGTGCATTACAGAGAATAAGGTTTATTGTATTATTCCAACAGTAAATAGGTAGGCGGTAATGGTTTAGTTTCAATTTAGTTTTGAGGCTATTGTGTAGGAATAATTGTGATTCAAATGTGGTTATTTGTAGCCATTTTTATTGTTGATAACTTTTCACTCATTATTTATTATTGATTACTTATTTGTTGTAGATTATTATTATTACATTTACTTGTATGGTATGGGAAGGTAATTATAGTTATTTTGTTCACCAGACAGAGTTTTCACATTTTGGCTTTATTGTTGTTGATGCTGTTTTCCATGATATTTTTGGTGTAATTTGGTTTTTGTTTTCCAATATCTGTTTAGAAAACATTGTGTGGTTTGTGAATTTGTAAAGGATGTATTGTGTATGTAGTTTCTCTGTTTCCTTTTACTCCTGTATTCTTTCTTCATGATATTCTCATTTTACAGTGGCATGGTATATTACATTATTTTGTAAGTAATTGCCATTTTAGGGGAATTTGTTCTTTACTCTGCAGTTACAGATAGGTTTGGTTTGTTGGTTATTTTTTGTTGTGTTTTTTTATTATGTGTGTCATATTCTCTGCGCAACTGTAGCTAAGTTTTACTGTGTTTCTATTGAATAATGTTATAAAGAGAGCTATATTGGGGAGGAGTGTTTGTGTATGAGTGTAATGAATATTTTTCTTTTATGTTTTTGTTGCAAAACATGTTAAACCCTGATATTTCTTTTCCTATTTACATTCTTCAGACTGTTGTCCTCTTCTTTATTGCCATATTGACAACATTTTAGCTGTGGTACTCTCCAACCTTCTTCAGGTGATCAGAATTTCGAACTGAACCCTTTATTTCATACACTGGGGTAGATTTTTCTAGTGCCATGCCTCTTCCAGATGTCTCAGTTATCTCCCTTTAACTCAACTTTGCAAGTTTTTGTTCACCACTGAATTTTTGGGACTGAAAAAAATTAATGTCTCAATAACTAATTCTTGCCAGAGCTCATATTGCAATTTTGTTGTTATTATTGCTTTCATTTAACATTCCATATTACTGGTGCCCATAGTGTATTTATTTCTATGCTTAGCCAGCTCAGGAGATTTTTGTGACATAGCATATGTGCTGATTCCTTAAGTTTTTGTATTTTCCAGTGATTTTTTTCTGTCTGTTATATCAACCTCATCCCACAGATGGCAGTGATTTTCTCTTTTTCCCTCCATATGTGGTCAGCTATGCCTGATTTTTCTATTTCCACTATTGTTATGGCTTTACGATGTTGTTGTAGTCTTACCTTAAGCAGATAGTCCTTAGTCATGTTCTCTTCTATGGGGGGGGGGTCTTACTCAGAAGAGGTGTCTACCACTTTTGAAGGTCGTCCTGATGTTATATGGACCACAGATCTTTTGTATTTTCTCCAATAATCCCTTCACATAGGGTAGGCAGACGAAAGCTGTTTTCTGAGTGTTGTTATCCTCTGGTACCTTTCTATACCAGTTTGTTGGAACTGCTGCCATGTACCCAGGGTAGTTGTTACATTGTAGGGTACTGTTTATACTGAACATTTCTGGATCATATGTATCTGGGTCACCACTTAGGATATTTGCTTGATGTTGTAAGCAGCAGATGATCCCTTTCTTTACACTGTATTGGTGGTGGGAGTTGGGATATTGCCCAATGAATGTTGGTTTGTGGTATATGGATGTCTTGAATCCATCCTCTGTTCGAGATATTAATATATCCACGAAGGCAAGTTTGTTGCTGTTTACTCTCTCCATTCTGAACTGTATCGATGATCTTATTAAGGTCACATGTTCCAGTAGTAGCTGGACCTCTTTCTGGTGTGGCCAGAGTATGATGGCGTCATCTACATATCTCAGCCATAGCATTGACTTTAGTGATGTGGATTCTAATGCCATTTCTCCAAAGTATTCCATGTATATGTTTGCCATTGCTGGTGATAATGGGGAGCCCATTGCTAAGCCTGTTGATATATGTCTGATTCCATTCCGAAGTGTGTTCTTTATGTACAGAAAGTCAGCATCTCAATCTATTGGTATACTGATCCATTCTCCTAGGGATGAGCCTGAGGCCAGTCTGTCCTTGATTATCAATAGTACCTCTGTGGGTACCTTGAACAAACTCGCCATGTCCAGGCTCACCATCTGGTTGGATTAGATAGGAGCATCTTTGATTATTTCCATGAAGTGGGCAAAATTTCAGACATCTGAACTTGACTTTCCTATTAATGGTTCAATTATATCTACAAGGAAGTGTCTCAGAGGGTGGCTGGCACACAGAGCTTTGGCAGCTAACAATCAGCCTGAGTGAAATACTGTCTTTGTGAATATTGGGGAGACTGTATATGTGAGGTAGCTTGGTGTAATGCTGTGACGACTGCCTGGATGTCTTAGGTGGGGGAGTGGTCTTTGTTCTTGAGTAGGATCTGCAACAGTTTTCATTCTGTTGTCATTCTTGGATCTTTCTTTACAAGTAGCTACCATTTCTAATGAGGAATTCCAGCTTTCCTGTATATTCCGAATTGTCCATCGCTAAAGTCGCATTGCCTTTGTCAGCTGGTAGTATGATGATGTTTTTATTTCTCTGTAGGGTTCTGATTGCCAGCCTCTCCAGTTTCTTTCTCCAGTATCTGTCTTGCTTTCCATCTTAGCTCATCTGCCCAAGCCTGATGTCCAAGTATGGTATCTGTCTGATGGTTGTGGTAAAGTTGAGACCCTTGTTTAGTACTGAGTCCTCGGAGGCACTAAGCTGATGTTGACTGATGTTAATTACTGCCTCCTCTGGTGGTGGTGCGGGGGAATGGACCTTGTGCGACACCTTCTGATCTTTCAATCTGTTTCATTTTTGTACTTGGCCGGCTTTAACTGTATTGAATTTGTCTCTGAAGGATTTATCCAGGTCATGATGGATCCTCTTTCAGACTTCTTCATTGGTAATTCTGCTGAAGAATGCCACAAGCCTCTGGGAGTGTACAAGGCCAGAGCACCCAATGGCCGAAATGGTCATAAATATGAGGACAACTGTCCAAACAATGTAAATAATTTCAATAGCTCATCTCAGAAATATAGACAGATATTTCTTTTTCTGTTAGCTATTTATTTGGGGTTTTTTTTCCTTCACTGTGTAGTGTGGTGTGGTGATTTTGCTGAAAATCCACTATCTTTTAGGGTTGTTTTATAATCTTTTTTGACTTCATTGGAAGAATTATCAGATAACATATGCAGTTAATATATTAACTGCAAGTTATCTGACAATTTGTCTGTCTATCAAATCTAACCAGACATCAGATTTTGCAGAGGAAAAGATACAGATTTATATATATATATATATATATATATAAAAGTGAACATAGAAGTCAACACTTAGAGGCGATTGTCTGTTTCATGCTAGATGCAATTGTCAGGCAACATCTAGCATGAAACAGACAATCGCCTCTAAGTGTTGACTTCTATGTTCACTTTTATATTTACACACGCTCTATCTATGATATTGAGCACTTTATCCCATAAATATAGCACACTTTAAGACTATATTTCTTCATATATATATATATATATATATATATATATATATATATATATATACATATATATTATATATATATAGACAGATACATAGATCTATGAACACAAAATTAAAATATTTTTTAATTAAAAATATGGATAAATTGTTAGATAAAACATCTTTACAAAGTTTTCTCCCTATAAACAGAAATTTACATAACCTATTTAAATAAACAGATAAGACGGTGTGAAATATATATATATACAAACACACACACACACACAAGGAGAGATTGAGAGAGAGTGCAAAAGAAAGATTTTAGATTCTATTCATTCTTGGAAAAAAGTCTTACAGCATAAGAATTCTGATTCATGAATACTAGAAAATAAAAGTAATTTTCATTTTGTGTAATATGTAAATTGAAATAATGTTATTTCTTTAATCTACCAAGTCATTATGGTTGGCACCTAAATTTAGTCCTTCATATTCTTATTTAGAAATACAGATTCATAGAGTTATCAACAACTCAAGCACAGCAACAAAAATCTTGAATTGTAAATATGTGCAATTTCTTTAAAAAAATTTTCCATTATCTCTTGCAATGACATTGGAATTGTTTAGCATGTCTTACAAACAAAATAGTGCCTGCCATCCACAAAAGGAAGGAAAAAGGTTTATTTGAAGGTTGAATTTATTATCCTGAACATTTTTTTTAATTTTTCATTATTCTTTCCATTTGGGGGAAGAAATTTACTTCATCAAGCCCACTTATAATAAGTAACAGAGCTGAAAAGAATTAATCATCATAGATAGGCATATGCTTATAAAATCTTACTTCAAGAGAAAAGGTAAAGAAAGAAGGACATGTTAACACCTGTCACATTCAAATGATATCCACCTACTGATTTTGAAATAGTATCTAAAGTAGTCCTTTGAAAATTGTTATTGCTATTAATATCACAACTACAACTAGTGCTACTCTTATTATAAATTTATGTATATGGTCAGTTCATACAAGAAATTCTCTCATGACAGTTGATAATCAATTTTCTAAAAGCTTTTTTTATTTTAATTATACAAGTAAATCACCTTTGCTAATTGGGGTTATTTAACTTAAGTAATTAAAAATCATATGTTCTGCTAAAGATATAGAATTACTGTTTTTTTTCTATATTGTACCTGTTGACAGTAGGAACAGTAGTCATGACAACAAGAACTATGACATGGTTGAACAACAAAGCTTGTGATTAACGCTGTGGCAATAGCTTTTCCTGCAATGGTTATAAGAGGAATAAGTAGTGAGAGGACTAAGTTTATTAGGAGGCCTACCTTTGGTCTCTAGTCAATGAGTGAATAACAATATGCTGTTAGTAAGAAATATTAGCGCTTGGTAGCTAGAAATCCAGAAGTGTCATCATACAAGTGAGTACTGGAAAGTATTTAGTCAAGTTCACTTCACAAAATCAGGAATTTAATATCCGCACATCAGAAAATGGGTTTTTGGAAGTGGGTTAGAATGAGAATTATTCAGCACCACTTTCTTTGTAGTATATCTGTATCATCATCATTCCAGTTTTATGAGGAATTCAAATGAAGACAAATAATTGCTGTATAGTAACTAAACATGAAACAATTGTTTGAAAGATAAGAAAGCAGAAATAGCAGGTAATTGATTAAAAAAAAAGTGTGGTGGGAATTAATTTAAAATCAGGAAAGTAAGAGAGGATTTCAGGAAAATATTCATGAGGATGTCATGAAAAAGAAAGAACAATTTTATTTTTAAATTAGTTCAGCTTTATTCTTTAGGGAGGGATAATGACAATTTTTTATTCCTTTTTTTTTTTTTACATATGATGACAGATTCTAGAGAAGAGTGACGAATGAAACAAGTAAAAATTAAAATGAAAGAAAGAAAAATTGAATAAGTAGAGATTAAGTGATTTCTGCATGTCAAACATTACAGCCCTCTAAACCTTTTTTAACTAGACTCATAATCTGTCCACACAGCTGTTAATTCTTAAATGCTAATGCAGAAATTAAAATAAAACGGAAAATAGTGTGACGAAAAAAATACTATTAGTCAAGAATTATTTCTACCTTACGTATTTGAAAGAAAAATATTCCCAATCGTCAAAATATGTATTTTTTTTCCCTGATTCTGAGAATTCTGAAAATGTTGTCATAAATTAAAAATTGAAAATTTTTCAATTCAGTTTCGTTGAAGAATATTAAATTAAATTTCAGTTTTTAATTACGGAAATAAAATTTATAATTGCATTTTGGACGCTGTTTTTTTTTTTGTTTGTTTTTAATACTTGAACTTACTCTTCAAATCCCCCCAAAAAGGGCTCAGAATATGAAATGAGTTCAAAAAGAAACTTAAATGGGAATGTAAGGGACGTAAATCAGTGCTTAAATCATTTGAAACGCTAAACTTAACGATACTCAAATTGAAAAATCTATCCTTAAAAAAAATAAAATCTATTTAAAAAATCTATTAAAAAATTAACACTTATGTTTGGCGATAAAAATAAAAAATTATTATTATTATTATTATTATTTAATTACAACAAAAACAAAAGTAGAAAAAGCCGAAAATAAAAAAAAAACGTGATCGGTGCGCGATTCATTAATTTTTTAATGTTTATTTATTATTTCTATTTTTAGACTGAGTCTCAGACAGAGAAAATCATTTTTAGAAAAGATTTTCGATTTTAAAAAAATACCTAAATGAAAACTAGTAAAAAATATGTTGTTGTTTTTTTACGTCCAAAATCAAAACAATGATCTGTAGTAAATTTAAAAAAATAAAGTAATAATAAAAGAAGAAAGGTGGTAATAATAATAAATAAATTTTAATCTCTGACAAACCTCCGTCACTAAAATCTCTTGCAATATTCCTTTTTGGTCGAGAAAGTTGATGTTGGTCAACCCAACTGTATATATTTTCCAAAGTGTCATCATCTAATTCCATGGCTCTTCTTGTTCTTGTTGTCTGGTAATTGTAGGTGAATATTATTTATATTCAAAGTTTAACTATTATCAAGATGAGACTTTGGTGTGTGTTTAATTTTAAATTTAGTATCAAATGATACTGTTTTTTAGAAGGAAATAATTTGTGTGATTTCGAAGCAAGCACTTTGCAATTTTGAAATCACTTTTAGTTTTCTCTCTCTTTCTCTCTCTCTCTCTCTCTTTCTTTCTCTCTCTTTTTCTCTGTAAAAAAATAATAACGGTTTCCTTTTTCGCTTCCTTTGGTTGTCAGGTAATTAAAATTAAAAAAAATAAATAAATTTTAATTTTTGTAGTAACTGCATTAAATATGAAATAACGTCAAAATCAGAAAAAAATACAGGAATTGTGAAGAAGACAACAAGTTACACGGCAACAAATATCAACAACATGGTAGCGGTTGTAGGCAACGCCTTTTCGTTCTTTAACAAACCTTTCTTTAATAGCATTAAAGAATGTCTTTGAGTAAAATAAAATGAAATAATATGTGAGATAAAAAGGAGAATATAATGAAGGGAAAGATGGAGAGAAAAGATCTAAAAAGTAAATAAAAATGAAAAGGAAAATCGTTTTAAAATTTCTGACCGCCATGTTACGTGAGGTTGCCATAGCAACCATGGCGGCGCATATATTATAAATGGCTCGCCTCTGTCTTTTTCCATCGTTTTACCAACAGTAATAAAAATAGAAAATACAAATAAATAGGCCAAATATATATCTATATATAGATCATTTAGATGAGTTTACAAAGATCGTACTTATTTGATGCATAAATAAATATTGATAATTTTTTTTTGTTGTATGACACAGGAAAAAATATTATAAATAAGATCCGTACTATTCTTAAATATATTATGCAACATTTTTTTTTTTTTCACAAAAAAAAATAGACATGATCTTGGCGAAATGGTTTACTGTTTTTAATTTTTTAATTTTATTTAATTTCAATTTTTGTTTTGGGGGCTAAAACAAATCTGAGTTATCTACTCTTGAGCAATTAAAGTCACCGTGTAATTTCCAGTCAATAATCTCGATTTGGGTATGATTAGAATGAATGACCACTAATTTTATTTTATTTTCATTGCATTCGATTGCAATACAAGACAGTGTATCTTCTTTTATTAATTTTATTACATTATATTTTTTCTGTATTCTCAAAAAAATTGACCAAAATTTTTAAAAAAGAGAATATATAACAAAAATCTATATAACCGACAAAATACGATAAATAAATAAAAATTATTCTACTTAGTAAAATGCCCTTGACAACAAATTCAAAATAACAGCAATAAGTCAAAGGTCATTGGTCTCATATGAAAGCACAATATTTGAGGATGTAAATACTGTGGCTCAGTTAGTAAAATCTATATATAGATATAACTTCTACTTGAAACAAGAAGATATCTACATTTTAAGTAGTTATTTCATATCTTAAGCATTATATACTTATAACATTGTTGATATCCCATAATATTAGCAGATCAATTAAAAATGTATTTACTAAGTGTAAAGGGTCATTTTTGTTTCTCACCTGAAACAGATTAATTGCTTTTAAGGTAACATACAGCTGTGATGATTGATTAAGGTGAACTAAGATTTTTAATTGGTTGATTTAGTAGCAAAATAAATTTTATCACTTCTGATATAATCACTTATCACATAGAGGTCAGAATGACCCAAAATGTTATTTTAAGCTTGTCCAGACAAAATTCCCGGTTTTTTTTTTTATAGATAGATAGATAGATAGATATGAACAGGTGTGAGATATATATTTTATTTAAACAATTCACCCCAAGCAATGTGATTGTCGTGTCCACTAAAATATCAAATACAATATTTATAAACCAATCTGACTCAAGAAAACACTCACATCTTAAAACACACCAATAAAATCATAGATTACAAATCAGAATGTTTGTTGTATTAGTCATCATTATTTTTAGGTAGATACCAACCAAATATCGTACGGACCTAATAGAAGACATACCACGTGTCCTTTTAGGGCCAATTAGGAATAAATAAATAATTTAATTCTGTTGCCGATTTTATTCGAAAAAAGTGTATAAAAACATACAAAATCCATTCCCCAAAAATATACACCAAACTCCACACAACTCTCGCTGATGATCTTCATGACCTCACGTTAAAAATGACAGCGTTGACAAACTTCAGACTACGACAACACCGCCAACAGTAAGAAACAATTCCTATCTCTCGTATTCACTTTTACTATGAATCACGCACACACATGTTGACTTTTTCATATAAACACACATATCACAACATTTTATAATTTCTCACATACGTACACAAAGAGAATTTATATTTTATTTCAGAACTTTATTAACCCAAACAAAAAGACATTACTTTCCAATCTATCATCAACTTCTGATATTCTTGTCGCTATATTAAATTAATGTTTATTTGTTGAAACTACGTTGTCTTTTCTACTGAATTTTATTTCTTCAATGAAAATCGTGTGATTATTCTAGACGGCCAAATTACGAGCGACACTGTAAAGATATTTTGTTAAATGTATAAAATGCCGACACTCCAAATTTTAGCATTCAATGAAAAACCGAGTAGAAGGATGCCACTATGACGCAAAGGAAAGAGAATGAGGAGACTTTAGAAGGAACTGGAAACCCAATCCTAAATAAGAAACAAAGAATAAACCTCCATTTTTGTTCAAAAGACCAGGGAGGAGTGTAAACCAGATGATAGGCAATCCGATCTACTCCAATTAAGTAAATAAAATTTCAAAGTTTAAGTGGAGGTGTTAGAAGTATAGAGTTGACGTAGTCTTTAGATAGATAGAGACAGAATCAGATAAATAGATTGATAGATATAAACAGAATCAGATAGATAGATGGAAACAGAATCAGACAGATAGATGGAAACAGAATTAGAGTCATAGATAGATAGATAGATAGATAGATGAACAGACTGAGATAGATAGATAAATAGATAGATAGATAGATAGATAGATAGATAGGAGCTGACATATAAATAATGAAGTAAAATTGTATATATTCTTATGAAGCTAAAATACATTCATCAAATTCTTATATAAACAAAGTTTTCCCAGAAAAATAAATATGCTGGATTCTTGATTTCCTTTGTGATTTGTATTTAATCCATCAAATCGAATGCATTGTCCATGACCTTACTCAGTAAGGTGTCTGATTGTTTGCTATGAAAGGGTAAAAGGGAAAAAAAAGTTGTTTTTTTTCTGTCTTTACTGTAATGAGGTGTCTGACCCAGTTAGCTGGTTTGGTGAAATGATAATAATTACTTGACCTTTCTAAAATTCTGACAATGAGTCTCTCTTGGAGATTCCGATCAGTTTATGCAGTAGGGTGTGTGATATGTTTTTTTTTTTTTAATCATTTCACCCCAAGCAAGGCAATAAATTCACTAATACACAATGAGTTATCATTTAGAAGAAAGAATAATAAAAGAACAGGAATTAAGAAAACAAGATAATGATTGACATTGCATTTAAATTTGTGAATATTAAAGTTGACTGGAAAGTAAGTAGCAGGGAGAGAATTCCACAAGTGAGAAGTGCAAGTGAAGAAACAGTTCGCATAGAATTTATGGTTGCATTTAGCAATTTCAACTGTAAAATGATGAGGACTAGCTGCTAATCTTGTACTGTGCTTAAATTTGTAAAGTTGAGGTACCAAAGAGGAAAGCTGACTGGAACAATTACCTTGAAGATGAAAAGAGAACACCCAAAATATTTGCTGACAAAAACCAAGCAAAAATCTGTTAAAATGACAAATTATTTTATCTTCAAAGAATGTGTATATATATATATATATTACGCAAATCATTCATATGAAAAGCAGATAATGAAGTTAATGATATAAATGGCAAGAATCACTCTCGCAAACAATTTTTAAAAATTGCTTGCGAGAGTGATTCTTGGCATTTATATCATTAACTTCATTATCTGCTTTTCATATGAATGATTTGCGTAATATAAATTGAACCTGCACCACATAATTGATATATATATATATATATATATATATATATATATGAAGAAATATAGTTTTAACGTATGCTATATTTATGGGATAAAGTGCTCAATATCAGAAATGTAAAGTAAATATAAATATAAAAGTGAATATTGAAGTCAACACTCAGAGGCGACAGTCTGTTTCATGCTAGATGCAATCGTCAAGCCACAATATATATATATATATATATATATATATATATATATATATATATATATAATATATGAATATATATATATATATAATATAAATGAATATATATATATATACACACACACACACACACACACACATATATATATATATATATATATATATATATATATATATATATATGAAAAAAGACAACAGGAAAACTTACCTTTACCACTGTTTCATCCTCTGAAGGACTTTAACAAGACAATTACTTTGATAAAACTTGTTGACTCATAATTTTCCTTCTCTCTTTTTTCATATTGTCCTTTTACAAATATACTCTGAAATTTTTGCATATATGAATATATACATATATATAGTTTTATATATATATATATATAGATAGATAGATAGATAGATAGATAGATAGATAGATAGATAGATAGATAGATAGATAGATAGATAAAATACATACATATATATTCAAATTTTTTATGTTAAGGTGCAAATGTTTTTGTGTAAGGTTCAATGTTTTGGGTTAGGGTGCAAATGTTTTCAGTTAATGTCTAAATGTTGGGGTTATGGTGCAAATGTTTTGGTTCATGTTCAAATTTTTGGCTTAGGGTGTAAATCTTTTTCGTTAAGGTTCAAATATTTGGGTTAGGCCGCAAATGTTATTGGTTAATGTTCAAAGTTTTTGGTTAGGCTGCAAACATTTTTGGTTAATGTTCAAAGTTTTGGGTTAGGGTGCAAATGTTTTTCATTAAGGTTCAAATTTTGGGGTTAAGCCATAAATGTTTTTGGTTATTATTCCAATTTTTTGTTTAGGGTGCAAATTTCTCATATGTACACTATGTTTCATTTATTCTATCAGTTAATATTTTCACAATAAATTACTATTAACCAACAGATGCTGAGAAAATTATATGACCAACGACTAATATATGTGTTTCAGCAAGTTCCTGTCTCATTCAAAGCTATTTCTTTGTTGCAAATTTATACAATTTGATTGTTAAAGAAAGGCTTGGATAAAATAACAATTTGATACAAAGTAACAAGTGTAGTCAAAAGAAAATCAAAACTATTTGTGCTAGTGAAAATTCTGTCTCAGAATCTGAATGCAACTTCACAGTATTAGCCAAAAAACATTTTCATAAAAAGTAACATAAAATGATAGAGATAATAGTCAAAATGAAGATGGAAAAGCAATTATTCTGAACTTAAGTGAACTTTGTGTTCTATAAATACAAGAGGGGGTGCTGAAAAGTTCATGGCCTTTACCCATATCCCAAAATCTATAACCAAACTGATGTTAGGAAGTGGATCTGCCCAATAACTTTTCAAAATCCCTTTGTATACTACTACTACTACTTCTACTACTGCTACTACTACTACTATTGCATTTTTAAAACAAAATATTAAACATGGATAATAGGATTTTTTACTCATTGCAGTTCTATGGCTGAACTACAAATTATGAAAATCACACACACACACACATATATATATATATATATATATATATATATATATATATATATATATATATATATATATATATATATAATTCAATGCAACTGATAAAATCTTGTGATAATGTTTAACCTTCATTCCTGCAAAAAAAGGTATGTCAAAAGTATGGTTATTTCCTTGACACCACTATTATTGTATACACTTTTGTCTCCCTCGGCAATGTTTATTAACAAGATTGTTAAAATATGTGAACCAAGTACAATGCGATATTTATTATTTATCATTTTATACAGAAATACATTTGAAAATAAATCATTTTATTCAAAAATTAATAAAAAATTATAAAATTATCAAAATGTGTAAATGAACTAGAATGCAATATTTATTATTTACCATTTTGTAAATATTTATGAAAACAAATTTTTTTATTCAGTCTAATAAGTAAATACTGTTTAACATCTTTGTTGCCATTCTCAAGAATAAAGAAAATGCATACATCTATTTTCATATATTTGTTTTTTATTAAAATTCTAATGATATAGAATAATAGCAGTGTCAAGGGAATAACTGACCTTTTGACACGCTATTTTTTTTGTGGGCCCAAATGCCAAATTTGCATTTACTGAAGTTACTCCCAGAAAATGGCAAGTGTGCTGATTCTGTTGCAAGTTGGGAAAAATGAAGTGTGGAATAGTGCAAATAATTTACATCAGAATTTATTTGATTTATAATTCTTAGGTTGATTGAACCATATCAAAGTTGATATTAGAGGATAACAGGTTTTTACTTGTTAGTTAAGTTAGATGTGGGGGAGTGGTTTCTCTTTTCTATTATCGTTCATTGCGTCCCAGTGATTTTTTCAACACATCTGGCAATGACACAAAACACAAAGAGAAGCAGATTCATGCCTTTTTCCGAGGTTACTGGTGTAAAATCAAAATGACTTTCATTCCATTTCCCATCTTTTCCTCTCATAAAATGTCCTGCCATCATAAAGTCAGTGTTCATAATGTAACTTCTGTCAGATTCTTAGAAATGATTGAGGCAAATTATAACAATAAAAAGCTTTTCTCTCTATGCCAGCTAACAAACTGACAATAGCTACAGACTAAACAGAATGCACGGCTTGTTAAATTAGTTTCATGCTCTAAAAGTCCATAGTTCTTCTCTTGAAGCATTTTGACAATATTCATTTGGAAAGAAAACGAATTAGATTCTTACAGAAGAAAAACTCTGCAATTTTTTGTTTTTAATATTATTTTATTATTTTTCCTTCATCTTATCATTGTTGCCTTTTTATCACATATTTTGGTTAATATACTCTCTTCATTATCACTGTTATTTTATTTTTATTTTTACATCACCTTATTATTATTATTATTTCTTTTTACAAAACATTGGGTTGACACATTGTTATTACTATTATATTGTTATTACTATTATTATTACAATTATATTATGACTAATTTGACTGCATTTTAGCATTGTTGTTGTCTATCACTAGCTAGGTATTCATTATTACTATGATTATATTATAAGTTCCATCTTATTAATGTTGATTATAGATTGATTTGTTTTTTACAGTTTATCAACCCTTTGAGGGTTATTTAAAATCAAAACATATTTTGAATTGTAAGAATAATTATTTACCAGTGAATATTGAATTAACAATATTATTTTTTTTTAGAATAACAATGATTTTTTTCCAGATACAAGTCTTACTATTTAACCCAAATTTGGGGATAGGACAAGGAATCATACATTTCCCAATATGTAAGTGGATGCAACGAATCAGACTGGAATTTGAACTCAGTCCTCCATTTCCTCATAATGAGTCACTATCCATTACGCCACTTGCATGTCCCTCTTATTATTGTTGCCTTTTTATTACAACACAATTGGTCAATACATTAAAATGGGGAATAAAGAATTAACTTCCAATGAAATCATAATTTGTATTCTACCCCTCAGATGTCTGTCTTTTATGGATTCCTTAAATTAGAGTAAAACAAAAATTATGTTTGTCAGTTCTGAAATACTAGCGAGAATGTTTGGGAGATCCTCATTATGTGGGTGGTCAGTGTTTTTACTTTTATCTATGAAGGAACATTGGGAAGTAACTTCAACTGTTTGTAAATCCATAAACCCTGAAGAAATTCTCAATTTAACTTCTACGGAGCTTGCAGTCATGAGAAAGAAAAAATAATATTGCTTTTCTACTGGGTTATTTCATCAAATTTGTAATAATTTTACATTGTATGACATTTTGTTTGAGTCAATAATTGTTGTCTTTGCTCATTCATGTTCTTTTTGTTTTAAATTCTCTGATAAACTCAAACTGATTTCTCTCAAATGGTTTTACATATAAAGTGGAACATGTTAAAGAATCTTTTTTCTATTTTCCAAGATAAATAAAAGTAGATATTATAAGATCTTAGATTTTTATGATATTTCACATAGACCTGTGGCATATGTTTGAGAGAAATTTGATGGCTCTGGGACTATGATATAATGGTTAACTTTTTATTGATTTGTGTATAATGTTGAAGTGTACTGAAGTACACTGACTTCTGGCAGTGAGAGTGGAAGAAATACACAGCTGTCTCAACTCAAACGAATTTAGTATTTACTAAACTTAGCTTAGTATGACCAAATGGGTCAGGGCCAATAGAGAAATATGTTTAGCTAGTTGCACCAATCTACCTAACTTGAAAATCAGCATTTAAGATCCTTGTCTTTAACTGGTTTTAAAAATTC
Source organism: Acanthosepion esculentum (assembly GCA_964036315.1). NCBI lineage: Eukaryota > Metazoa > Mollusca > Cephalopoda > Sepiida > Sepiidae > Acanthosepion > Acanthosepion esculentum. Next base: position 131,724,856 of record OZ038481.1, on the reverse strand, counting down.
AGTCTCTGACAATAGGAGTAGAAAAGGATAAAGAAAGATGCAACTACCTCAGCCCTAAAGCTCGCTGCAATCAATGTTGTTCATAATAAGGAAAGAAATTTTGTAAATTAATTTCAATACAATAATAAACACTCTCTCTCAATGTGCTTCAGGATGTTGATGATTATAGATCTCCACAGCTTCCTTTCTGGTATTGCAACCAGTAATACCGGCTCCTTTACAACCCCTCTTTGTTTTTGTGACCATTAATCAAACTTATCAAGTAATCTTCTCAATACTTTTCTTTGCCTCTCTTACCATTATTATGCGAAGTTAAATTCTATAAACTTTTTACTGAAAAAGACAGCTGAAAATTTGGGAAGACATAATAAACAAAATTATCAAAAAATCAAGTCAAGACTAAAGTTTGGAAATTATTTAAATTTTTTTTGTTGTTGTTGTTTTTCTTTCTTTATTCATTTATTAATTGAACCTGCAAAAATAATGCTATGAAAAGAAAAAAAAAAGGAAAATAGAGCCAGAAAAAATCTGTTTGGAAAGAAGAATGGAAGAAGAGAAGAAAGAAGAAGAAGAAGAAGAAGAAGTGTAGATTAACAGCTGATTTCTGTTTGGGGTTTTGGGGTTTCTTTTCATCTCTTCTTGGATGACAGAAGAAAACTTGATTTAGTTGTTTCTCTCTCTCTCTCTCTCTCTTTTATTTTCAAACAAATATGTCTTTCTTTCTTTCTTTTTACACACATCTACATCACATATGTTTCTATCTGTTTATTTGAAAAACAATTGCTATTTTGAAGTCATGTAGTTTACAAGTTCAAAACCAATCGTATAAAGAATAGGGAAAAAATATTTTGCAAGGATTAGCTCAATGTATTTTCACTTAATGTAGATACATATACAGCAAGTAAGTATGAGTTTGCATATTGGTGTGTAGCTATATATGTGTGTATGTATACATGTCTTATTAAGAAAGTATTATTTACTCTAAGAAATATATAAAAATAGATAAATACACACACTCACATATATTGCCACACTTCATATAGATAAATATGTATAAGCTTCTATTTGTATATATATATATATATATATATATATATATATATATATCACTCAACAAATAGAGAGATAGAGAATGAAATATGTATAAAAACAGTGATGTCATTTGATTTATGGACATGAGTATACAAGCTTTTAAGCTAATAATACTTTTCTTTTAATCATAATAAAATTAAAGCATGTTTTATATCCTTTTAAATGATGCAAATTTTGACAGGAATAATTTAAATATAGTAATACACTTCAATAGGCAAGTGGATTAAAATGTTAGTTCAGAAATTTTGATGACATAGTAATTGTGAATTCTATCCCTGGGCAAGTTCATGTGTACTTGAACTCAATAAAAATGGAAGGCCAGAGTGTACGACAACCACAACATGATAACAACAACAAAGACGAAAACAGTAATAAATAATGTAAATAATAACTCCTAATCCTAGAAATTCAGACAGAAATGTGAGACATTTCTTATGTGATGATGATGATATCTATGATAAAATATTATTTATTTTATCATAAACATCTTCATCACTTTAAAGACACAGCCTGAAATGAACTTTTACACTTTGTCAATAATAAAGTCAGTTATTTACAATATTTTTCTATTAGAATTTATGTAGTCACAATAATGAAAATACATAATTTACCACCCACAACTAATAAAAAAGCATGAATCTACATAAGTCTAAATTGTCATCTTGGGCAACAGCTTCTGAAGTTAGATGTTGGAAAAATGCTGCTTACAGTGCCATGAGGATCTATAACTCACTCGGGCACTCTGTACCAATTTCTGGGCGAAATTGGAATCAAAGGGCGTAAAATAGGGCCAAAAGCATAAAACGCCTAATAGAAGTAACTGAAAATAGTTCCATGTGGATATGGAAACAAAGAAATATTCCGTGGAGTGTTTCGGCGAACATGACGGCATGACTGATCGTGAATGCGTAGTGAGGTTCACTTTGCATCCTCAGAACGCGAGGTTTGCCGTTTTTCAGAATTTTTCTTAAATCAAATTTCACCGTTAGACATTTGAACTAGTTTATCTACAACACACTTGTATATCATTATAATGGGGCCTCACATCGGTGAGGGGGGGCCGGTGTGCAAGTGAAACCGTTGAGAGGAAGGCCCCGAAACGGTGCACATTCTCTCCTGATGACCCCAATTCAAATATAAATTCGAGAGGAACGTATCAAAAGAGATTCAGTGAAGTCATATGCCGTAGAGAAGCTTGGTGGAAATGTCATTGGCATGAGGAGCATTAGACATTCAGCTCGCTTCAGGTGAGTTTCAATTACTTTCCAGTCATTTCCTTCTTCACTTAGTAGCTTGTTGAATCAGGATAACTACACCAGGATAAGTGAGAAAAACTATCACAAATGGATAGAAGCATACACCACCTTTTTAATAAGGAACAGAAAATAATTGCTGCCATTGTTATAACTTGTGATGTTAAATATGATTTGAAAATAGGTATGATCACCAGAAAAAGTTTGCCTCAAGTAATTTTAAGAAACACATAAGCATATGTACAGTTCATCAAAGAGCAAAAAAATTGTAGTTTGAAACAATTGTCTAAAATGATTGAGAAATCAAAATGTAACACTATTTATATGTGGACTATTGTCCCCATCTTTGTTGTTGCTATAACAATGTTTTGGTCGTTGTGCTCTCCAGCCTTCATCAGGTGATTGTCATTATGGGTAACCATTAGGAAATTTAGAACTTTTATTTAATCTACAGGGGTAGATTGTTCTCGCTCAGCTATCCATGGATATCTATCCTGATAGATTAAATAAAGGATTCAGTTTGAAATTTCTTGAACGTTACCTGGATTGACAATCACCTGATGATGGCCAGAGAACACAATGGCCAAAGTGTTGTGCTAATAACAACAGAGTTCGGGACAATAGTCCATGTGCAAATAATGATAACTCTTCATCCTTGAAATTCAGAGAAAAATTTAACACTATTAGATTTGATAGAGTGATTCATGTTAAAGTATATGTTAATTAATTCTTAATAGTTAATTAATTAATTAATTAAAAGAGATAAAAATGTGCCATCATCAGTGCATGGCTTAGACCAGTGGTTCCCAACCACTGTGCCGCGGCACATTAGTGTGCCGCGGAATGATTACTGGTGTGCCGCGAAGAGGTAATACCTAGAAGCCATTTAATTTAATTTTGTTTAATAAAGACATTCAATTTCTTAAACATGATGACACCGCTCAATTCAAAATGGCCGAATTTCTGGAATCTAAACGTTTCGCGCATACGAATTGGTAAGCGTTATTATGGTTTATGTTAGTCATGGGACGATTAATCGGAATATCAGGAGTTTTTCAAAGTATCGGGAATCGGCATCGGAGCTGAATAATTCAGACCCGATTTCGATACCAAAACGATTCCTAAATACACAGGTTGTAAGACAAAAAGTTGTAACACAGAACTGTACTATGTGAGGTTTTACGTAATGCTCCTAACTCCCAAACGTTTTTTTACCTTTTCCTAACCATTTTGAATCTTTTCAATTTCAGGCTAATCTATCTTTATGCACAACTGTCCCACTTACATTCACCATTATTCTTTTATACCCGATATTGAATACAGGATATGTTGATTTATGTGAATAAAAATTCTTCTTGTATAATATTCTTTGTTTTTTATTATTTTATTGCAAAAAGGCTTTATGAGTGGAAAATATTTATTTTTTGTGATAGGTGTGCCGCGAAAATTTAAAGAACTCAACAGTGTGCCGCCATGTAAAAAAGGTTGGGAGCCACTGGCTTAGACAATAAGGTGAAATAATTTAAGTTTTTATATCAATACATTCATGTCTCTGAATTAATAACACTACTGCATATTAATTAGCAAAAATTATCACATAGACTAATTACAAAAAATACAAAAACAATATTGTGACTTTGCATTCATTACAAAAGATAGAATATTTTTTAATTGTGTAAGTATATTAATATAAACTTATGCTGATACTATGTGTCTAACAAAGTGTGTGTGTGTGTGTGTAAGCTGATAATCTTTTTCTAAAAATTAATCATCTGATTTTGCTAGCAATGGACTGTTTTACTAGTTAAACAATTTTCTTCCTTCAAATATCATGTTTAATTGAAATAATAATATTTTATAATGGCAATTATGCATAACATCAGGCATTTAATCGAATATAAACAAGATTTTGACATCTTTAAGGCTGTTGTTTTGCTATTGTATATAGGCTTGAAGACCAGAAGACCAAAAGCTCTAATCATAAGTAATAAAAACTAAACTTGTCATCTTTTAGCCTGATTTGAAACCAGGAACTCATCACCCTCACATTTAGTTTTGTACTTGTAAAATCTGCCATATTAAGATTACAGGTATAATTCTTGTCAATATGATTTAGTCAGCATTTGAGGAGGGCACTTATCTTGTAAGAAGTGATAGTCTGCACAGAAAACTATTTTCATGTCAGTAAAAAATAAAAATTGCATAGAATCCATAACAATGATTCGCCATTTGGAAAATTAGTTCATTTAATTAACTTTTAATTAAAATTCTTTGTTAAGTAAAATAGATTATATAATAAAGTGAATTTTAGGGATATATACACTTTTTTAAACAATGTTTACATATAAATAAGTTACGCAGACAAACCTTTATATAAACTGTTATATTTGTGCATTTTTATAAGTTTTAACCATTGGAGTAATTATATAACTTGTCAGTTGACAGTAAGATGTCTACATGGTTAAACTTAGCACCAGACAAAATGGAATATTCTTAAATTTGTCTCTCATTTAAGATAAAAAAAAAATAGTTGCTTCAGTTTTGTGATTAAAATGAAGCAAATAAAAAAAATATTTCAACAGTATTTAACATGAAGCCAATGAAAGTATTTCATATTCATTTTTTGGAAAGAAATTTATACACTAATTTACTCAGACTATGAGCTTTAACTTAGTCAGTTTAATTAGTTTTTATAGTCACAGTGTTTTGGCCATTGTATACACTAACCCCCACCAGGTGTCTTACATTACTAGTAAGTTTCCATTCCCCTGCTTATACTTGTACCAATTAATTCTTCTTCATTAATTAATTTTCTGATGTTGCTTTCATAGAACCAGAGTATATGATTTTTTGCATTATTCAGCTTAAGGATTGATCTTAGAACTGCCAGGTAATCTAGATTTGCTTAACCAATGCTTTTATTCACTAGACCAGATGTCTTTGGGTCAGCTAGTGCAAATAAAGTCATATTCTATGGACATAAGATGGAATAGAGAAGAAATGACATTGTAAGTGCAAAGTAACAAGAAAGAATTAATACAAAATATCCTTTAGTATGGATAGTGTAATGAGAACAACCTACCCCTGTGGAGTGAATAAAGGGTGAGTTTGAATGTCTAAAACGGTTACATGAAGAAGACTGAAAAGTACAGCAACCAAAACACTGTAATTATAACAACAAAGATAGGGATACCAGACTTAGTAAACCAGTGTTTACTCTACTCAACATGAGAAATATTTCTAATAAACTGGAGAAAGAAAAACACTAAATTTACACAAATGCAAGTACTCCCAATCACCAAAAAAAACAACAAATTATTTATCAATAAACTTCTTTTTTAGTCAGAATTATCCCATGGGACAATGACCTAGTGGATTAAAGCATTAGTATGGGAACTTGTAATAATATATTAGTATAGTAATTGTAATAGTAATTGTGAATTCAATCCCTGGGCCAGCCTGTGTGTACTTATACTCAGTGAAAATGGGGTGAGCAATAACTGAGCAGTACAAAAATATCCCGCGATATGGGCAACAGAACAGAACAATTTAACTGTGTAGATTAAATAAAGTGTTCACTTTAAAATTCCCTTTAGGTTACCAGGATTGATAAGAACCTGATGATAGCCAAATGGCAAAATGGCTGAAACGTTGGGATAATAACAACAATAGTCTGCCTGTAAATAATTAACTCCTAATCCTAGAAATTCTTTTTTTTAGATTTCACTGATTTTTTTCTGCCTTTAAAAAAATTAAAAATAAAAGTTACCCAAGCTTCTGCAAATGAAGCATTTTCCTTTATTCAATTCTAGAAAAAATAAAATCTTAAAAGGAATTAAACCAAAATGTAGAGAAGTGTTAAGACATTGATCGAACAACATTCATTGTTACAGTAAATTTATTTCACTAGCTATACACAATACATACCTGTATGTATGTATAGACAATACTTGTATGTATGTAAGTATACACAATACATACCTGTATGTAAGTATACACAATACATACCTGTATGTATGTATACACAATACTTGTATGTATGTAAGTATACACAATACATACCTGTATGTAAGTATACACAATACATACCTGTATGTATGTATACACAATACATACCTGTATGTATGTATACACAATACTTGTATGTATGTAAGTATACACAATACATACCTGTATGTAAGTATACACAATACATACCCGTATGTATGTATACACAATACTTGTATGTATGTAAGTATACACAATACATACCTGTATGTATGTATACACAATACTTGTATGTATGTAAGTATACACAATACATACCTGTATGTATGTATACACAATACTTGTATGTATGTAAGTATACACAATACATACCTGTATGTATGTATACACAATACATACCTGTATGTATGTATACACAATACTTGTATGTATGTAAGTATACACAATACATACCTGTATGTATGTATACACAATACTTGTATGTATGTAAGTATACACAATACATACATGTATGTATACACAATAGATGCTTTTGATAGGAGTTGTGCTGTGTATTGTCATGATTCTTTGAGAAGAAAATACAAGATTGCAGCTTTTATTCTTCATGAGAATATAACAGTTCAATTAAGACACTGTTCTATGTAAAAAGAACAGCTTTAGATCTTAGTTTTTTAAAGATGCATATCAAGGTTTGAACATTTTGATTTTATTACTGCTTATTGCTTTTCATCTGAGTTTTTTTAAAGATGCATTCTGATAAATGTTCAGATATACTACAGGCACAATTTGATTCCACTTAATTGTACATCATATATACAGTTCCTATCCTACCATCCAGTCTTTTGGGTAACTTTACATTCAAAGCCAACTACAGAGTGAGACGAGAGGAGGCACCTTTGTAAAACCAGAGTTCTATCTGCAACAGGTCTGTCATATATGAGGACGCATAAGCTTTAATCTGCAATACTGGACAATGATGGTTGGGGGTTTGAATTCAAAGTTATCATTTCCTAAACGGGATTGCCCTACCAAGGCTAAAGAGCCTTGTCTACTCTAATATTCACCATAGCAATTTAATATCTTTAACTCTCTTCATCATAAACTTTTAACCCTGAAAATGTTTTGTTGACCAGCTGAAACACTCTATCTGATGATGATGATAGACATTTTCTGCATTTACCTCCAAGTATACTCTGGTATGATATAAGAAAGAAAATGCCCAAAGAACAGATTGAAACAATAACAAAATGACCATAATATTTCCAATGGAATAAAGAGTGCCCTATTTTCCTTGCTAACTTCCTTCTAATTCAACATGGCAGAATCCAGTGCATATTTTCAAATTGGTAAACCATGATAATGTTTCTGCATCAGAAACACAACCAAAAACAAGATAATCATCTATAAAGAGACAGCATTGTCTTTCAAGGACTGTTTTATAAAACTGCTTGGTAGAAAAAATTAATATTTATTAAAAAAATAATAATGCAAGTTTTTCATAATGCAAATCAAACACAGTCAGACCATCATTTTTAAGAAGCCGATATTAATAAGATTTAAGTTTTATGTAATTTGCTATGAATCAGAAAACCATCATGAATAAAGAAAGCCTCACTTTACAGCATAGATTAAATTTAGTGTTTAAGTAACAGATGTCTTTTTTTTTTCATTTTTATAGACACTTCCTTGATATGACACAAAATCTCTACTTCTCATAAATGTCAAACCAGATCAGTGATTTTAATTTACATAATCAAGATCTTTGATGTTTTATTTTTGATAAATAATCTTTTATTTTCATCAATTTCATAAAACAGTTTCTGGCACACAACCATTCTCTATATGTTGACTAGTCTTTCCCAGAAGATGTGTCTAACATAAAGACATCTCATTTTCATTGGTTGTGTCTCTAAGGATTTACAATTTTAGTTTAATGAACATCCTAATTATTGGCTCAATTTGACCCTCATTTAAACATTAATATCCTTGTGAACATTGATTTTCGTATAATCATACATGATATCAATTTTTAAAAGTAAAGATTAACAGTTTTGTCTACTCTTTATTTTTCTATCAGAGCATTGTCTTTAAAAAAGATCAATTTTAGATCTGGTTATATTAATTGTTAAAGTCATGACAAAAACATTGGTTCCAATGTATTCTTTGTATATATTTACTGTCTTCTGAATAGACAAAGTAGAAAATTCTAATTGTATTTTGATAAAATGCAGAATATCATATTATTATTATTTGATGGTTAGAATTACTTGATAAGAACAGTAGGCAAAGAGTGTCACCGACCCTGCATTATAGCAATGACTAAATACAGAACAAAGAGTATTATAGTTTGGATATGTATAGACAGAATTAGTTTATTGTATAAAGACATCTATGAAAAGTAAGTCTTCTATAAAAATAAAACAATTCTTGAAAAAAAAAACAATGTATGTAAGAATCAGCTTAATTTTGGCTGCTAACATTAATCTAAAAAAAACATTTTTGAAAATACATCTTTGACTGTGAACTAATTAGTGAACGCATATTTTGACTTTAAATGCATTTTGTTTATTTTAAGTATTTACTATGGATGGAATTTTAAAATTCAGTTATTGCTTAAAGAGAGAAAAATTAATTTACCATCATTTTTTATGTAGTTTCTTTTTAATTTGCACTTTGTAAACATAATTATATGCTAACCTGCATTAATGAATGCCAACAGTGACATTGCCTAATTGTAAAATACTCTCAACAAAATATTTAATTAAATATATCGACAAATCAGACACAAAATAAAAATAATTAAATTAATTGGCTGTTTACTTAAAATGAATTTACACATGAGATCGTTGTCTCTGATATAAACATAAAAAAAATTTTATATACAAGATGGGAGGTGCTGAAAAGATATCGACTCAATCCACATACTAAATTCAGTATTTCAATGGGCAAACATTAGAATTCTGATTTTTGGGGGTAGAATTATATATATATATATATATATATATATATATATATATATATATATATAATATATTATATATAATATATTATATATAATATATTATATATATATATAATATATATATAATATATTATATATATATATAATATATTATATATAATATATATATACATATAATATATTATATATATATATAATATATTATATATAATATATATATACATATAATATATTATATATATATATTATATATATATACATATATATATAATATGTATAATATATATATATATATATATATATATATATATATATATATATATAATATATATATATATATACATATACACATATATACATATAATATATATATATACATATACACATACATACATATACATATATATATATACATATATACACATACATACATACATACATATATATATATACATACATACATACATACATACATATATATATATACATACATACATACATACATATATATATATACATACATACATACATACATACATACATATATATATATACATATATACACATACATACATACATACATATATATATATACATATATACACATACATACATACATATATATATATACATATATACACATACATATATATATATACACATATATATATATACACATATATATATATACACATATATATATATACACATATATATATATACATATATATACATACACACATATATATACACATATATATATATACATACACATATATATATATACATATATATACATACATACACATATATATATATACATATATATACATACACACATATATATATACATATATATATATATATACATATATATATACATACATATATATATATATAGTACTGGTAATAAAACAGTTGGTATATAATCCAAGTAGATCCTAGTAGTATCAAATATTTACACTGATCCACAAAAAGAGCTCAATGTATTTATAATAACAGAGCATATAAATTACACAACAAAATCCAAAATGACCTCATATGGGGTGGGGGATATAGATCTATTTCAACAAATGAGAAGTACGTTTAATTTTCTTATATGCCTAGGCAATAACAGTAAAAAAAATTGAGATTTAAATTTTGCAATTAAAGCCAGTCCAGAAGAAAAGTTAACTCTTAATTATTTCTCATGCCTGCAAAAACTTGGGGAAGGCCTGGATTCAGTCGACTGAAAGAAAGAATTATGGTGAAATTATATATGTTAGTAAGTTAATGCCATATCTGGCCAAGGTGCCTCCACATTTAGTGTTTTTAGTCACTTGAGCAAAAGAATATGTAATTTTCTCTGTATGTGTACAGGAACTGCTTTTATCTACAAAGTGTATCTCACTATGACTCATCCAAGTTGTTAAACATTCCCCCCCACACACCCCGAAGCTACTGTGGCCGTCGATGTCTTTCCCATATTGACGTCATCAGTTGGACTTCATCAGAAAATGAATGCCTTCTTCTAGCTTCACTAACAAAGGCAAGCCAAGAAATTTTGCTCGTTCTGTATTTTACCAGTCAATGCACATACGTGTTGTGTGTACATATCAAACTAGACATACAAGTAATTCTTTTGTAAATCTTTTTATTCACTGTGAAAACAATTGTCATATCTATATATGTTGAATGCTACTCTAGAGCCTGCAAGACTGAACCTCCATTATAGATATATAAAACAGACAAAGCAAGATCTTACACTGACTGATCTATATATTTTTTGCAAAATAATTCATTTAACTACATACCAATCTATAAATTAGAATTATGAAGTTTGAACAATTGTTTAATTTCAAATACCTGAAATAAGATATCATGTCTCTCAAAGTAATTTTAGAGTTTAGCTATATCAAACATCAAATGGGTTCCCACTGGTTAACCTTTTTTTCTAAGTCAATAACCATTCTTTCTGAAAGACCAAGATTCCATCTAGGAAATCAACTTTTATTTTTGGGGTTTAATATCTTTCTGAAAGACTGAGTTTCTGGGCAAATAACATTTCCTTTTGTGGTCATTTTTTCTTTCTGAGTTCTTGTTTTTTAACTATTTTATATGACATTCTTTTAAATATAGATTTTATTAAATGGGATAAAGGTAAAATGAAATCCTACAACTAATCTTGAAGCTTTACTCATCAAGGTATTAAAAAAGCAGTTTATCAAATTGATTATGTCTTCATTTTTTATGCTGAGATGCAGCCAAACCATCAATATCAAATTTTGTTTGAACAGTACAATCATTGCTAATTTAATCATGACCTTCATAGTGGATGTCAAGAACATGAACAATTCAGGAGAATGTCTATATAACTGAATAAAATCCAAAATGGATAGATCATATATATATATATATATATATATATATATATATATATATATATTACTTGAAACGTTATGTTTAGTGGATATACATGTCTGTGAAAACATCTCCATTGTTTAAATAGTGTAAATCTATGTCTACTGGCCTGTGTATTCATGAGTTTCAATAAAGAAGTTTTGCAGATTCTCTAATGCAGAGGTCAGTAGACAGATTTACATTTTAAAATACATGTACCCATTAAATATAACATTTAAAGAAGTAAAAAACAATGGTGATTACAAATAGAATTCAATAATGCCTTGGAAATTTCGGATACAAAATAAATAAACAAATATATAGTACAGGTAATCGATCCATTGGTATATAATCCAGGTGGATCCTAGTAATATTAATTATTAAAACTGATCCACAGACAGCTCGATGTATTTATTATAACAGAACATATGTATTTTATACTGCAAAAAAACAAAAATTGACTCAACATAGAAGATAGTCTATTTCAAGCCATTCTGTATACCATCAGCCCCTCAGTCCTAGGGGCTGATGGTATGTCTTCACAAACATGTATATCCACTAAACATACTGTTTAAAGTAATATATATATATATATATATATATATATATATATATATATATATATATATATGATCTATCAATTTCATATTTTATTCAGTTATATAGACATTTTCCTGAATTGTCCAAGTTCTTGACATCCACTTAGAAGGACAAGACTTCGGGGCTGATGATTGCCGCGTACAGAACAGCTTCTATGTTGAGGTAATTTTATTTTTTGTTGTAAAAATAAACAAATATATATATATATATATATATATATATATATATATATATAGATAGATAGATAGATAGATAGATAGATAATATTAGTGGTTAATCCTTTTTATTATATATATATATAGATAATATTAGTGGTTAATCCTTTTTATTATATATATATATATATATATATATATATATATATATAGATAGATAGATAGATAGATAATATTAGTGGTTAATATACATTCATATATATATATATATATATATATATATATATATATCTTGATGATTTGGATCATGATTACGATTCCAATGTAATAAATTATAACCATGGAATATTAGTGTTTAAGCCTTTTTATTTTATATATATATATATATATATATATATATATTATAGCAAGTTTTTGCAGCCTTTGATACACATTTAGATTAAAATATGCAATGAAGACAAGTGGACCCCATCCAAATACAACATATACAATATGTGATATTGCAGACAAGTTCAAAGAAATACACAGAATTGATTCTCAGTGTATATTCTTTTAAAAGATAGTATATTCCAGGCTCGGGACCAGACAAATATAAGTAATTTTTTTCCAAGAGTAACCTCCTTTAAACAAGTTGAATTCTGACATTGGTACTGACTGAATTACTTTGAAATATGTCTTAGAACTTAATTTAGAATAAATATGAAACTGTCATAAAACAAGACAGCATCTTAAATAAATTCATTGGCGTTTGTTAAAATACACATTTGTTTATTTTGTTTGTCTATTCCTGAGAGAGAAATTTGTCAGTGTGTATGTGTGTGTGTGTTGGGGGGAAAAAATCTAAGAGAGAAACATTGGTGAACAATCAATTCATTATTTGATGAAAATGAAATCATGCAGAATTCTTTCTTCTGTCTTCCAACAATAGAAATGTAATTAAATGAAGAGATTCAATTTTGTTGAAAAGAAAAAAAAGCTACAGCTGTAACCAATTTTTTTTTTATCACCTCCTCCTCCTCCACCTCCACCTCCTCCACCTCCACCTTCCTCATTATCTTTAGCTTTGCATTGTCAATGGGCAGAAAAATGTAACAAAAATAAAAATTTAAAAAGCATTCACAAAAATCTCTCTGGATTAATTCTTCTACAGCCCAATATCCATAGCTATTATGAGTTAAAAATGACTTTTGGGTGGTGACTGGTGGGCAATTTATATGTTTCACAGCTTGATGAACAGTTAAAAAAAAAACAACAAAAAAAAAAACATGGTGGATAAAAGTAAAAGCTGGGTAGAATAATTCAAATCAGGTAAGTCTGCAAATATGTCTACTGGATTGTGAAATCTGATAAAAAATGAAACATCTGCAGTTTAATCAGTTCAGAGAAAAAAACAGGCCTTAAAGAGAAACAATTGTTTGCTGACTAACTTGATTGTTTTTGCACGAGACACTGAATTTTGTTTATTTTTTTTTTTACCAATATGAAAGCTTGAGGAAATACCATAAACCAGAACCAAACATTTTATTTATTTATTTTTTCTTCTTGTCAATGTAGATATCAGTCTCCAGGACACCAACAAAAAAATGCATATATATATATATATATATATATATATATTCCCAAACATGCATAACACACAACACAGCAGAAACAAACACATGCACAGCATCAAATGAAGAAAAGTAATGATATTTAAAATGTTTAAAATTCATTTTATGCATGAGCCAGGGATAAAAGCTGGCTCTCAAGCACTTTGTCCAAGACGTAGATCTAAAAACGTCACCTTGATGATAACAGATCAAACAAGTGGTACCCAGGATGCGTGATATCTTTCATTATGTTTTCTGCTTTACTGCACCAATGAGAATTAGAAATGTCCCCCAAGAAGGGCAAGAAGCAACCAATTATTTTCTGGGCAATATCTATAACCCTCTGGAGGTCCCTCCTGTTCACTGCTGAGCAGCTGTCATACCAAACAGTGATGCTGTACACCAGTACATTCTCAATAGAGTAGCAGTAAAAAAGATTTAAAAGCTTAGAACAATTTTTAAAAATGTCTGCCACTTACATTACTATCTCTTGTATTGCTTTACATTTAACTGTCTTTGAAAAAGAACAGAACCAGTATTACCAGACTTGGCTACAAAGAGTGAATTAGGCTATATTTGAAAATCCATCATTACTAAATTTTGAATGACTCTCATTTTATTTTTTTAAAAGTAGCCCCTAAAGTTACAAATAGCGAAACTCAAAACTCAGTCACACTGGGCTTTCAAAAGTAGCCCCCAAAATCAAAAGTAGTGAAATATAAAATTTCAAATTGCTGGTTTTTCAAAAGTATCCTTAAAAGTCACAAATAGTTCCACTTAAAATTTAGTAAGGTTGCTTTTTGAAAATAGCCTCCAAAGTTACAGATAGTAAACTTCAGTAGTGTTGGGCTTTCAGGGCAATGGTGTTCCTAATAGGGATAAGATATATTTCTTAAAATATCTGCTACTGCAACAAATCACAGAAATATAGGTTCATGCCTTTCCCAAGTGTTAAGTCAACACAAGAATTTGAACTTGTTTCATTGATTCTATTTTCAATGCTGATAACAATTGCACTACATTGTAATTTGTTTAAAAAAATCTAATCTCTAATTCAAATTGAGATCTGTAATTTTTCAGTCTCTTTTTGTGAGGGGCTGAGAAATTTAAACCTGTTTACCTTAAAAACTTAGAATTATATGTAAGCAACAGAATATGAGAGTCGGTGATATTCATATATTCAAAGAATAACAATTTCCAAATATAAAATCTTGTTGAAACCGATTGTAAATTTACTGATTAAGATTAGTTTTCTAAAAATCACCAGGATTATATAAAAAGATTTTAATACTAATAAAATACGCAATTTCTTATTAGAAAGTTGCCTGCAGTCAGTCTTTCTTGTAGAGATGGGTTAGGAATTATGAGCTCCGCTGGGTAAGAAGTGAGAGTTGATATCAGCAGCAGCCTACCAGGATTATGACAGGCACAGAGTGAAGAGAAATAATGACGCATATTTTCTCATTAATTCAATTACTCCTGATTTCTAATTAATTTGGAGAAGCAATCTAACATCAAAATATTGCCACTTACATTACTATCTCTTGTATTGCTTTACATTTAACTGTCTTTGAAAAAGAACGGAATGAATAGTTTACATATGAAAGACTACTGCAATCTTCTCATAAATCTTCTCTGCATATATGAGAGATCAATGCAGAGATATTCATTTTAATAAATCTTAATCTTAAAGGTACAGAAAGCTGTGAAACAAAATCTCATTTGTTATGGTGCAAGTATCTTTGTTTTTCCATACAGTTCTGTGTGTGTATGTTTGCATATATATATATATATATATATATATATATATATATGTGTGTGTGTCACTAACATACCTATGCATATGTATGAATAGGTATGTTAGTATGTTTTTAAATTTAAAAAATAAGTTACTCCAATATTCGCTTGAAGATGAAATGAAACTAATGTTTTTAATTTAATTACAAAATTAAATTTGAAGCTTTTAGCTTCCATTTTTGAAACATGGTTATTACTGTGTAGCAAAAAAAAACATATTTTAAATCAGTTAATTTATAATATATGTATATATATATATATATATATATATATATATATATATATCACTAATATACCTATTCATAAATATGCATGTACATCTATGTTTATATATACACATATATCATCATAAACTTTATTCTAGTCAGAAATGGAATTCACAATGTTATCAGGGATTATCTCTGGTAAAACTCATACAAGCATTGGCTTTCACATCGCATTGTTGGATAGTGTCAGGTTGCCTAGCAAGAAGTAGATGATTATTATATTTTACATATCTAAAATCTGAATACATATTTCTTAATACACACACATTTCATTATATATATGTGTGCGTGTGTGTGTGTGTGTGTGAGAGCGTGCATGTATATGCGTGTGTGTGTGCGCGTGTGTGTAGGGGCGATGCTTGAATGCATGCAGCCTAAAAAATCTTTTATCCTTCCAAACCATGAAATGTAGATTTGTATACATGAAGCACAATGGCATGTATGTATGATTTCTCAAGGGCATATCATTAAAGGATTTTTTTTTTTTCAGTGGCTGCGGTCAGGGTTCAGATTCAAGTTGAGTTTGAGAATCTTATTTAATTCTAAAATGTTACATTGATCAATCATTAGAAAACTAAATTTATCCTCATCCAAGCAAGTACACACATACACAGATAACCACACATATGTACACATACTTTCATACACCTACATATTTTGACATATATATATATATATATATATATATATATATATATTAATGCTCTGTAAATTTACATTGAGCACTATTGTGTAAAAAGAAAATATCTATAAGAACACTGG
Source organism: Acanthosepion esculentum (assembly GCA_964036315.1). Taxonomy (NCBI): domain Eukaryota; kingdom Metazoa; phylum Mollusca; class Cephalopoda; order Sepiida; family Sepiidae; genus Acanthosepion; species Acanthosepion esculentum. The sequence goes on along the minus strand of OZ038481.1, from coordinate 131,708,014 downwards.
ATTTTATATCTTACTGTTCTTTCTTTTTATTTATATATACATACATATATACATACATATATATATATATATATGTATACATACATATATATATATGTATACATATATATATATATATGTATACATATATATATATATGTATACATATATATATATATGTATACATATATATATATATATGTATACATATATATATATATATGTATACATATATATATGTATACATATATATATATGTATACATATATATATATATATATATATATATATATATATATATATATGTATGTATGTATATATAAATAAAAAGAAAGAACAGTAAGATATAAAATCCAGTGTTCTTATAGATATTTTTATTTTTATCTATATATATATATATATATATATATATATATATATATATATATAGCATAACGAGAAGCCACATATACTTTCTTAATATGTATATAATATAGAAAAAACAACTGAAAAGTTGCAAATTAAAAAAAATTGAATGTTTTTTTGTAAAAATATTTATTTATATTTTTTATCTATATACATATATATATATATATATATATATATATATATATTTGATATTTCAGATCGACCCCAAAATAGTTGTTTCTGATGAAAGATTGGGGTCGATCTGAAATATCAAATATATATATATATATATATATATATATATATATATATAAAAATATAAATAAATACTTTAACAAAAAAAACATTCAATTTTTTTTTCAGTTATTTTTTTAATATTTTATATATATATATATATATATATATATATATATATATATATATATATATATATATATACACGCCTATGTAGTCACCCATGCACACATAGATACATATTTATATACAAGTCATACAACAAAAGGTAATTCAATCACACTCAGAATATGTAATTTTCTTAAGACTATTAATGACTATAGCTGTGTCTGTACCAAAAGTAATCAATCTACCAAATAATTAAAAATATATATATATGAGATGTACATATGTATATGACTATTGGCCTGTGCATGTGAATGTCAGCATGTGCATATGTTGTGCATATGTTGCGCATTTGTTAGCAATGACATCAGAGTCATTCAGCATGCATATTGTTTCTTTATTTTACATGTACAACGATTTGCCTATTGAAAAAGAATCAGTCGCAGGATTAAGATACAATTCACACATGTGCACAAACTCAATAAAACAAATGAAGCAAGAAGAAGCAGAAGCAGACAATAAAGTTTGAAGCACTCCAAAATCCATTAATTTTTGTTTTCATCATTTTGCCTTTGAATCTGGAAGTTGGTCATCTAAATCAAAATTTTCCCTTTCTTGTTTCCAATTCTGCTGAATCATCTTTCTCTGGATGTTATCTGTGCTTTGGCTTCCAAACTTTGACTGATTTCCATGAAAAGGGTAAGCGGCAAGTTCACTTGGATGACATTTTGTATCTAAGCATTTTAGATACTTCAAAATACACAAAAGCAAAAATAAACAAATGATTTATTGAGTGTGCTTTTTCTTCACTTTATAAAATGAGTAAACCAAAATCTTTAATGAAGATATAGAAAAAAATTACCTCTTTTGTTAAAGATATGCCAATGAATTGATCCAGTTGTAGATGATTTTAACCCCTACCCCATAAAAAATTAGAACTAAAAAAAAAAAAAAAGCTTATGTATTTCAGGTGTTTATAGTTCCTGCCCTTAAAGTAGGCAAAATAAATGACAATGAATTTGAGGAGACTGTTGAAGAAAAAAAATGAGAGAAACCTTGTGGGGAACAGTGTGCAAAGGGAATGTGAAATACAAATTTGTCAGAGTGCATTATCAAGAAGAAACATCAACACGGATTCCAGATGATTTTTTTTTTCACTTGGTCTAATATAGTGGACATGCTTTTAAAAAATCAGTAACATTGCTCTTTCCAAATAGTAGGAGAGAAGAAAACCAATCATTGCATGAATAGACATGATGGCAAATTCAGTTAGTAGAAGACACAAAAAAGGACCATATATTCATAATTATAGCAAAAAGCTCTCAACTAAGTGAAATAATTGTAGTTAAACAATAATCCTAAATTGTATGGAAGACAAGCAAAACAATCAGATTTTGGATTTGATTTTCATGTTTGTTTTGGCTCTCATTATGAACTTTGGTCCATTTTTGTTTCTTTTTTCATTTTCATTTTTGGTAATTTTAAAAAGATTGTTATTTTTGTTGAAACCTTTCATAAAAAAAAGCATGGCCAAGATATAAGACCTTGAAAAAACGACCATTTTCAAGCTAAACAGGGATGGCATTATCCATGTACACAAGCATCCATACAAGTACATCTCTAAGCACGAAGGTAAAAGTACAGGAGTAGCAGCGCTCTTTAATTTCTCTGGATTTTTCATTCTTTAAGAAACAAGGGATTCAATCTTCACAAGCTTTTAAGTGAACCACATAAAAGTTTAAATTATTTGTCATTTTATACATCTTTTTTTATTTGTTTGAAACGTTTTGGACAATTCCATGTAATTTAATAATTTACATTTTTCAGGAGTATTGATAAATTTGCTTTGTGTCTGCTAACATGGAAATGTCTTTGGCAAAAAAAAATTACTAAATAAGTGCCAATGCCTCAATCTCATTAACACTTAACATGATTTGAACATAACACACTCAGAATATATCAACACTCCAGTAATATGACCAGAATATTCCTGAAATGTTTAAAATATTCTTGCAACAAAAGTGTCTCTGTTGATAGTCCTGGAATATCTGTAATATTCCTTTAAATAAAATCATGTTACTTCTGGCAATTTTATGGCACATCTGGAATAACTCAGCAATGTTTTAGTGGCAGTAGTAGCAATATATCCATAACACTTAATCTTTAGCAAATTTATAAAAACTCCTGTCAATACATCATTAACAAGATTATAGCAATCTCATGACATGCTTAAACATGTTTATTAATAGAAGAGGTATTCATGTACATAAAACTATGTTGTGGTTCACTCATAATTGTATAGCTCAGTGAATTGCAGGCTCTATGCAATGATACTCCTGTAAATGTATCAACCCACTTCAAAAGACAAAGGACAATACTATGATTTCTTCTTTTTAGTGAGAGTGGGGATACTCTGATGAAGGTACTTGACGGGATTTTGCAGTGACACTCAAGTGATTTGATCCTGATGCTCAAGATTAATATCACAATATTCAGTTATGTTTCTGGTGACAATACCATGTTACTTGCAAGGCTTTAATGCAACAATAATCTTGTGACAATATTGTCATTAAATATTATCCTGTCATGACAGAATAATATTTCTGTGAAAAGTAACATTTCCCCCAATTATGTTTCCATGGTAATATATTATTATTATTATTATTATTATTATTATTATTATTTAGTCACACCAAAAATGAATATTTTTTGTGACTATATCAGTGATGATTTTCCAGTGAAATTATTGGATAACTTCTGCCTTCACCACCAATTATTATGCAACATATCAGGCGCAGATCCAGGGGGTCTGAACTCCCACCTGCTTGAGCAAAGCACAATTTTAAAAAAATATTTAGATAAAGAAATTTAAAAGATGAAAATATAAATAATCCCAAGTAATAATAAATTAACATTAAAAACAAAATTTCCCACCAAGACATTGACTACCAAATATGCCCTTGATGAATGTTTCCATTTGAATCTTTCCCCTGTTCAAAATCTTGGATCTGCCTCTGAATATAACTATTGAAAAGATATTATGATTGTTTCACTGTAGCATAGATTACAAGCAGGAGTATCATGATACTCCTGCTATTAATGGAATCTTATCATGATACTCCTGTTATTGATCGAATGATATCATAATACTCCTGTTGATTGAGCAGCATCATGATACTCCTGCTATTGATGGAGTGGTATCATGATACTCCTGTTATTGATTGAGCAGCATCATGATATTGATGGAGTGGTATCATGATACTCCTGTTATTGATTGAGCAGCGTCATGATACTCCTGCTATTGATTGAGCAGCATCATGATACTCCTGTTTACAGTAACGAAAAGCAATAAACTTATAAAATATATTTTTTTGCTTTTGATCCCCTGGCCAATCAAAAATTAAACATGTGGCATTCCCTTGTTCACTCATGCGCAGTAATGCTGTTGACGGTGTTCATTAATTAATTCTGGATGATTATCTTTCTCTTCACACGGAAAACGAGTAAAGAGTTTTCAGCTCAAATTTGAACATTTGATTTCAGAGTTTTATTTATTCTGAGTGTTTCCCTTTTGAATTATTGTGAATTTTCACTTCTGAAATGGTCAACAAAGAATGCCATAAACCAGGCTAGATTTGGCTCTGAGATGTTTTTGAATTTTGAATATGTCTGATTAAATATTTGTATGCATTCAAACCTTTAAAATATCTTGAAAGCATCACTTACTCATTTTCCACTTTTAAAAGTGCCAGACACTCACTCATGAATTTTTGCAATCAATCTTTTGTTTTTAATTCCAACATAAATATTGCATATTTATCATCAGTTGCTCTATTCCCACTTTTGGCTTATAAAATTATTTGCATTCAAAAGGATTTAATTGACTTTTTAAAATAATTTTTTTTACTTTCATTCATTTGGTTGATTTGCAATCTCAAGATCAAACCTTAAAACCTATAATTTTTACCATTTGAAAATTTTCTGTTGGAAAAATAAACCAAGGAACAAGGAATGTCCCAAACCCATGATTCTTCCAAGAGAATCTCTGCATGATCCTTAGAAACAAATTCCTCATTGTGTGGACAATATTTTTTTACTTATTCAAGCATAACAGACAAAAATAAATTTTAAATATCAGAATATGACAGAAAATTTCTTTCATTTGCAGGTTTAACCGTTAACACATTGAATGAACTGAAGATAAACCTTTTATCAGTAATTAGATTATAATTAATTATAATCATGATTAATTAAAACAATAAGAAGAACATTTATTAAAATAATAAAGCAGAGATTTTCAAATGATAATTATCATAAAAATGTGGAGTCTTTCTGAATAACAGGAAATATTTTTGGATTATTCCACTCAAAAAAGATTTCACAGGATAAAAATGAAATTTTGAAGTATCAGTCATAACAATAATGAAACTGAAGATTATTGAAAAAAAATTGTGATTAAAGAAGAAGTATATATATAAAAAAGAAATACTGAGAATAATGATGATGATGATGATGATGAATATGTTAGAGACATGTAGTCTGGATTAGGAATGCTTATCATGGCTAACATTATAAAGGCTAATGATTAAATCTAAAAAGAAAAAAATTTCCATTTCATTGTAGATTTTAACTAAATGAACTAAATTCAATGTTTAATTCGGGAAAACAGTTGCTATTTTCAACATACAGAGACATAATTCTTGCAAATTTTCAACCTCATTATATGTAATCCATATCATTCATGCCTAGCATATATGATGTGAATGCCACTCCAAGCCACATTAAAGCAGCAGAAATTCTGATTTTAATTGTTTTTCTTTTTCTCCTTACATAAAATCTTGACTCAAAATTTTGTGCATTTTTCAAAATTTTTTCTCACTATCCTATTTTCTTCTAAAATATTTTCTTAGAGTGATAAAGTTTTTTTAACAATTTATTTAATATAAATGCCTACTCTAAGTAATTACTCACAGAACATGACAGATATAAATATATATATATATATATATATATATATATTTATATTAATAAATATATATATCCCTACGTTCATAGTGCAACTTGTGAATGAAGGCCTATTATGGTTAAAAAAACAAAAAACAACCATAATAAGCTGTCGTTCACAATTTTGTGCCTGACGAGTTGGTAAAACCACAAAACTTGCACTACAAAGTAGGTATATGTCTATTTATTTATATATACTTCTTAGCGCTAACCACATTTGAACACATATATTAATAAATATTTATTTGCTTATCTGTGTATGCACATTAACGCATATATATACAGTTGCTAATATCTAATTATTTCGTTTATATCCACATTTATACCTATGTACATATTATATATATATATATATATATATATATTCAAACATATAGCAGACAACAAATGTCTATTATGTTTGATCATGAGCCGTTCTAAGCTTCATGTAGTCGCTTTAGATTTTGTCTTTATTTTCTACAGAAACTAAAGCTGATATATAAAGCTTAGAACGGCTCATGATCAAACATAATGGACATTTGTTACCTGTTATATTTAACAATATATGTTTGGATAATGATCTGCTGTCCCAATATACTAAATATATATATATATACATACATACATACATACATATATATACATACATACATACATACATACATATATATACATACATACATACATACATACACATACACATACATACATACATATATATATATATATATATATATATATATATATATATATATATATATATAAAAGGCTCAAACACTAATATTCCATGGTTATAATTTATTACATTGGAATTGTAATCATGATCCAAATCATCAGACCTACAAATTCAAGAGGAAACAGAAATTTGAATTGGATTGTGATTATGATCCCAATGTAATAAATTATAACCATGGAATATTCGTCTTTGAGCCTTTTATATTATATTCTTACTCTGTCCTGGACATTGAGTTCTGCCTGGATTCTATCCTCTTGGGAATTTATGTGTACATATATGTAATAAACAGTATTAATAACATTTACTGGCCTGAATGTCCGAGACATTTTCATAGAAAATCTTCGTCCTCTGACAGGAATCGAAACTGTATCTGTATTCTATAAAAAGAATGTATAAACAAATGTCTTAAAATAATTGTCGGACTTTGTCCATTTCATAATATATATATATATATATATGCATAAATTCCCAAGAGGATAGAATCCAGGTAGAACTCAATGTCCAGGACAGAGTAAGAATATAATATAAAAGGCTCAAACACTAATATTTCAAGGTTATAATTTATTACATTGGAATCGTAATCACGATCCAATTCATCAGACCTACAAATTCACTTTTAACAGTGTATTTATGGCATGGCAACAAAGGTCTGATGAGTTCTACCTGGATTCTATCCTCTTGCAAATATATATATATATATTGACCACTAATATTATCTACCTATTCTATCTATCTCTACATCTTCCTAATTTGGAGTTTTACAAATATGTTATCAGGGTTTTGAAAGCAAAACTGAATTTATTTACAGAAATAATATATTTCTTGAAGAAGAATTTTTTAAAGAAATACATGATTTCTGTAAATAAATTTTCCCATTAAAGACCCTGATGAGTGAGAAATTCCATGCCAGGAAAGCGCTAGGTTGAACATTTATTTCTTGCTATTAATACTTTACCCGTTAATATCGAGCAAAGTGTGCCCGCCATAAAATAATTGCAATCTTTGTTATTATCATATGTGTATGTATGTGTTTGTATATGTATGTGAATGTGTATGTGTATGTATGTATGTGTATATGTATGTATGTGTATGCATGTGCATGTGTATGGATGTATGTGTATGCATGTATATGGATGTATGTGTATGCATGTATGTATGTGTATGTATATGTATGCATGTGTATATATATATATATGTATATGTATGGATGTATATGTATGTGCATGTGTATATATGTGTATGGGCAATCCATCATCTGGATCCAAAATGTTGTACCCCAAAATGAAGAATTCTGAGAAATAAACTGTCATATAGGAATAAAGTGTCGCTGCTGACACTTGGGTTTGAACACTGATCACCAGAAAGCAAGCACAGTCAACCTCATCTTGAAATCATTAGATCATGTGATGGGTAAAGGGAAAATATATCTATGTGAATTAGCGGCGTTTTACTGAGTATTGTTCGAAGGCGTTACTAGTGTTGTGTCTGTGATTTACAAAGTTTCTCCTACAAACGGCCATTACAAAATAAACAAATTCTGTAAATAGAGCAATTTAAAAAAATTATTTAGAAACAGACAGAAAAGATTTGTCCATGTTTATCATTAAATATAAAAGAGATATTTTTGTAGATTAATAAGAAGTGAAAATTTAAACATTGATCATTATTGATCTAATTTCACAATTTGTTAAAATATATCTGATTTTTTGTATTGGAATTTAGCGCAGAGAGATTGGGTTTTTCTGAAATCTTCTTTTGTTTATTGCTTCATAACATTTTATATGGAATGTTTTCTATCAGTTTCTGTCTAAACATTCAGCCAAAAATCTGTGCAAGGAATTCTGCAGTAGTCAGCAACCGACAAGAGAGTTATTCCATTATTCAGAAGGTTTTGTTCCAAGCAGAAACTTCTTGTAATTATATGACTGCAGTGAAGTAGCAAGCATAGTTTTAAAACTTCCAATAAAACCACATAAACGTGAATAGAATGTGTAGAAATAGGATAAAAATGAATTGTAGATTCTAAAAGTTAATTTTTTATCTGATATATGTCGTCATAGAGTAATAGAAATTCAAAATTACTGATTAAATTTATCTGAAACTGATAATATTTTAAAGTATCCAGTGAATTTTATACTTTAGAAATGGCTGCATAATAAGAAATGATTCTTATTCTAACAGCTTTCTGGAAGATTTTCAACTAATTAAGAATGTATAATATAGATCATAACATTTTCACCGGACACTGTATATATAGATTTACAAGTAAAAAAAAGTGAAATATTTGAAATTCAATTTTAAATATTTAGGATTATTTTAAAATCATGTATAGATACAAGTAAATTCATATTTATGTGACAAAACCCCTAAAAGCTATTGTTCAAGAATGGAAGGTTTACAGATATAAATTCTGCCAATTTTGGTGCAATTCAAGAATCATCATTAAGCATATTGATCCAAGCTTGGGAAGAAGAAAAAACCCAGAAGAATTATAGTGCAAGGAATTTTTTTCAATAAAAGTCTTTGAAGTGTTAAGTATAAAAGTGGTAACACTAATAATTAAAAGATAAATTATATCAGGAGGTATTTGATCTTATGATTTTCAACCGAAGAACATAAAATTACAATTAATTTACCAAAACGGTCAACAAATAAAAAAAAAAAAGAAAATGGGGGAAGACAGAATTTCTTTAAAAAAGGTTTTACTGCAGAATTTTCAAGAAAGTAAACAGTAAAATAAACAATTCCAGAATCTTTCAAAGTAAAACTTGACTAAACCTAAGTTAAAACAATTTGTTACACCTAATTTTTTAAAATATTTAATTCAATTAACAAGAAGTGTCATTTAGAAGCATATCAACTTCTTATAGAACAAGAAGTTCGATTTTTTTCTTGTTGATAACTCCAATTATTATTATTATTATTAATAATAATAATAATAATAATAATATTATCATCATCATCATCATTATCATGATGATGGTTTTCAATAAATCAAGAAAATTCAAATTTGGATTATAAATAAACTAAAAAAAACATTATTTTTTTATCCTAAATTATTATTATTATTATTATTATTATTATTAATTATAACTTATAATAAAAAAAAATCCTATTGATCTTTTTGCTGTTATTACTATGACACAATTTCAATCTAATCTGTGACCTGCCTCAGGTGTACAATCTGTATATAAAGAGAGAATCACTTTAATCGAAATAGTATCTACGACTCTTTTATTAACTGTTGTTTGTTTAGCAGCATATCAACTTCTTATGGGTCATTTAATACTGAAATTTAATGTCCTTGGGAGAATTAGTAATTTCTTTTACAAAAATGTATTGCTGATAATTTAAAAAAAAAAAAATTATTCGTAATTGATTTTACTAGAAAATGTATTGTGGGTATTTTTACTATAAAAATATGTTTTTATATTTTCACAGTCTTTTATTAGCATTGTAGTAAAAACAAAATCAACAAAAAGAATAAGTTCATTAGTCTGAATAACACTCTTAATGATAATGATTCACTCATCTTAAAATTACAGAACCCAACTCAAATTTTGCCACTGAACTTGGATCAATCTATCAGTTCTTTTTATGCTGAATTACTCTCCCTAAAGCATTCACCTTGAATTGAGGGCTCTCCTTAATATGAATGTAAAATAGGGTTAAGATATTCAGGGAAATTGATTTTTTATGCTTTAAAGGAGTAAACAATGGTCATGTGAGCTCAGGGAAAAATTGTTTAACGAAATTATTTTTTTATACCAAGTTTTGTTCATTGTTTTTCTTTGCTATGCTATCAGATTTTACAAGTATGAAAATGCAATGATTGGAAAATCTGGCTGGTGCCAGATGATCATTCATATTGGGAAATCAATCAAAAGTTTTAAAAATTCAAGAGGAAAGGAAGAAAAATGTAAATGAATTTAAAGAAGGAAATCTCGTTAAGATCTATTTAAGTTTTCTGAATCATATTTGTTATCTGCAATTTTTTCATTAACAACACTTTTCTGAATAGTCCGTTAATATAATTAATTATAATTATGACTAAATTAAGTCAAAATGTGAACAAGATGTAATTCATAAAATCAAGAGGCAAAAAAACAATAATTTTAACTTGAAAAATTTACTATCAAGTATTCGTATATTTTAGATAAGAGTTCAAAACTGATTATAATAATAAAACTATTCCTTATTACTGATTGTGAGCTGGTCTACTTAACGAAACAAAGCATAATTGAATTCACTGCATATAATTTAACCCTCCCCCCACAAAAAAGCAATACCTAAGGTTTAAAATGCATTTTAAAAATGAAAAATCTTTCTTGAAGCTTTTATTTTAGTATTAACTCCTAGCTGATAGATTAAGTTTAACATTTTGAATAAGCAAAATAGTTTGCTGTATTTCAAACCCAATTTAAATTATTTTTTTTAAATCACTAAAATCATCTGTATTGACAAATCTGTTAACACAACATAATTCTCTTTATAAAAAATCTTTCAAAAATAAAATATACTTTTCTAAAACTTTATTTGAGGAAGATTAATTGATTTAAAGTTTAATTAATCTAAATTAAAACAAATATCACTTACTTTAGTTAAAAAAAAAAATTACAGAACATTTCCCCAAAATTTCAAACATTCTAAGAAGAATCAAAAAATATAATTTAATAATCCCAAATTCCTTTGGTCTTTCCTCTTAATAATAACATAAATATCTTGACAATAAAACTTTGTTTTTATTAAGTATGGGGAATTTTTTGTGGATATTTGGAGGTACCTAATATAATTTCTTGTATGTAATAAATGAAATGTATAACTAGGAAATGTCTATTCTACAGTTTTTATTGTTAACGAAAGATGTGTTATCATCATTACTCATGTGTTTCAAGGTTCATTTAGAGTGATATACAGGGTGCGGTGAGTAAATTATCGCCATTTTATATTTTTAATTTTGTGCATACTTGCTGTTTGTTTTTAATTTTGTTGACTGCATAGTATTGTTGGGTCAGTTGGGCACCATCTGTGAGAAAAAGAGCAGCATGACACAATTTACTCCACCAGAAATTTGGAAATGGCATGCTGTACTGCATGGCATTCATGCCAGAAACTCCAATACAAACATTTCAGATTGTTTGCATGACAGTGCAGATGATTCAAAGAGTTAGATGAGTCTAATTGTGATTACAAAGGTATGATATCTTGGAAAACTCACTCTGATCATTTTGATAAGAAAAGAACTCCTGAATTTGTTGGTGAGGGCTTTAGATTCAACATGGAACCCTACATCAAGTGCCTTGAAGAGGTAGCGCTGCTCTGGGTCAAGAGTGTGGCTGATGAAAGTCCCTATGTCTGGCAACAGGACACTGCACCATGCCATACAAGTAGGAGAACAGAGTTATGGCTGTCAGATAATTTCTGCGGCCACATCACTCCTTACATCTGGCCACCTAATTCCCCAGACTGCAACCCCCTTTATTTATTATGTGTGGGGTGCAGTTGAGCAAGAAACCAACAAAACTCCTTGTAACACCAAAGATGAACTGAAGGTAAATATTATGGCAGCATTCCCCAATTTAAACATGGAGACTGCCCAGAAGTGTTGCAGGAGATTCCTTAGTTGTCTGGAGGCCACGGTTGAAGCCAAAAGCAATTTTACTGAATAAATTTACTCTTTAATATTTCAAGATATTTTTGTGTAATTTTGGTAAATATATATCTATTTTCATTTTCGTGTAATTTAGGCGACAATTCATTCATCGCACCCTGTATAGGAACCACATGATTACAATGAGTAACATAAAATTAATACAATTGTTCCTATGAAGAAAGGCTATGAAAACTAGAAAATACATTTGCAGGAAAATTTGTTCTATGATATTTCTTTCTCAAAGAAAATTTATTGTCTTGTACTAAATGTATAAGAGGTTAGATCCTCTGATTTTGTCACCTAAAAAGAAATTATGTTGAAACCTTCTCAGGATCCCAAAAAGCCATTTGATAATGTACAGCAAACAAACTCTTCTAATTGTATATATAGATTTCTGTATCATCACCATCACCATCATCATCATCAACAACAACAATGATGTGTGTTTGTATCCAGTGTGTTCCTACTAAAATATATACACATATTTACTTATAGCCAATATGCTTATGATACAAAGATTAATTAAATACTTTCATTATAAGAAAACAAATGGTTAATTCAAAAGAAGAATCTCGATAGGTTTATTTAAAAGATGAGAATTTTAAGAAATAAAAAGGAAGAATGAAAATCTGTTTGAAAAAGAAAAAAATAATTTTAAAAAGAACAACGAAAAATAATGATAATTGGTAGGAATCGGTAATAAAATAAAATAAAATAAACATGATTACAAAATGTCATTTCACTTTTCATACTAAAGAAAAGTTGTTAGAATAAATTTCTTAATTTTATTTTTAGTTTTTTTTATCCATTCTCATCTGAACTGCTTTGTTGCAAAAGTTATTTTGAACACTTAAAAAACTAAAAACACAATTTCACCACAAACTTTTGATGTATTCCCTTAACTATAGGATAATATTGGTTCTTATAAAATGTTTAACTTTCAGCTTGTAACCATAGCTACCATTAACAAACAAAATGAAATATGTAATTTGGAAATAGCCTGTTGTTGTTATAGTAGTAGTAATATGCTTTTGAAATATAATAAAAGTGTTAATTAAAAACAAAGAAAGCAAAGATATGAAACAAATGAAAGAAATCCAAAATTTCAGTTTCTTTTCTTTCACAGATGATCTGATAATGTCATTTTCTCAAATCAGAGGAAGGTTCCTCTGGTCAAATAAAATTTAGAAAAGAACTTCTTGCTATGACCGTTGGCTATTTTTACGTGTTATGCACCAGAACAATAAAAAGAGGTAGGTATTGATAATTATCTATATAGACAGTGAAGTGAAGCTTGAGAGAAGGGAGCCATAGTTGAAAAACAGATGCTGACTTAACAAGATTTAAAACTGTCAAATTTTGGAAAGACAGTGAAGAAACAAAACTGGGGAAAAATGTTTGAATTTTGTATTCAACTTTCACAAGTGATAAATTAATGTTATGACAGTTGTGGTTTTACTGAATTGAAATATTCTGAGTTATTTACATAGGCTGTCCTATTAGCATGTGAAACATACTCTAACTCTTCAAAAAAGGAAAACAAAAAAGAGTAGCATATGCAAAGGGTGAAGAATAAATTTTGTAGGACCAACTAGTTGTTTAGCAAAATGACAATCAGGCAGCAAGATATTCTGACATTTAAAAGACAGCATTTTTAATATCTGTCAACTTATGCATATTTATTTGCATGAATCTTTTAAATATGAACTAGTTGGTCACAAAACATGAAAATTATTAGAGTGCCATACTGGACTTTTCTGCCTTCCTGTCTGAGAGAACATTAGGTTTATAAGCATACATAGTGATATATGTATGTGTGCATATGTGCGTGAGGTGCATTTTATGATATGCACTGGTAAATTTCTTAATTTGGTAGCAGCTCTTTTCTAGTTATGTGTATGAACTCATTACAGTGCACAGGGGTCTTAAGAGATTTACATCATACTAAAAAATCTACTCTTGGATTTTACAAACCCAGTAAGTTTAGTAGTACAGTTGTGAGAGGAGCTGAAGTTAGAATTTATGTCCTGGGTAGAAAGAAGAGCCATGGTTCTTGATTGCACACTTGTAAATATAATATTAGGATAAATAAATGCAAATACAGTTTAGCATTAAAACAAGCATTTTTCTTTTCATATTTAAAGCCTGAATAAGGCATTGTCTTTAATGATTCTGACTGAAGAACATTTTGGATTAATGTATGTATTGGCGATTTACACATACAAATATATATAATATTCTGTTATATACACATGTGTATTTATGTGTATAAACATACATACATAGTAATAGGACTAAGTGCTGAAAAGTTCTCAAGCTGACCAAGAAATGATTCCAAAAGAAAATGTGATATTGTGTCATCTGGTCAAATTTTGGAAAGTGACAAACACCAAGAATTTTTCAGCACCCTCAATTATACATATATATATATATATATATATATATATATAGATATATTGTGTATTTAGGCAGCAATCCTTCATTTATACATGTTTCATTAAAGACAACAGACAAGGTACTTGAATTAAGCTTTTCATTTAATTTTTCTTGTGTTGGAACAAGTGTTTTGTTTTTTGGACACAGAGTGTGTTGTGCATATGTAAAAACATACGCACAGCCCATATACCCAATGATAAAGCAAAAATAAAATCATCCTTGATAATGGCTAAAAGTATAACTGAAAGCACTCATAATTATAGAACATTTGGACAGTTTCCATACACTCTGTGGCCAAAAAAAAAACACTTGTTCGAACACAAGAAAAATTAAATAAAAAACTTAACATATATATATAAGTTACTTATTTAATATATATATATATACGTTGTTTATTTAAAATATATATGTATATATTGTCTTATATATGCATGTACATATCTTTATGCACATATAATACACATAAGTATTTGTGTATATGTTAGTACATTAAAACATATATATATATATATATATATATATATGAAGAAATATAGTCTTAAAATGTGCTATATTTATGGGATAAAGTGCTCAATATCAGAGATAGAGCGTGTGTAAATATAAAAGTGAACATAGAAGTCAATACTTAGAGGCGACTGTCTGTTTCATGCTAGATGCAATCGTCAGACGACTGCATCTAGCATGAAACAGACTGTCTCTCTAAGTGTTGATTTCTATGTTCACTTTTATATATATGCAAATATTGCACGTGTAATTATTTTCCCCTTAAACAAGTCCACCTGATATTTATCAACTTGTATTGAAATGTAACGTATTCATCTTCCCTTTTAAATATTGACCATAAAAGCAAAGTTGTTGAACACTTTTAGTTTGGACCATATCATCAAATACAGTGTTTTGTGAAGTTTCAAGGTGATGCATTTTCATCATTCTAAATATTTTTGTAACGTCTGCTTTTATTATTTGTTGTTTTTACAACATAATATTGTGACTGATACAATCTCTCGTCTTTCCCACCAATATATTTCGTCTGATGGTCATTGAAAGTGACCACTAAGTATCACTTGATACAACATACACCTGAAAAGCCTGAAGAATATATCAGCTGAAATGTTGTGTTAAAAACAACAATGATGCAGATAATAGTCTAAAAAAAACGGATATTTCTGACAGAGAATAATTTATTTTTATTGATTATTTTGCACCATTTGTATCACATAATATTATTTTATAATATTCTACTTAGCCAGCTTACTAAGTACTGATGCTTAAAGCTAAGATAAATTTAAGAATAGGAAAATTGTTTTCAAATTATGGAAATAATAATAACAGGGAAATGTGAGACTGTACAGCCCATGACATTGCAGGGATTTGCATGGATATTGAGAAGGATGCTGAAAATTTGCAGAGAATTGTTGTATTTCAGTCTTCAATGATCAGTAGCCGTCCGATATGAACATGCAAATACATGAAGAAATAATAATAATAATAATAATAGTGAAATTAAATAATAATAATAGTGATGGATTATTAAAAAAAAACTTACTTTCACCTAACTTGCAGTGAAAGCAACCATCTACTACGGATGTGAAATCTTAGTAAGTATTACTACTACTAATAATAATGTAAATAATAAAAAATATTTAAATAAAATGAAAAAAAAATAATTGCTAGAACAATTCTCTTCGATAAATACAATTGGATATATTCTTGTATATTCCAATGAGTGAATCTTTATATGATCTAAAAATGATTTATCATGTGCACAGCCTCAGAGATGACAAAAAAAATAAGAAATAATAACAAATTAAATAAAATTGCTTTGGAAACTGTTGGGTGAATAGTCATAGAATAATTACAACTCATTTGTCAATCACAATATTTGACTCTTGATCAGAAATTCATTTAAAAGATACAATAATGATATCCAAAAAGAAAAAATCTGAATAAAAATAACAATAAAGACATAATATTACATCTAATTAATTCATAATAAATATTTATATCATATGAATTTCATAAGTTCAAAAAAAACTTAAAAGAATATAAAAGGATATGAATGTCAAATAAAATATATGAACAAATAAGTTGTGTGAATTTCTTAAGATTTTCCTTATTAATTTTTGACTAGTTTACCTTTCATCTTGTGTTTGTAGCTTTTTATCACAACATTCAGGTCAATTTATATTCTAACACTATTAAATAAGCAGCATGGATTGGAAATAAAGAAGTGGAATATGTTTCGGTGCCTGTCTGCTATAGATGGCACCTTCAGTTTGGTGATCTCCATGGCCAAATTGATATAAGTGTTGTCTATGTCAGACAGGTTGTGAGTTCAATCTTTATTCTTGATCTATTCATAACAGTTATTGCATATAAAAATCATCTGCAATAAAAAACAGAAATAAAATGAAAGATAAACTAGTCGAAAATGAATAATGAAATAAAATTATATTAAGGGATATCATGATCACATGATTATAACTACCATATAATTAGTAAAATTCTATGGTAGTATATGATAAATACAGAACAATAATGTAGTGGTATTTTTTTAGATAAAATGATAGTAAAAAACAAACCAAAAACATTAAATAATGAAATAAATGTCAGAATATATAAATTCAGTTTGATATTTATAATTAATGACACCAATAAACATTTTTTTATATAAAAAAACATTTCCAATTTGTTACTATCAGAGATCCTGTCATTTCAGCCAGGTGTTATGTGGACAAATACAAAAAACGTAACATATAAATAAATAAACTGGACATTTCTCTGGCAATTCCTGGGGCCTTATGTGTTCCACAGGGAAGATATTTCTGCCCAGGTTGCCATAAATGGCATGTGTTTCATCACAGCAAATCAGAGTCTAAATATTGTAAAGAAAACAGGGTTTCTTTCTAGTACACTTCCTTCAGTTTTGAGTATCAGAAAAAATTCTTTTGATATGACCCCAGAAAAAGGGAAGCAGTGTTCTTTGTTCAACAGACAATATAAGTGATTTTTTCCCCTTGATTCGTAAGATGACAGTAATTTAGTTATTTTTTTTCTAAATTCCTTTCCTGTGCAGATGATGCTTTTCCTTTGTTCTTTCTAGAATTTAAATAAAAAGACAGGAGATATTTCATTCTGCAATTTTGATGGGTATGAATTTTTTTCTTTCTTATTTGGCTAAATGTCATCAAAGTGATGCTGGGGGTGGGACTACAATTCGTTTGTAGCGCATAAATTTCACTTGAGTCCTCGCTAACAAGACAACTGCAATCTGTAACAAAAACAAAAAGAAAATATTTTTAAATACCAATTCATAAAATATATACATCATTAATTAAAACCCAATGGTCTCTACACCAGTTCTGTTCAAAGTGCCATTACACAAACCATCAGCTACCAGTATGCAGCCAGTGTCCAGGCCATGTTAAGGAATCATTTGAAGCTTATTTTTTTTATTACTTTTTATATGTTTTGATATTGAATTATTTTTTGCAAAATAAATGGAAGTGAATTTTTATTATATTCATTATATATATATATATATATATATATATATATATATATATATATATCATTTCCAGTATAAATTAATATTACCATGAAATATTACAGGTACATGATACACTGAGAAAAAAAATACCAGTCCGCCATATCAGATAGTTTGAGAAGCACTGCTCTACACCAATTTCTAATTCCAGCAACAATAAATTCAAAGCATTCATGAGAAATGCATTCTTCCCTGATAAATTACAACCTGGCAACATTCTAAAATTCTAAATAATAATAATAATTGATAAATAATTATTCTCATTTCTGTAATAATTTTTACATTGTTTTTTTAATCATTTCACCCCAAGCAAGGCAATAAAGCCACTAAGATGTAAGGGGGTTACTGGGTATAAGAGAATAGAAGAAAAAAGAAAACATTATGAAGTAGAGAGATAAAAAAAGAACAGGAATTAAGAAGACAGAGGATAATGACTGACATTGCAATTAAATTTTTGAAGATCAAAGTTGGATTGGAAGCAAGAAAATCTGTTGTTTGGTTGAGAAATTAAGCTACAGGAATTTGGAAGAAAGATGTAAATTCAACAAGAATTCAACTCCAATCACATGGTAGCCTAAAAGTATGTAAATTCAACAGGAATTTGACTCAAATCCCATGGTAGCCGATAAAGATGTAAATTCAACAAGAATTCAACTCAAATTCCATGGTAGGCTACAAAGATGCAATTTCAACAAGAATTCAACTCAAATCCCATGGTAGGCTAAAAGTATGTAAATTCAACAGGAATTTGACTCAAATCCCATGGTAGCCTAAAAAGATGTAAATTCAACAAGAATTCAACTCAAATTCCATGGTAGCCTAAAAAATGCAATTTCATTAAGAATTCAACTCAAATCACATGGTAGCCTAAAAAGATGTAAATTCAACAAGAATTCAACTCAAATTCCATGGTAGCCTAAAAAATGCAATTTCATTAAGAATTCAACTCCAATCACATGGTAGCCTAAAAGTATGTAAATTCAACAGGAATTTGACTCAAATCCCATGGTAGCCTAAAAAGATGTAAATTCAACAAGAATTCAACTCAAATTCCATGGTAGCCTAAAAAATGCAATTTCATTAAGAATTCAACTCCAATCACATGGTAGCCTAAAAGTATGTAAATTCAACAAGAATTCAACTCAAATGCCATAGTAGCCTATAAAGATGTAAATTAATCATGAATTCGACTCAATTCCATGGTAGCCTTAAAAGATGTAAATTCAACAAGAATTCAACTCAAATCCCATGGTAGCCTAAAAAGTTGTAAATTCAACAAGAATTCAATTCAAATTCTATGCTAGCCTAAAAAGATGAATACGATAGTAAAAAATAAACATTGTTGTTATATTTAAATTTGTTAGATGAAGCTATCTCAATTATTATTAATTTCTGTCTAGTTTTTCTTCCATCTTATTTCTATTGCTTTTTATTATGCTTGTAGGATTTGCTGATATTAGTCAAATTGTCTTAACTGAAGCAATGTTAGTTATTATTAACAAATTTATTATTTGTACAAGTAAAAAATAACGGCAATATTTAAATAATTTCTCAATTGTTTAACAGATTCTGCATAAATAATCTAGGGTTTTTATTGATACATTAACTCTATTATCATCTATTGTCTTATGTAAGGTAGAACTTTGGTATTTATGTCATTAAAAGTAAATTTGTCAAGGGAGGTTAAGATGAAAAAATAAATAACAATGTGTTAGCAGACTAATCTCCCCTTATTAAATTATGACATATTCTATTGTTATGGTAACATAAGGCATGTTCATATACTGATGTAGAATAATGACTCATGTTGCCATAACAACAGAATATCTCATAAATAGGAAAAAGAAATCAATCTAAAGTTATGATTTTATTGCATTTTATATTATAGAATAGAGTTTTGACAAGCTTTTCTTTCATCTTATTCTTCTCATTTCATCATCTTCAGTCAGTTATGTGCCATGCGTGATACACGCTTAGGTGATCATGTATCTTTCAATACATGACTGACGAAGCAGTTTTTTTTCTTGCAGTAGGTTGCCATTTCTTTCTGCAGTAGACCAGTTGCCATCCAAGTCTATAGAAACCGGTCAGTCCTGCTATTTACCCATAGCTGGGGAGGGAAGAAGAGGATTCATACCTTGCCTAAGGGTGTTAGGATTTAAGTGAATGTAATGGATTTGACTGAAATTCGAACTCGGCTCTCTGATTCCTCAATCTGAGCCGCTATCCATTACTCCACCATGTTTGCGGCATCATCTTACACCATCTTAAATAAGCAGTGAAAATCGGAAATAAAGAAAAAATACCTGCAGACAGATTTGAACTCACATATCTTTTTCTTGGAAACAGGTTTTATTATTATTATCTTAACTGTTAGGCTACAAAGTCTTCACGAGCCGATATCACTCAAATAATAAACTATACAGTTATATTCCTTTTTTTCTTTTCTGATCTCAGCTATGCAACAATATTCTTTTCTTTATTACACTAGTGTACAAGATGTAATAGTCATTGAATTCAAGACAAAACTTTGTAATAAGAACCCAAGCAAAAATTGTTATAGATCATTTTTATGTTATTTTAATGCAATGTAAAAACCTTAAAATTTTGCATGTTTTATGTATTTAAACAGAAAATGCAATCAGAAAGTAAAATTAACATTACAAAGCATTTATATGCGATGATGGGATCTCTGAAGGTTGATCAAAAAAAAAAAAAAAGAAAGAGAAAGAAAGAAAGAAGGAAGGAAGAGGAGAAAGAGTCTTCTAACGGGATGATAGTTGTTGAAATTGCAGGAAGATGGATTGAAAAGTTGTTAAGAAAATTAAAAACGAAATGCATTGAAAAATCATGCTTTGAGATAATTCCAAGGAGAATCAAACCCAAGATTAACTAGATGGAATTCAGTAAGATTAAGCAAACCCAAGATTACCCATCCTTCCCAAATTCCTGCCAATAAGAAAGAAACTTTTAAGGTATCTAGGAAGATGTCAAATAAAATATGTTATCAATAAAGAAATCCGAGTGGTCACCGAAATAACATTCATGGTCCCTCTGGACAAAGAAAAAAACATCTGTTTTGAATGAGCCAGAAAAAAAAGTATCCCCACATGTTCGTTTATTATAATTTTTGTGACAGTCATCCAGAAAAATGTTATATCCAAACATTAATTCAGATTCCCTTGGATGCAAGTGGTAAGAAAAAATTAATTACTATTTTGAAGTGACCATGGACAAGAAGTCTGTTCAAATGTAAAAAATGCATAAGTCAAAGAAAAGATAGACTTTTGTTTTAAGGAGAATGGATAATAGATTTTTCTTTCCCCAGGGCCGGCACACCTCAGTATAATTTTCCACAGTTGCAACGGAGCCGCCCCTGAGTGCACTCTGCCCAAAGACAGAAACACAACTGAAAGATGATAAATAGGGTGTTACAAACTACATATTTACTCTGTCTCCCCACTAAGAGTTGTGACACAAGTGCATACACCTGGCCTAGGAATAAAAATTGCCTGCAGCCTCCACAACCATCAGTTGTACTGGCCTTGGTGCAAGCACCAATCCCTCTCTGTGGTGCAATGAGAGGGTGCGGTCTCAGGCAGCAGTTCCCCAAAGCTGGGCACCTCTCAGTATAACTTTCCTCAGTTGCGACTCTGTCCTTTGACGGAGCCGCCCCTGAGTGCACTTTGCCCAAAGACAGAGATGCAACTGAGAGATGATAAATAGGGTCTTACAAACCACTCGAGAGAGCAGAGATTTACTTGACACCTCCACACACACTGAGTCATGTTGTGACACAAGGTCAGTTTTTAACCTGGGGACCCGAGTATCTTCAATTGGACTGCTGATCTTAGCTGGTGATAGCTTGTCCAAGCTGATCAGAGCTTGTCTTAAGCTGGTCAGAGCCAGTCCAAGCTAGTCATAGCCATGATACTACCAGCACAGGGATGTATCCCTGTAACTGGTAAGTATCAGAATGTGTATACCAGAAAGCTGTTTACACTAGGTATTTACTTTGCCTCTCCACTAAGGTGAGTCGTGACACATGGTCATTCTTTAAGGTGGGGACCTGAGCACATAAACCCAGGCAAGGAACAAAAATTGCCTGCAACAGTCCCTCTCTCTAATGCAGTGAGAGGGTGCAGCCTCAGGTAGCTGTTCTCCAGGGCTGGCACCTCTCAGTTTAATTTTCCTCAGTTGTGACTCTGTCCTTTGATGGAGTTGCCCCTGAGTGCACTCTGCCCAAGGACAGAGACGCAACTTGGAGATGATAAGTAATGTGTTACAGACCACTCGAGATAGAGAGAGTAATTTTCACTAAAAGATCAATATCTGTATTATATATTATCTACTTCTAGGCAGTATCACTCTTCAGGTTTAACTAATTTGCATATTGATTTTAAAAAAGTTTATTTCATTAATTAACTGTCCCACATTACTGTTCTTTTATTCGAGGATTGTTTTGATTTTCATATCAAAAATAGTTCTCTTTAGGAATATTGTCTTATATAGTGCAGAAATGTGTTTGAAATTTGCATTTTATTTGGCCTTCAACAAGTTGGCATCTATTTGTAAAACTTCCCTTAACTATGACAAGCCAATTTATGAATGAAATGTTCATTTAAAATTTTTCTTTCAAAGATTTCAAGTAGTGAATATATCTTACTGGGCGAAGCCTGCTAGTAATGAATACAGTAAGGATAAATATTTGAAACATTGTGAATATAACCACCAAAAGGAAGTCCATAGTTTGAATCATTTCACCCCAAGCAAGGTAATAAAGCCACTAAGACACAAGGGGGTCACTGAGAGGGAAATAATCTGAGAAAAACATTATTGAGGAGAGATTACGACAAAAGAAAAGGATTCAACAAGACAGATGATTATGATTGACATTGCATTTAAATTTTTAAAGATTGTAGTTGACAGGAAAAGAAGAAGCCAGAAGAGAATTTCACAAGCAAGAAGTGTGAAAGAAGAAACCGTTAGCACAGAACTTATGGTTACATCGAGCAAATTTCAATAGTAAAATGCTGAAACTTCGCTATCAATCTATTACTGTGTTTAAATTCACAATGTCAAGGTAGCAAAAAGGAAAAATTCATGAAAACAATTACCATGAAAATATTTATAGAAAAACACAAGGAAGCTTCAATATGATGGTGGGTAAGTGACCGAAGACAAGATGGCAGATACTTCCTTGGATTTTGTCAATAATCTCTAAGTACATAGTGAAAGCACTAGATCAGTAATATTCAATGCATGTATGAATGGCAGAATGCACAAGATAGATTATAGCAAGAAAAATGATCTAGAATGACACAGTGAACCAACTTTCCTACCTGTAGACCTAGCAATTGATTTGATAGGGACATTCCAGTTCATGTCAGCAGAAAACATTAAACCAAGAAAGCACAATGAGTAACTCTGTTGGAGGTTAGTATCATACATACTGATGGAAGACAAAAAAGGTTTTCTAAGATGATTAAAAAGGATATTTTTATTTTGGAGGAATTAAAATTAACAAGTTATTTCTTGCCTCAGTTAACAATAGACTGAAGGTCAATTCTGAGTTCAGCAGCCAATTTAACCTTATTGATTTAGCTTTAAAACAGGAGTAAATAGTTGTGTCATCAGCATAGATACATAGTTGAGAACTGATGAAATTGAGAAGATCATTGATAAAAAGCATGATCCAAGGACAGAGACCTGTGGGAAAACCTGTTCAAAACAACATTCATTTCAAAATTTGCTAAAAAAAAGAATGAATCAAATAAAAAATACTGCCGGAAATACCATAACCCTTTGACTTATGAAGATGACAAGCACGTCAAACATCTTCAGCTCAAGTTTCACCATTCTTGTTTAAAGCTTGTTTAAAGCAATAATCATTAACACATCAGCAGTTGATCTAGAGAATTGAAAGTCATATTATTTGTCTGAAAGAGGTCCCTGCAAGGTGAACAGAGTTGATTAGATCCTTCAGTACTTTGCCAAAAAGAGGCAGAAGACTAACAGATCAATAGTTTGAAGGATCAGACAGTTCATCTGAATTCTTAAAAACAGGAAATACAAAAGAGGATTACAAACAAGCTGGAAAGCGAAAAGCATCAAGGCATCTATTATTGAACTTGGAAAGAAAAAGGAGCACATTTCTTATAGACAATTGCAGAGATATCATCGAGTCTGCATGCTTTGTATGGATCAAGTTTGTAGAAATGATAGCAGAAACTATGGGCAGAGTTATATGCACACATTATACAGTAGAAACTCAGTTCTATACTCCAGATGAGCCTAGAGTAGAACTGGAAGAGAATTTACAAGCAAATCATTCTACTTTATCAGCAGATGATGATAACATTACTAAATGAATGAAGAGATGGCAAATTGAGGATTTACCCTCATTTAACACACACTATTACAGAGTCACCCGTAGTAATGAGAGTGAAACATGTGAGAAGCTATTCAGGGCTTCATTCTGTCAGTGAACAAAGACTTGGCCTCAGTGAGGACACAATTAGTTTTTATTGTTAGAAAAAGTATTTACCTCTTTTTAAGGGTTTAATAGTGAAAACTATTTTTGTATCCTTGATAAAAAAAATATTTAGCATAATAATTTCATAATTTCTTTGACATAGGTAAAATTTAAACTGCAATACTAAAAATATAACAGCAAGCTAAAATCATTATCTTTGTTTCTGAGAGTGTGACTTACCTGTGGGGCAATGAAAAGAGCTCCCAGAATGGTGATGAGGATCTCATTCTTGCGGAGCCAAATCCGAAACCCTTTAAGACAGCCTTGTGTATGGATACGATCGCTGACATCATTCTTCTACAAATGAAAAAAAATCATCAATAAGTAAAGAATTAGCCTGAATGAAATCACAGATTTCCAAACAAGCAAACATTTCATTCATTACCTTTGGCTAGTCTTCATAAAATGCATCACTATAGCAGTTCGTTTAGTTACATGCAACTAAATTAGAAATTGGTCACAAAAAGATAGAGAGGAAGAGATGAAGGGCGAAAGTAAAAACCTGATGATTGTTAGTTTAGAGATGGTAACATAGGCTTCCCTTGTACAACTTATTTTTGGGGTGGATGGTTAGAAATTTTGGTATTTGGATCCCCTGGATAGAGTTTGGTGATCAAAAATCCAGAATATGAAAGTAGATCCCTATTCTAAGATGGATTGTGTCAAAAGTAGGTCATAGTGATTTTCATGAAAGTTAAGGAATGTTTTGATAAAACCCTTTTAAAATCAATTCCTATATCATACTGAACATAATTTTGTGATGAGTCCATATTTTTCTGATGAATCCTTATTATTCACAAATGTGATTGTATCTTTTGTTTAAGATATATTTTATAATCAGTCATTTTAAAAGCTATATAGACTACTGATTTAATTCTTTTTTTTTTGCTATTTTCTTTCATCAGTGTTTTGAACAATTAATTCTATGGCCTCTTCATGATGTATCCTCCATATGGAAAGAAATATCGTCAAATTTTTCTTGGAGTGACTGCCAATACAATGAAAACGAAAAAATATTAGAGCAATAATCTGAAAAATATATAATCCCTAATTGTACTTAAGTTTTAAAAAAAAATGCCGTAATGGCTGCAGCAAAGACTAAGAAAAAAGGGAATTTTCTTACTGAATTAAGATGCTGGGATATATGTATGATATCCAAAATGTAGCATTTTAAAATTAACGAATGCGATACTGTCATGATACTGATTAGAAACTCACACCTGCTGCTCTATTCCAGAAACAAAGCCAGTTGATGTTTCTTTTTAGTGCTATTATATGTAACTTATAACAAATAGAACCAGTAGCCTGTGATAAAAATCTAAGGTTA
Organism: Acanthosepion esculentum; assembly: GCA_964036315.1. Classification (NCBI taxonomy): domain Eukaryota; kingdom Metazoa; phylum Mollusca; class Cephalopoda; order Sepiida; family Sepiidae; genus Acanthosepion; species Acanthosepion esculentum. The sequence continues at coordinate 131,682,092 of OZ038481.1, read as the reverse complement.
TATCAATTGAACTGTTTGGTTCCTCTTGAAAGAAAAGGCAGCAAATCCCAACCTCTTCATTCTATTGTCTTATTGTCTTGTTCATTTGGATCTTGTTGACTAAAAGGAAGTTCACTATTTATATTATTCAGACTATTGTCCTCAGCTTTGTTGCTATATTTATTACAATGTTTCAGCTGTTGTACGCTTTGGCCTTCTTCAGGTGGTTGGAATGTCAAACTGAACCCTTTATTTCGCTCACTGGGGTAGACTGTTCTAGTTCCATGTGCCATGTTTAATGGATGTCAGTTATCAGTTAGATCCAGTGACAGGACCCAAAGAGTGTGAGTCCAATACCTGGTTAAGGCAGTGGAGAACTTTCAGAGGGAAATTAACAGGAGATAACTGATAAGCACCCTCACACACACTGACCACAAATCAGGTAAGCTTGTAAATATCTTTCAGCTCTAATAATAGAAAAATTATTTTCAGATAATCGTCATTCACTTTCAAAAGCATCATTGATAAGATATACTGCTTTGACCGAGAAAGTGGCTTGTTAAATCTTGAAATATAAAACATCTGAATCCAGATAGAACCATTTCACACTAACAATTCACTTGCTTTGTACCTTTCATTGTATGCATTTTTTGCCTTTTTAGTTTTAAATTTCCGCTTTGCATTTTTTTGTTTTTCTTTTTCCTCTACTGCCATTAATTTTAAATTTTCAACTTCAGCCCCCACCACCCCTTTTAATCCACTTGTTGCAATTGGGATGAAGTTGTAATCTGTAGTTTTGGAGAAAACTTAAGAAATATTTGACCATAACTATCAGCTTTCTTACTGGTTTATATTGAATTAATTTCCCGCCTGATTTTTTTCAGAACTTATACTAAGTTAAAGAATATGATCTATTTTTTCATAGTTTACTCATCTTACTCTCAATTCCTCCAGAGTGATATTAAGCAACCAGTAATCCCCACTTGGCATGGTTGGGGTCTATAGCCTTCTCTGCTTTGAATAGGTTAATAGAAGTAGATAGGCTCACCTATCATCTGGCCAGCACCCATTCCATGTCCATTGAACAAGAGTAGATGATCATCCCTTGTTCCCTGTTTAGGATGTTGTTTACCAGTTCTCTCTTCTTCCATGGCAATAATGATGTAACTGTCTTAACTTTCTGGTGATCAGACTAACCATTGCTGGCAATTTTCTATTATGAGTGTACTGAGTTGGCAGTTTGCTGGTTGCTACATTCAACCGATATTATGGAGCCCCAACTCTTTGGTAATAATTAGCGAGGCTGATATCAGGGTAATTGTAGTGCCATGTCACACATGGGTAGGTGTCTCTGTATGTATTTCAATGTTCAGGCTAGTTTGTATTGCCAGTGATGACAGATAGTGATAATTATGTTGGCCTTTTTCTTTTCTTTTTCTCCTCAATACAAATCTTCTCATGACAAATACAATGAAAAGAAATAGGAGAAAACAAAAAAACAAAATAGACACCTACAAACCCTAAACCTTTTTTTCTCCAATGTTTGTGCATCTGTTCCATCTTCAGCAGTATAGAATCTTTTTTCTTGGAATGGTCACTGGATATCCTCGCACTTTGCAAACCTAATTTAAATTCTTCCATTGCTACCAATGAATTCTCTGTTCCAGGCTATCTTCCCCTTTGCTGAAAAGATTCCAGCATCCGCATGCATAGCCTTGGTGTTTATATCCAGGATAATCTTCCAGTGGCAAAGGAATTATCTCTTGAGTCACCAGACAACTCTTTCATGTGCTTTCAATTTTCATTATTACACTCTGTTAGCTAATCTCTTTTTTATTTATCACTCCCACCGCTTCTCAGAATTGAAGTATATTAGACATAATCTCTGACAATATAGAAATAGCAATCTCCCTCTATCCATCTGCAAACATCTTTGTGTTTGGTGATTTTAATTGGCATCACAACATATGGCTTAAACATTCTAATGTTACCAATGTTGCTGGTATTTAGACCTTCAATTTTTCCATTGCTCAATCCCTTACACAAATCAGCATGCTGATTGAGACTCACTTTGTGACTTGCCTCAAGTTGTCATCTGCACTGACATTTTTAACCTTCAAATTGAGTATTGTGCCTCTGAGGTTTCCTCTTGGGTCAAAGCCAGTATAGATGCTTTCATAAATAGAAATACCAAGTGAAACCTCAATCTTTTCCATAGTTCACACCAGCATACGTCACAGAACCACCATTTCTGGCTACATTAACATGAGAGTTCCATTCACAACAGATACCTATTTGGGGCTGCACATAATAAATGCAAACATTTCCTCGAAGGAACTAAGTCTCAGTTAGCTGAGAGAATGAGGAACCATACTGCATCTAACAACTCTGGCTTACTGATTACTGTTGGCTCTAAAATAGTGTATTAAATCAGAGTAAGTTTTCTGTTCTTTCTCTCTTCAATCAATTTCTGGTGTTAACATCTCCTGCTGATAAGTTGAATGTTTCGCCTGTAAATTTTCCTCAAACTACTCTTGACTTATCAGGAGTATCTTTGCCTAATTCCCACTTAGAATTAAGTCTTTGTTGAGTAATATGCATATAACCTTGATGGTTTCTGCTGTCATCTGTAATCTGGATCTCCCCACAAAGCATGTAGAGCTGATGGTATCTCTGTAATAGTCCTTAAGAAGTGTGCTCCCAAAGTAGCTCCCGTTCTCTCTAAGTTAACCCTGCCTAACCCTAACCCTGCCGAGAATAAATGCCTTGCAGCCTCTTCCTTTCCTGCCTGTTGGAAATCCTCATTTGTTGTTCTACTTTTTAAGAACACAAGTGAACCAACTAACCCTTCTAGCTATCAGTCTGTTAGACTTCTATCTCTTTTTGTGATCTTCTAGAAGCCCTAATCAATGCTGAATTGGTTAAGCATATCACATCGCAGGGCCTTTATTCAAATAATCAATATGACTTTTATTTCTCCGGGTCAACTGCTGATATACAGCCAATAACTGAGGAAAGAGTCTATCAAGCCCTAAATAAAAATATAGAAGCTTGGGCTGTAGCTTTGAACATCTCAAAATCTTTCAACAGGGTTTGGCATACAGGTCTTCTTCACAAGTTGAAAAGTTACAGTGTCTCCGGACAAATCTTTTAACTGATCCAGTCTTTATTCTTATCAAACCTGTATTTGTCATAACTTTCTTGATTAAATTAGAGTCACAGAAATATAGAATGAAGAAATAAATTCTGAGAAGACTTGAACATATACACCCCACAACCTGGAAACTCATAGTGAATGGATAATTTTTTGACTACTTCAACCATCGTATAACTTGATGTAAAAAATTATGATAAAAAAAATGTATAAAAAGCTTTCAGAACAAAAAGTAAGTCTTTGAAATAATTATGGGTAGCAAACATTTTGAAAAAATGTTATTCTATAGCCAAGATTTTTATCAGATTTTAAGATAATCTCTTTGAAAGTATTTTTCTTTTTTATTTCATGATTGTTTCAAGTTTGGACTTGACAAGCATTGTTAATGTATTGTTATGTAATTTTGCCATAAAATTGTTTTGCTTTTATGATCTAGTGTTAGTAACTAAACATTTAGGTTTGTTAGGAATTAAACAAGCAAACTAAGTATCACATTCAAAAGAAAAACATACAAATATCCTTATATCAGATATGAGTTGACCAAAAAAGGTTTTCACATAGAGAGCATTCAATATAGAAGAGAGAGATTTTAAAGGATCTCTCTGAAAACTAGCTGGCATTTAAAGAAGTAGATTATTATTATTATTATTATTATTATTTTATTTCATTTGATTTCTGGTGTGTACACATCTGTTTCCAGGTCCTATCCAGAGACTTAAGTTCAGAAATGGCATCATGACATTTTCCCCTGAGCAATTAACAAAAAGTCACATATTTTGCATAGAAAAAAAGTCCTTTGTAAGGTGTGAGCTGTATTCATGAGAACATATTTTTTTTATTTCCTTTAGGCATGAGCTACCAGGAATCTCTTTAATGAGTATATTGGAATCTTTTCCAATCAATCCGAGAACTTCAACTACAACAGGTATTGTTGATATTATCATATTATTATTATTATTAATATTGTTATTATTATTATTATTATTATTATTAATATTATTATTATTAATATTATTATTATTATTATTATTAATATTATTATTAGTATTAATATTATTATTAATATTATTATTATTATTATTATTATTAATATTATTATTAATATTATTATTATTATTATTAATATTATTATTATTATTATTATTATTAATATTATTATTATTATTATTATTAATATTATTATTATTATTATTATTATTACTAACAATTAGATTATTATTAAAAAAAATACAGACAAGTTGGGTTCTTTTTTTAAACGGCATATGATTCTATCATTTGACAAGATAAAAGGCAAAGTTCACTGAATAAAATAATGCAATGATACATGATAGGCAGATCCTGGGAAATTTATCTGGTCTGATTGCATTTTCAATAAAAGACAAGATGCGATTCAAGACTGAAGCCATTTGACTTAGATCTTTTCAATTAAAGTTGTAAGTCAAAGCAGGATGCAGATTGTTTGCTCTCTCAAACCACACCCATGCTCAATGTGGGTGCATATCCTGCAAATCAGAATTGTTTTTTATTATCATAGGATATGGAAGCAAAAGACCTAATAGGATGCCTCACAACACCAGACACAGCACCACATTTAGCTTTGCTAACCAGATCCTGGAAGATCGGTAGCAATTACATTTGTTTCAAGATGATGGTGGGGTCCAGATGTGTCACTGACATCCAGAGGCCATGAGCCCCAAATGCCAACAAGGCATTATATCAGCTGGTCATGGTTTCACAATGATGTGGGGTATATTCACATGGCATGAAATAGTCTGTATCATTGACTAGCAACTGCTACTTTGCACTAATCTGTGACTATTTGCTTGCATTTATGGATACCAACGACATGGGTTTATCCCAGCAAGATAATATAACATGCCACTGGACATAAGCTGCTCAGAATTGGTCTGTGGAACATTTTGGAAACTTCCAACAAAATGTGTGACCATCATATTTGCCCAAGAGCAGCCCAGTCAAACATTTATGGGACATGGTGGAAATGTCTATTTGAACACAAAACCTTCCACCAAAACGGAGCTCTCGTCAGTTATTGAGATGACATGACACAATATCTCTCCAGATATTTTCTGACTACTTGTGAAATCAATGCCATGAGGAGTGACTATATTTTGTTCAGTTTGAGGAGAGCCGACATGATACCAGGCACCAGTCTCATTACTCTTGATATATTAGTGTGTATAAAAAACCACGCAGCTACTTATTATTTATTTATTGTAAATGCCTGGGGCTCACTGATAAATCAAGAGTTCCATGAAGGAGGCAATGATCTAAAATGTTTGAGAGCTACTAAAATACAATTCTTTTAATGCCATCAAAATATTCAGTAGAAGTAAAAAAAAAATCAGTAACATGTATGAGTAAATACAATAAACAACAAGAGACTGAATGGAAATTTGGTGTTTCCACTCTTTATGGGTAAATATTTTACAAGACTTCCTGAATGATTGCCAACAGTTTGTGGTTTCAGATAGATGGAACAAGCAGAAGTCATTATGACCTTCACTTCTTTCCAATTAATCTAATTAAGGTCACCATTTTATATCAAACATAATTCTGAGGCTGAGGAGTGTTTTAAGTGAATAATGTATAAGGATCAAAGGTTTTCAGCTTTTGTGCCCTTCTTCACTTTCAAATCAGTCATAGATTTCTGCTTTTTAGATTTAAAAAAAAATTGTCAAACTGGAATGAGTTCAAGTTAGTTTTTTACTGTAATTCTTTCTTGAACTGAGAAACATTAAATGGAAATGGACTTTAAATTTGATTATGATGGAAGTTGGTAAGTGGAATTCAAATATTTGAGTAATTTTCATGCAGAGCTGATTCCTTATGTTGATCATTTCATTGAAAGAAAGTCAAGGATAAGCTTAGTATCTGTCTATATTTCTGAGATGAGGTATTATGTACACTATTTACATTATTCAGACTATTGTCCTCATCTTTGTCGCTATATTTATTACAACGTTTCGGCCTTTCAGTATCTGTCTATATTTCTGAGATGAGTTATGTATAATATTTACATTATTCGGGCTATTGTCCTCATCTTTAGCTCCATATTTATTACAATGTTTCGGCCCTTCAGTATCTGTCTATATTTCTGAGATGAGGTATTATGTACACTATTTACATTATTCAGACTATTGTCCTCATCTTTGTCGCCATATTTATTACAACGTTTCGGCCTTTCAGTATCTGTCTATATTTCTGAGATGAGGAATTATGTACACTATTTACATTATTCAGACTATTGTCCTCATCTTTGTCGCCATATTTATTACAACGTTTTGGCCTTTCAGTATCTGTCTATATTTCTGAGATGAGGTATTATGTACACTATTTACATTACTCGGACTACTGTCCTCATCTTTGTTGCCATATTTATTACAACGTTTTGACCTTTCAGTATATGTCTATATTTCTGAGATGAGGTATTATGTACACTATTTACATTATTCGGACTATTGTCCTCATCTTTGTCGCCATATTTATTACAACGTTTAGGCCTTTCAGTATCTGTCTTTATTTCTGAGATGAGGTATTATGTATACTATTTACATTATTCAGACTATTGTCCTCATCTTTGTTGCCATATTTATTACAACGTTTAAGCCTTTCAGTATCTGTCTATATTTCTGAGATGAGGAATTATGTACACTATTTACATTATTCAGACTATTGTCCTCATCTTTGTCGCCATATTTATTACAACGTTTTGGCCTTTCAGTATCTGTCTATATTTCTGAGATGAGGTATTATGTACACTATTTACATTACTCGGACTACTGTCCTCATCTTTGTTGCCATATTTATTACAACGTTTTGACCTTTCAGTATATGTCTATATTTCTGAGATGAGGTATTATGTACACTATTTACATTATTCGGACTATTGTCCTCATCTTTGTCGCCATATTTATTACAACGTTTAGGCCTTTCAGTATCTGTCTATATTTCTGAGATGAGGTATTATGTACACTATTTACATTATTCAGACTACTGTCTCCATCTTTGTTGCCATATTTATCACAATATTTTGATTGTTGTATGCTCCGGCCTTCTTCTGGTGGTTGGAATGTTGAACATGCAATGATAACAGCAAAAAATTGCAATATGAGCACTGGTAAAAATTGTTACTGAAGACATTAAGTTTATAAGTCCCAGAAATTCATATACAGATGGCACAGTGGATAAACGCGTTGGTTAGATCCAGTAACAGGACCCAAAGAGTTGTGTGTTCAATACCTGGTTAAGGCAATGGAGAACTTAGAGAAGAGAATTAACAGGGGATAACTGACATCCATTAGACATGGCATGTGGAACTAACCCAGCGAGTGAAATAAAGGGTTCAGTTTGACATTCCAACCACTTCAAGAAGGACAGAAGGTACAATGGCCAGGCCAAAATGTTGTGATAAATATGGCAACAAAGATGAGAACAATATGGATTAGCTTGTCATTCATACAATAAATTTTATAAGATTATATGCATCAAGATTAAATGAAACAGGTTCAATTGTGGAAGTATATTATGCATGAGATATAGAATGTACTGAAGCAAAAATCATTAATTGTGCCAACTGCAGAAATGTCCAAGAGAAATGGCTGTGTCTGAGGGGCATCTATTCTTTCATTAGGAGGTGAAATGTGAAAAATGGCAGAAGAATGTAATGAGTCTCAAAGACCAAACCTGGGAAAGAGGAATCTATCAAACCCTTTCCACCACCTTTCATCTATAGGTTGAGCGGCAGCCTAAAAGATGGAAAACTCTCAATTCAAGGCAATGGAGAAGGCAACAGGAAACCACTTCACTCTCTTTCCCCAAAATTCATGGCAATTCATACATTAAAAAAAGTTTAGCCTTAGTTAAGGCCCCATATGCTCAGTTACTTTTGAATATCCTATGGTATTATGTCTGTTAGATGAGCTTACAAACCACTGTTCACAAAATGGATCTCTGCAAGGAAATATGCAAAGACCAGCTCAGTTTGACATGCGGCCAGAAGATTGAAGCACACAGTGAACTTTGAACTCACTATAGCATTAAGGTTAGTGAGATGCAAAACATTATTTCATGACAACATCAACAGAAATAATATTTTAGTTTCGTTTCTATATGTACTGGTATTTTAATTTGTGTTTTTATAAACATATTCATGTTTTAAGTATTGATTGTTACTAAGCTTAGCATAGTGTGGAAAAGATCTGCACGTGTAAGAATCACAGTAAGGATTGAACCTATTACAGGAGTAATGATATTTAAGATTGTCACTAACTGCTGGCCATCAAGAGACCAAAATATTTATGGTGATAGTAGTGAAGGAGAAGTTAATTGAATAACAAATTTTGTAATCTTTTACTTAAAATTCTTTTGAACAAATCTAAACATTTAATCTTTCTGTTGTGATTTGAAAATTAAGAAAAACATCTTAACTAGGAATGAAGGTATGCATCACTGACAGGATTGTTTCAATATAAAGGTCAAATAGATCCAGTGAGAAGAAAAACCTTGATTGATAGCCTTTTCTATTTTTCTGTTGTTATGCAATTTCTTATCTTAATTATTCTTAATATTAGTTTCTAAGGATACAGGCAAATTCAATCATTTTGACAAGGTGTGGTAGGGTATTCATTTGCACCTCTACCCTACCTTAACTTAACCTCATTTCGAAAGTAACTCATATTTTGATACAATAGTTGTCAGTGAAAATGAATACCCTACCACCCCTTGTCAAAATGATTGAATTTCTGCATATCCTTAGAAACTAATATTAAGAATGTATGTGCTTATAAAACTCAGTAAATTTCAAAATAATTTATTCCAAAATTTGCTTGAAAATGAAACAGTACTAGGGATTTTAATTTAATTCTATAATTAAATTTGAAGTTTTTAGTTTTTTGTTTTGAAACGTGGTAATTCCTGTGTAGCGATGGAACTATATTTTTAAATTAGTAAATTTATAATATTTGTGCTCTGCAGAATTGTACTGAGCACTGTTTTTTAAAAATAAAAATAATTAATAAGAATACTGGATTATAAATCTTACTGTTCTTTCTCTTTATTTTAATATATATATATATATATATATATATATATATATATATATGTATGTGTGTGGGTCATTCAATAAATAAGGTGAATTGTTTGGTATAAGGACTTCTAATACAGATAGAAGCTTACTCTTTTTTATTTTTTTTGTTTTACTTCGTTTTCACATGGATTTAATTTCTTTTGCAGGTTAAAAAAAATCTTTGAGAGTTTTGGCGATTAACAAAGATTGCCGACCAAGAATCATGCTCCAGGATTGAACAGCGGTCAGTTATCAAGTGTTTGGTTGCTGAAGGGTGTAAACCAGTTGAAATTCATAGGAGAATGTCAACTATGTATGGTGCCTCATGTTTCAGCCAAAAAAATGTCTACAAGTGGGCTAAATTGTTTAAAGAAAGACGGAGCAGTGTTGAGGATGAAGACAGGCCTGGGAGGCCTACAGAAGTGAGGTCTCCTGAGGTGATCGAATCAGTCAATGACCTCATTCAGTCTGACAGAAGGGTGACAGTGGATGACATTGCAAGGACTTTGAGCTTATCTGTTGGGACAGCACACAAAATTGTCCATGATGACCTTGGCTACTCGAAGGTCAGCTGCCGGTGGGTGCCAAAGATGCTTACTGCAGAGCACAAACAAAGGAGAGTCGAGTTGTCCCAGCAGTGAATCTCCTGCTATGAGAAGGATGGTGATGAGTTTCTGAAGAAGGTGGTCACATGTGACGAGACATGGGTTTGGCACTATGAGCCTGAGTCCAAACGGCAGTCCATGGAGTGGAAGCACGTAGGCTCTCCAGTGAAGAAGTTCAAGTCCCAGCGGTCCACGAGGAAGGTGATGCTCACCGTTTTTTGGGATATGCAAGGCCCAATCACCATTTCATTCCTTGGGAAAGGAAGCACTGTGAACAGTGCCAACTACTGTGAACTGCTGAGGCAGGTAAAGAACAAACGCAGAGGTCATCAGTCAGAAGGAGTCATCTTGCATCATGACAACGCAAGGCCTCACACAGCAGCCCAAACGGTGCAGACCATCAACGAGCTGGGCTGGGAACTGCTCCCTCCTCCCCCTTACAGCCCAGACCTTGCCCCTTCAGACTTTCACCTGTTTGGTCCGTTGAAAGCGTTCACGAGAGGCACGAAGTTTAAAAGTGATGGTGAAGTCAAAAGTGTTGTGAGCGACTGGCTGAGACATCAGTCCAAAGATTTTTACGCTGAGGGAATATGGAAGTTTGTTCAGAGATGGGAAAAGTGTATGACAGTGCGGGGAGACTACGTTAAAAATTTTTTAAAAAAGTAAGCTTCTATCTGTATTAGAAGTCCTTATACCGAAAAATTCACCTTATTTATTGAATGACGCTCATATATATATATATATATATATATATATATATATATATATATGCATATGACTATATATTGTTATATCTGTTATTGTTCTGTTGCTGCTAGATAAGATTCTCCCCTCATAACTTTGTAGATTCTTGCTAGAAGCAGCATGTTTATCTCCCCGACAGTTCTTAATGGACTCAACATCTCAGCTCCATATAAACTGTGTCATTTCTCTTTGAGTCAGTTATTACCACATACCTCTTGGTGTGCTGCATGTCAAACTCTCTGCCTCTGGGCAGAGAGGAACCCAGATGAAGCTATGCTCAAGGGCAGAGTCTCATCTGGGGTGATAGACAGCTACCCAACCACATGTATATGGGGTTTACAGGTAATTTTTGCCTGAACCTAGAGGCTCAGATTGCTCCACATTAAATTCGGCCTTGTGCCACATCCTACCTTGTGGGGAGGTTGGTAAATATCATTACTACCACATGCCTGATACTTATCTGACACATGTGGTATCATGACTATGACTAGCTCTGACGAGCTTAGACCAGCAACCAGAGTGGAAAAACTCAGGTTCCCACATTAAAAACTGCCTTTGTGTCACAGCCTGACTCAGGGGGAATTTAGTCAAGTAAATCGCTACTACCACATTGTTAGTCTGAACCAGTGGGGTTTAAATATGGTATCAGAGCATAGTTAAAAAAAAAGAGTTATAGTATATGTATAAAATATATATATATATATCTGTATACATATATATATATATATTTATGTATAGTATGTATCTGTATACATATATATATATATATTTATGTATAGTATGAATTGAGTTCTCCAAGCTGCTGGCATATTTCATATAGAGAAAAACATTAAAATTCCCTTCCTTTCTGCCATACGATGATGGCCTAGACATAAGATATTTGACTGATGTCAAATCAGTTGGGTTTTGATACTGGCTTGAAGCAATTTGGACGTCTAGCCACACTAAGGAGCTGTGATACAGCAAAACAGTCTGTTTGTGGATGACTATATATATATATATATATATATATATATATATATATATATTTAAAGATATTTTTGAAGGTACAAAATTTTATCACAGCAATAAAAGTATGAAGCTTGATATTACTAGACATATTAAAAACAGGCGAAGCAATCGGTTTCAGGCTTCCAACGGGAGATTTAATTTAAATTAAAAAACACAGAAAATTTAGCTCCTTTTGCTTTTTTTTTTTAAATTTTTTATTCTTTTTTATTTTTATTTTTTTTCTCCTCCTCCACATTTCCTTTTCATTGTACATTTTCTGTGATTTTAATTTAAATTAAATCTCCCATTGGAAGCTTGAAGAGTGGGAGCAAAACCGGTTGCTTCGCCCGTTTTTAATATGTCTAGTAATATCAAGCTTCATACTTTTATTGCTGTCATATATATATATATATATATATATATATATATATATATGCAGATATCATATGGGTGTGTGCATGGGTAAGTATGTATGCTATTGTCGGATGTTTGGTTCTTGCGAGTTAGGTTGGTTGTTAGCAATCCTATAGAATGAAAAGTAAGACCTATCAAAAAATAAGATCTATCAAAAAATAAGACCTATCAAAAAATAAGATCTATCAAAAAATAAGACCTATCAAAGGTCGGAAACGTTCCTGAGAAGCCAATGGCCTGCTAACTAGAGGCGTCTCAAAAAATCACAATGAAAATGCAACAGGAAACCACTCCACTATATGCAAAAGGTGACACCTGATTATCATCGAGTGACTGTTCACAACAAACAAAACATTATTCTCAGGAATTGGAAGATCAGAGCATTAATATAATGTAGCCAGTTAGAAAACAAAAAGGAGAAAATGAGCAGATGAAATGTTAATATTTTAGGCATGCGTGACACACCTGACGAGCTTGAGCAGATGGATGACAGAATGTGGTCTGGGGGAGGAAGCAGATGGAAGGAACTTACTGAGAGCTGCAAGGGATAGAGGGAGGTATAGAGCCATGATCACCTACATCCTGAAAGGACATGGCAAATAAAAAGAAAAAAGAAAGACAAAACAAGGTGGGCAAACAATGGAAATTTTGTCAGTGATAAACACAGAATTGTATATGAAGACAAAGAAAAAATGAAAGAAGAGTAGGATTGATATTAGATCAAGAGATGAAGAAATGTGTTCTGGGATACTGTTAAATATCTGAAAGAATTCTTGTCATTGAACTGAAAGGGAAACCTTTCAACATAACTGTTATGGTCCAAGGTTAGGACCAAGGAAGAACAACACGAACGCAAGAGTAGAAATAACAAAGATATATTACACGGAATAATAATAATACAAGATGTGGAAGATGTTAGTATGACTGTCAGTCTGGTTTGGAGTGAACTACTATCGACTCGACTCGATTTGTCTCTCTCTCTCTCTTGAGAGGCGTAGTATATATAGTGTTAGGAAGAGTTCATTCTGTCGTTATAGGTAAGGACCCATAACAATAACCATCATAGTTGTTTATGCACCAACAGTACAAAGTACAGAAGAAGAAATTGAAAAGTTTTACTCTATGCTAGACAAGAGTGTGTACCTTACTCTTTTTGAATAAGGTCACATTTACTTATCATTTCTCAGTTGCGGCTCTGTCCTTGGACAGAGTGCGCTCAGGGGCTTCTGTGTCAAAGGACAGAGGGGCAACTGCGAAAATAATACTGAAGAGGTTCCCAGCCCTGGGGAACAGCTGCCCAAGGCTGCGTCCTCCCATTGCACCAGAGGGAGGGATTAGTGCTTGCACCGAGGCCAGCACAACTGACGGTTGCGGGGGCTGAGTGGAATTCTTTTTCCTGTCCCGGGTGTACACGCTCAGGTCCCTACCTAAGAATAGACCTTGTGTCACATCTCATCGTAGTGGGGGGACAGAGTAAATATTTACTTTATGCTAGACAATGCCAAGACAATGCAAATCAAAAGAAATTATAACTGTTATGGGAGACCTGAATGCCAATGTAGACAAGAAGAGAGATGCTGAAATTGTTGTTAAATTCAGATGGGAACTCATAATGAACACATAGAAATATGTGTTCAATGGTGTAGGGCAGATGACTGGGTAGTAGCTAACACCTGGTTTCAAGAAGACCTTATATATGCACATGGAATAGCACAGGAGGAGAAACAAAAAAAACAAATCAACAATATAATTATCAATAAGAGATTAAGGAATGCAGTCTTACATGCAAAACATCACTGTTTCTGTGGAAGTCATCATCTTCCAAACTTAAAGCAAAACTATTGAAATTGAAGAGGGCCAAGGCAGCACCTAAATTTCAATATGACAGTGTTACAGCTTTCCACAACTTACAAAACATATCCGCATAAAACTTATACTTAGTGACCCATCTCTCTTTCCCAACTCTCTAATAATATACTATGTGAACTCTCCCCCTCTCTCATTTAATATGTAATAGCAATTGCTGAATGAACACAAAAACACTGAGATCAAACTGACGACCATGGCAACAGATGGAAGCCAAAGCTAAAAACAGATTCTCATACACATGATGAATCACATGACCAGATATGAATGAGCAAGTGGGAAAAATTGATAGAACTAACTTGAGTGACAAGTCTCAAAGGAATAGAGTATATATTAAATTCTTATGTGAATTGACTTTCTGAATTGAAGAGAAGGAATGATGACTCCAGCTCATATGAAACACAGAATTAAACAGAGATGAGTCTTGCCTCTTTCATTTGTTACAGTCAAGCAAGAGATATCACACAACAAGAGACAAACTCCAATTTAACTTAACACTATGCAGCTTACATAAGGGGTGAGGTGAATAGAATAAGAAACCTAAGAAAAATGGTGAAACATGACTGTCACCTAAGAAACACATATTTGACATACTTAATTGCATGAAAGATCTGAACCATGAAATCTACACGGCTAAACCTATGACTTACACAGCATCGAATCTTCATAACCAAATGTATGATTTTTGCTATGCTGAAACTAAATGACTGGATAGTGAATGTAATGTTGAAGTAAGATGAATAGATCAAAAGGACACCGCTACTTGGGAGAACAAACTGGTTCAAAAGTAAAAGCGACAAAGAGAGTCATAAAAGTAAGAGAAAGAAAAAGACTAAACCTTATTTCAAAAGAAAAACTGAAGCCAAATTTTTGTTTCAACTTTTGCCCTAATAAAATAACACATACATCATTCCACACAGGAATATATAGCACACATCTTTCCACACATTTTCATATGTTTTTATGTATTGTCTGGTTGTAATCAAATCTTGTATAATGGTGTTTGTTGTTGGTCACTGTTGGTTATCATTCTGAAATCATGTATTTGGCCCTGCACTGAATCTTTCCACTGTGGAGTGGTAAACCTGGATACCTTTTAGATGATGAGTTGTTTTTTTTAATGTTTTCTTTTTAAACTTTGTGCTCTGGTAACTGGCCATAACAAATAGACCCTTGAATGACCCAAATCTGGGGAAATATATGGATAGTGGTAAAAGCAGATACGATGGACAAAATGAAAATGGAAACTCAAAGTGGGACACATTAAGAGAAGCAAACCGATCATCCCAAAGAAAAACTATCATCGATCGAGATTATCTCAAAGAAAAAAATAATGGATGACAGATGAAATTCTCAACATGATGAAAAGGAGACAAAATCAATGCCAAGACATTGAACAGAATATAACAAATATTAGGAAGAAACCCAGTTCCAAAGAAGAATGACTCAATGAAAAATGTACAGAAACAGAAAAATATGAACATCATGGATGAAGCGGATATGCATAACAAGAGAACTAACAGAGGACAAAAGACATGTTTCTGAACAGGATGGATAAAATTCAAGGACAGAACGATGTTATTAGAGAAAGAAAAATAACTCAGAGATGGAATGAAGAGAACTCTTTCATGACCAAAGAGCACAACTGGCAATATACAGAAATATCAAAGGACCAGAAATATTAAAATCTGAAGTGAAACAAAACAACAGGACCAGACAGAATTGTAATAGAGATACAGGCAGCCTTAGATGACAGACATAATAAATTAAATCTACAACTGCGGGTGATATACTTGAAGACCTAATGTGAACTTCATTGGACAATCAGCCTAATGCATCATGTAACAAAACTTAACATCCAAATTCTAATGCAGCAGAACCAGACTGGAAATAGGACAAGAACAGTACAGGTTCATTAAAGACACTGGAACAAGAAATGCAATATTTACACTTAGAATGATATCAGAAAGAGTAATACAAATGCAGAACAATGTGTACCCATGTTTTATAGATTATGCAAAGGTATTTGATAAAGTGCACCACAAAGAACTGTTGGGACTGCTTAGTAACCTTGATATATTCTGGAAGGATATTAGTATAATCAAGAACCTCTTCTAGCCAGAATATGGATAGAAAATGAGTTCAGCAGATATAGAAAAATAGAAAGGGGTGTAAGACAAGGATGTGTCTACTCACCGGAATTATTCAACTTATACAATGAGGCAATTCTGATAGAATTGGAAGTCCTACCAGGATTCATTATTGGCAGCCACAATCTTGACATAAGATATGCAGATGACACAAGGAAAGAAAACTACAAAAAATCCTACAGAAGATAGTGAAGGAAAGCAAGAAGAAAGGAATAAACATCAACTGCAAGAAGACAGAATGCAAAAAGGTTTTTTCAAAAGGATGAGCCCATAATGCAAATTACAAATTGGAGATACCAAAATCTAATAAGTACAAAAATTTAAATATCTAGAAAGTGTTTTATCAGAGGACAGAAAGTGCAACACTGAAATCTGAAGACACACTGGAATAGCCAAAGATGCCTACCAAAAGCTAAGAAGAGTATTAAGAAACAGAAAAAATTTAATTAGAAACAAAAAAAAAAAAGAGTACTAAACTATTACTTAATATCGGTCCTCCTATACGGCAGTGAATGCCTCAAAGATAAAGAAGAGTCTTGACGCAACAGAGATGTGGTTCTATAGAATTATGCTGAGGATACCATGGACCGAACATGTGAGCAATGACAAAGTTGTAGAGAAACTAGAAACAAAAAGGACACTTATACTTAACATCAGGAAAGAGACAGTTGAAATTTCTAGTACACATAATGAGGATAGAGGGCTTGGAAAATCTGATACTCACAGGACAGATTGAAGTCAAGAGGGAGAGTGGAAAGTAATGCATAACCTACCTAGTGAGCTTGAGTACACCTGTGGTGGAACAAGGTTTAGGAGAAATAACAAAAAGACAAAATTTATTAAAAGCTACAAAGGACAAGAAATTGTGGAGAGCCATGGTTGTCTACATCTTGAAGGGTCACAGCACATAAACAAGAAGGATACAAGCTTTAAATTGGAAGGGAAAACTTAAGCAAGGTAAAAATTCAGATCAAATGAAGATCAGTTCTCATTTTAATTCAACTGTTTATTGTTTCTTGGAGAAGATGGTTACAAGAAGATAAATTTTTACAGGTTAGGAATTAACCAATATTCAAAATGAACGGCATCACAAAGCTAAAGGGTATCAATTGTCCTACTATTTACCTATATTAGGGTGGAGAGAAATAAGACTTGATTTCATTCTCCAAACTGTTAAGGCACCTGATCCTCTAGCTTAACTCAAATAAGATCTAAAACAAAAAAAACTAACACAAAGTTAACAAGAACCTTTTTCTGTTTATTAAGGAGTAAGCATTTTCTAAAAGGAAGTCTCTTCTTGGAACAACAATTCCATCTTTTATAATTCCATATATTCTCTGATTTATTTGAATTAATCATAAATCTGTCTAATAACCAGCTCCTGACCTGGTTTCTAGTGGATTAGCCTTCCTTCTGCCATTTTTGTTCTTGTTACTCATAATGTAATTGTAGCAATGAGATGCCAAACAAATTAGCAAGATCTGACAAGCCAACACCTGCAGTCATCAACACAAAGAGATGCCATCTATTTCTCTATATTTATTTTTCTCTCTTCTTTTACTCTGGCGGATTTAAACATAATTAAATTAGACACAATATTCAGTTTTTGCAGTTTGGAATGAGGAAGGGTCAGAAAAGATTGGATAGTTCAGATGGCAATAGGTCAATAAAACAAGTCTGATTGGCTTCTACTGATTTCCTTTCTCATTGTGGATCATCCAACTTTGCTGTTTAGTGCTCAATCATTTTCTTTTCCTTTCATTTTTCTATTTTCACCTTTAGATAATTTTAGTTTGGAGAGCATCCACATTAAGAAGAAAATAACCTACCTAGAGCAGGAGTGGCTTTGTTCCTTTTAAAGGAATCACACACATATAAATCAGCATTTCTTCTACATTTCAATATAGTCTGCAAAGTACTCTTTCAAGATCACCACCATTAGCTTTCTTTTTGCATTCTCCTTAATCTCATACATAGTCAGAAATCTTTTTTCAATAAAAATTTTAGTTTTGTGAAAATCTGATGTTGCAGAAAGATAATCTAAGACAAATGGGAGGTGGCTGAGAGGCCACTATGATGTGTTGTTTTGCTATGAGATTTAAAGAATAGGCATGATGTGATGTTCACACAGTATACAAGCTCACTTAATTGTATCTCACTGCTCATTGAATAACAATACCGGAGACTACCTGTTCATGCATGTACAGTAAAGATCCCTCCGATTGGTCAATAAGTTGAAGAAAGGCCATGTAACTGGTTCTTGAGAGATTCAAAATGACTGGAAACTTTCTGTTCAGACCTTGTATTCACAGTTACTTTTAAATTTCATTATTCTCTCTTTGAAAATTTTTCTTACATTAACACTCTGTTTTTTCCCAATGTCAAGAATTCTTTCGTCCTTTATTCTTTTGTTTTTTAAAATACTCTCATCCTTTCTTTTTTCATTCCTTTTTCTCTTTATCCCTTTGTTAGTCTGGTACAGGGTTAAATAGATTCCTGGGTAAGACAATAAACTACATCCAACAGCAAAGCCTCTGATTTCGTAATTTCTGGTGTTCCTAGGTCCACCCTGACCTGAGGTGGTAGCACCTGTTAGGGTCCCAGCTATGGGCAAATAGTTGACCTCCTAAACTGAGTTCAAAACACAATAAAAGTGTAAAAAATAGGTTTTAATACCAGCAATACATTTTTGCAAAAGGTTATTACCAGCAATGAATTATTAAAGATAAAATTATTACCAGCAATACATTTTTGAAGAAAATAAATATTACCAGAAATACATTTTTGAAAAAAAATATTAGCAGCAATAAAAATCTTGTTGGCATTAAATAACTCATTGAGGTTGATTTGCCGTAAAACAAAATAAACCAAACCAAACTATACATTTTTGAAGGAAAAAAATATTAGCAGCAATAAAAATCTTGTCGGCATTAAATAACCCATTGAGGTGTTGATATGCCGTAAAACAAAATAAACCAAACCAAACAGGGTACAATATAGGAAATTCAAGTGAAATGATTGTGTTGACATGTTTACCTTGAAAACTGGTATTTACTGGTATAATTTTACTTGAGTTTGAACAGTATGCTGCTGGCACTGATTGGAAAATATGCAACTATCTCAGCCTCATGACAGGTACACTTTCTCCTTCATATGATGCTTCTGCAGTTCTCTGTGTATTTCTATAACTTTACTTTTTTAATTTACCTCTTACAATTTACTTCATTTGCTTATGATTCTATACTAAGCTTAGTTTAGTCTGCCACAAGACCATTAACTGTAATACATTTTATGAAACCTCAATTCCCAACATAGTGATGAGTAGCTCAATAAATGTGACAAGTCTACCTTATGGAAAATTTGCTAACTTTAGCTTAGGCACAATCTCAGAACATATAGTAAGGATTGAACTCCCTGCGCTATTGAATGATCTCTAGATATTTGATAACCATGAGAATATGTTAAGTAACCTACATCGATTTATTTTAAAATTTCACAATATTGCCTTTATTTATTTTCTATTCATTTTTCTCTTTTTGTCACTATGACTTCAAAATGTTCAATTTAGCATTTCTACTTCATTTGTAAAACACCATTTCATGGTTTTGGACAATCAAATATCTTTGTCTCTGTTGTAACCTAGAAAAGATTTGTGAATGAGGAATAACCAAAACAGGGGTTGGAAATAAAATGGTAATCTTTATAACATCAACAAAATACAATACTCACCAGCGGCATGAAGTAGGTAAACCACTTCTAGTGATTGACTACTTAGACAGCATATTACCCCAACGTACAATAGTGTCCAATGTATTTATAAGGATTGGGACATACCTATTAGTGTTCATAGGTATGGCATATAAAATATATATATATATATATATATATATATATATATATATATATATATATATATATATCTCCAGCTCTTATCTTAAAAAACAACTTAAAAGAGACTGTTTGACCAACACAAGGATTGACCAAAATTCATATTAAAAAATAAAAAACAAATGAAAACTACAGACAAAAGTTCATTTTCTCCATCAAGATATTAATTTCTTCACTGCTACTAGCAAGCAGAAAAAAAAAAAATATATATATATATATATATAGTGTTGACTTCTATGTTCACTTTTATATTACACACACTCTATCTCTGATATTGAGCACTTTATCCCATAAATATAGCACACTTTAAGACTATATTTCTTCATATATATATATATATATATATATATATATATATGTCATTTACAGACAGTACTGTTTCACTGTATCACAGCTCCTCAGTGCGACTAGACTTCCGAATGCCTCAAGGCAGGATTGAAACACAACTAATTTTGTGTCAGCCAGAGCTATCTTCACTCGGTAGAGTTACACAACTAAATTTAGCGTATTGTTTTATCAAATGTAAACAAATGCCAATCAGCCAAAGTGCTCCATTCATTTTACTGAAGAGATATACATATATATATATATATATATATATATATATATATATATATATATATATATATATTATTGTTATAACCTAGAGAAGATTACTGAATAAGGAATAACCAAAATTGAAGTTGAAAATGAAACGGAAGCCTTTATAACATCAACAAAATACAATACTCGTCAGCGGCACGTAGTAGGTAAACCACTGATAGACAGCATATTAGCCCCACTTACAATAGTGTCAAACATATTTATGAGGATTGGGACATACCCATTAGTGTTCATAGGTACGGTATATAACAGTCTCTTTGTTTATTTTATTGTTTTTTATTGGAATGGGTACCAATGTTGCCCCACAATGACACAATATCTAAAATCTATCAATACCTACAAAGGTGATAAGTAAAAAGAATACAATTTTTATTCATTACATACTTCAATGATTCACTTGATATTTATCTATGGCAGATAGTATTTCCCTTGAAGCAAGTCAAAAACCTTTTTATATATTTCTTGTTGACTTTAACCATTAGATATTTGTCTTGGAGGAATACGCACCAGAGAAACGAACACAACTAGTGATACTTAATGATAATTATGAAATCTGAAGCCATGTAAATGTTATGATATAAATTACAAGTAGCATGGAAGTAATACACCAATCTGAGAATAGACGTTTGGCTCACAAAAGATAAATGGCAACTGAAATTAAAATGAAAGAAATACTAATCAAAAATCTACAATTGGTAAAATTTCAAATAAATTCAGACAACTTCAGACTGTTACGACAAGGTGCAAAAGAAAGAAAAATAAGATGAAAGTAATACTAGTCAAAAATTCATAACTGACAATGCTTCAAAATAATTCAAACGATAAGAATAACACATCTGGTCCTTCTATATATTTTGAGAAGAATCTGCAATGTTATTGATCCTGACCTGGTATCTCAGCTTCAGTCTCTTTCCTACCACTTCCCCTTTTCTATAAATACTTTCATTGTAATCATTTTGATGAATTTCCCTCTGACTGAGGTAATTAGAATTTATGAATTTAAGTGCAGTACTAGATTGGCAGCTAGGTCTCATCATGTCATCAGTTCTCAACTTGGTATCTATGTTGATGACACAATTATTTACTCCTGTCTTGATAGTAAGTTTGATCTGCTCAATAAGTTGGCAGCTGATCTAAAAAATGACCTAGAATCTGTTGTTAACTGAGGCAAGGAATGGCTTGTTAATTTTAATGCCCTCCCAAATGAAACTTCTCTATTAATTGAATGAGAGAACCTTTTCTACCTTCCATCAGTATGGCTGATGTTAACCTCCAGGGGAATGATTCATTGCATCTTCTTAGACTAACATTTTCCACTGATATGAAGTGGAAAGAATATATTGGACCAATTGCTAGATTTGATGATAGGCAAGTTCATTCGCTGTATCATGCTAGACAATTTATCTCGCTAAAATCTATCTTATATATTTATAAGTCTACCAACATTCATCCATACTTTGAATTTCCTGCCACATATGGTCTGCTGCTGCAGCTATATATTTAAAGATTATTGACAAAATTCAAAGCTGAATCTGTAATATTATTGGCTCTCACCTGGCATCATAGCTTCAGTTACTTTTCCACCATTGTAATGTAGCTTCCCTGTGTTTTTTTTATAAATACTATCATGTTAATTGTTTTGATGTATTTTCCTCTATGGTACTTAGATTTTATGAATTTAAGTGCAGTACTAGATTGGCGGCTAGGTCTCATCATTTTATAGTTGAAATGACTGGATGTAACTATGCTTTCTTTTATTGCACTTCTCGCTTGTGGAACTCTCTTCCAGTTTCTTGCTTCCCAGTCAACTTTGATCGTAATAAATTTAAATGCAATGTCTATGGTTATCTTCTGCCTTCTTAATCTCTGTTCTTTTATTGTTCTCACTCACTAATTGTGTTTTTTGGGGCTTATTTTTCTGATATTCTCTAACACTCAGTAACCCCCTTGCATCTTAGTGGCTTTATCACCTTGCTTGAGATGAAATGATTAAAAAATGGTGGAAAACAAAGAGAAATATAATGAAAGAAATAAAAAATAAAAAAAATAAAAATAATTGACAATGTTTCATGTAAGAAATCCAAACATACTCAAGACAATTATGATTACATATAAAAGGAAATGAAATTTAGATGAAAGAAATCAGAGCCAAAAAGTTAATTGATAATGCTTCATTTAAGAAATTCAAGTAATATTAAAAATAATAATAATAATAATAATAATAATAAAGATAGTGGCATATCAAATATGTGAAAAAAAAGAGAATACATGCTACAATGGTTAGATATAAATTACTATAGTCTTTATATCCTAAACACAAAGATAGCTGTTTAGACAGGCAAACTCCTATGTGATTTCAAATCTCACAAGATTATTCTTTATTATCAATCTATGCTGAATACTAATGGTCATAGAATTATGATTTAAGAGTTGCTAGGAAAAGTAACTGTAATTATAGTAAAAGAGATTCTTGCCAAAAATCAACAATTAACAATCCTACATGTAAGAAATATTGCAACTAATTTTACTATTCTGTGAAGTTTGCTGTCATGTAAATGGTAGTTTATATATTATATATAGCATACTAATAATAGAATAATAATAATAGCACAATAATAATAATAACAATAATAATAATAGTAATAGCATAATAATAATAGTATAATAATAATAACACAATAATAATAGCATAATAACAACAACAATAATAATAATCATAGCATAATAATAAAAATAACACAATAATAATAATACCATTATAATAATAATAATAGCACAATAATAATAATAATAATAGCATAATAATAATAATAGCACAATAATAATAATAGCATAATAATAATAATAGCATAATAATGATAATAATAGTATAATAATAATAATAATAATAATATGCTAATCTGAAAATGTATTTTTGATTTTGCAAAGAAAATTAATCTAAAATTTGTAGTAGTAGATACTTTAAATAAAATTCAATGACAAAGTTAACTTTGTTGGACTTTGATATTATTTCAGATTTGATAAAATGAAAGGAAATACCATTATGAAGCATGAATGAATTTGATCAGCTAAGCTTGCTTTTCATAAAAGAAAGGGAAATAAATAATCATTATAGTATTGTTTTTCTTTTTTTTCAAATTTTATCCTTGT
Source organism: Acanthosepion esculentum (assembly GCA_964036315.1). Classification (NCBI taxonomy): domain Eukaryota; kingdom Metazoa; phylum Mollusca; class Cephalopoda; order Sepiida; family Sepiidae; genus Acanthosepion; species Acanthosepion esculentum. The sequence goes on along the minus strand of OZ038481.1, from coordinate 131,658,464 downwards.
TTTTGATATTTTTTCATTCAAGTGGATGAATTTTAACAGTTTTTTATTCTCCGAAACACAATATTTCTTTCTTCCTCATTGTTCTTTCTGTCTTACTTTATTTGTTATCTATTTTTATTGCTTTTCATGTTGATCTTGTTGTCCACACTATTTCAAATGCGCTTAGTTTTAAAGTTTGTTCATTTTTGTTATGTTGTCTATGTGCCTGCCTCCTCTATATGTTATCTCCTCCCTTTATAGAGATCTCCCCAGAAGGGTAGATAAGTACCACATTATAACTCCCCCCCACCTTACTTTATTGAGAATATTACTAGACATCCAATTTTAGAGATGGTCTTCTATCTCGAAGAGGATATCTGTGTACAGGTGCAGGTACCTCTTCCTCTTTACCTATCACTGGTTCCAAATCCATGTTAATGTATTTTTTTTTGCAATTTCTTAAAATGTGAACAATTCCTATTAATCTTACCCTGGGTGGCTGATGTCACAGTTATCATCATCCCTATTTTTGCCGTGATGACATATGGTTTTGGATTGAAAATGGGTGTACTTTTATTTCATTTAGGTTGTTTAACCAATATTGTGTCTCTAATTGATATATTTATGTTTCTTCTATTTTTGTTGTAATAAAACTTCATCTTATGTTTCACATTAGCATCTGTTTCCTTTATTTCTTGATCATCATATTTATGTTGAATTTCAGGAAGCCTCCCTCTAAACTGTCGGCCTTGTAACATAAGCTCAGCAGGACTGTGTCCTGTAGACAGGTGTAGTGTAGAACGATAATTATGCAGAATTCAATACAATTCCTGTTTCCAGGTTTTTCCTTCTATTTTAGCTGTCTGTATTGTTGGGGACGAGTAGACTGTAATAAGTTTCTTTAACTAGAGTGTTGGAAATTATCAGAAGGATTTGGTTGTTAGGCTGGTGTGTTCTAAACATTCATCCTCAACAATAAAAATGTTTAAAATATGAAACACAACAAGGCAATAATTCAATTCAAATAATACGCACATTTATATACAATTAAACAATATTTACAATGACGTTTTGTGTTATCAAAAGTTGGTGTGTTAATGATGTTTTGTATTATAATATCTGGATTGTTCGAGTGTTTCAATATATTCGTGTACTATTACAAAGTTATGGTAGAATGAGTTTTTGTAAATTAAATGTTCATTTACAATTCAACATGAACGTTTATGCAATTATTTACGTACTGTTTTTTGGTTAAGTCATTTTAAGTTGCGTACCCTTAACTGTAGTTAAGGTTTTAGTTCGATCGTAATTTTTACTTAAATAGTAGTGAATATTTTCTTGTTCACTTTAGGTAAGCAAAGTTTGTTTAAAGTTCAAAGATCTTTCTTGGTCACAGAGGATTATTCGGGCCAGTTGTCGTTGAGTCACTGATGTTCTTTTTGTGCAGGAAAAGTTTCACAGATTTTGAAGAAAATGTTCTGTATAAAGGGCACACTAAAGTTTATCCTTCGCAGGAGGGAATGCAATTCCATCAGTTTTTTTGGTGGTTCAACCTGTTGTAAAGCCCCTACTTTGTTTGGATCATGGCTTGTATCATTTGCTGAAAATTTGACACTAAAAAAATCAATATTATCAGAATTAAAAATGCATTTCTGCTTATTCAAAATCAGTCCAGAAGCAAGTAACCTTTCAAAAACTTTTTACAGGTGCTACATGCTTTTTGCCCCCCCCCCTATCATTGTGAATGTTAAACACACCTAGTATATCTGAAACTATTTGTGAAAAATTTTGGCAGACAAATTTGTCCCAAAGTTTAGTCTACAATTTTGACAAAGGTCATGAGAAGAGAAAGTAGTAATATTTTGACTATTGGGGTGTAACTCAAGTTGGTGAAGACCATTATTTATTTCCAACTTTGAAAAATAATTTGATCCATTTAGCTGATGACGAACCTCCTCAGGGGAAGGAATAAGATGTATTGTTCTTCTTCAGCTTTATTTGGTTGAGCCATATCTAGAGAGAGTCTAATATCACCGTCCTTTTTTGGAACAATAACAACAGGCAAGACCCAATCAGTTGATTCATCTACTTTCTCAATTATGTCCACATCTTCAAGACATTGAAGTTCTTCCTCAACTATTTCTCTTAAGGGGAATGAAAATACCAATGCAGTTGCGAGACCAGTTTAATATTTTTATCTGTGTGTAGTTTGACCTGCACACTCTTCATTTTACCTATTTCATGAAATAGTTCATCATATTTTTTTAGCAATTTATTCATGCAAGTGGAGTTGCTAACCTTTTTAATAAATTTTAATACACCAATGTCTACTGCTGGTTGTGGACTAATTAAGGACACTTTACTAACATCCAACACATAAAAATCAGCAACATGTAGTTTATGCTTTAAATGTTTACTTTAAAGGTCCCTAAAGTTTTTAGGGGGATTCTATCCATATATACAAATAATTTTTTTATATGTTTTTCTTAATCCTCGGAGTTTATTATATTTATGTCAGCTCTGGAGTCAATCTGGATAATCGACTCTATTCTATTTATCTTTACTTGAATTTTGGTGACAATTTTGTTTACCGTTAATTTATTCTTTTAATATTGTAAATAGAGTTATCAGAGCCTATCTATTCAAGAACTGTCTGAACTTTTGAGTTTGACCTGAATACTTTTGAAAAGTGGCCATATTTATCACAATTGGTTCATATTTTTCCAACTGCTGGGCATGCATTTTTACAAAAAAAGATGTGAGCCATTTTCCCACACAATTAAAACACAAATGAGACTCTGTGTTTTCTATGCATTTTGGCTGAATTTATCGAGTTTGAATTTCAACTTACATACAGTTTTCATCTTTTTTACTTGCTTCAATAAGAGCAATCTGTAGAGAAGACATTTCAATAAAGTGCGAAGCTTTTAAGAGGTTATTTAGATTAAGATCCTCTTGTAAAGCTAATTGATGAAGTGGATCAGAATTTCTTTTAACGACAATCTGATCTTTTATTTCTCTATCTAAATCATGGAATTCATAACGCATACCGGCCAGTCGAATGTTGCAAGACAAATTTATTGATCAACTCTCCTTCTTCTTGTTCTAATTGTCTGAATTTGTACATTTCAAAAGTAATGTTTTTTGATGGCTGAAAATGTAGAGACAACTGGTTTTTAGTCACAATGTAAGTCTCCTCTGTGTCGCCCAATGTAGTAAATATCACTCATTTGTGTACTCGCGTAATGTAGTAACAATGCCTTTTGTCTGTGTGCTGATATTCAATGCCACGAATATATTTTCAAATGTAATAGTCCATTTAATCCATTTTTGACCAAGTGAAGTGGGTTCTTCATCCAGTTGAAATTTGGGGAATTCAGGTATTGTGGCCATTGTTATGTCGGCTATCTGTCTGCTGATATTTAACAACCCCCCCGCCCCACAGGTCGTATGTGGCACAAGGCCGGTTTAATGTGGGCTCTCCGAGCCCGTAGGCTCGGCCAAAAATATGCCCATTAGAACCCGTATAAACGGGTTCAGGGACTGTCTACCTCCCCGGACGAAACTTTGCCCTGCGGCAAAGCTTCGTCCAGTTCCTCTCCGCCAAAGCAGAGAATTCAACAGATGTCACACGTGGTGACTGCCGATATTTAACAAACCCCCAACACGGGTCGCATGTGGCACAAGGCCGGTTTACTGTGGGCTTTCCGAGCCCGTAGGCTCAGCCAAAAATATGCACATTAGAACCCGTATGAACGGGTTCAGGGACTGTCTACCTCCCCGGACGAAAATTTTGCCCTGAGGCAAAGCCTCGTCCGAGTTCCTCTCTGCCAATACAGAGAATTCGTCAGATGTCACACGTGGTGATTGCCTCCTCTACATGTTATCATTTCTTCCTTTTATAGAGATCTTCCCAGAAGGGGAGATAAGTACCACATTACAATTTTAACACCTTTCTTTTTTTCTTTTTTTTTGTTACCACAGCCATTCAGCTGATCTGTACTTCAGCCTTTGTGAGGTAAGAAAAGAGTACAAATGGTATTTCTTCACAAAATGCTAACATGAAAAAAGGTTGTTAATAAACCAATCAATCCATCTAGCATTGTTTAAATAGACTGATCCAGTTGGTATATTTAGAACCGTTTCTGGATTACACACTTGATAAAATGTTAAAAGTGGATTAACTGAAAGGATTTGGTAACAACATCAAGAACACAAAGAAAGAGGTCAATTGTCCAAATAAAATTTGTAAAGTTAATGACCTTTCTCAAATTCATAGATAATAATCTTCTGTTTTCATTTTTATTTTCGTCAGCCTTTCTTTCCTCTGCTTTCCTCTCTTAATTCTTTCATTTTTTCTTTATTTAATGTCTTTTAACAAGTTTTTGGCCATTTTGTTTTTTCTTTTCCTTTATCCTTCATTTTCTCTTCCCATTTAGCTTGTCTTACTTCAAAATACAATATTACTCACTTTTGCTTTCCCTCTTTATTTAACCTTTTCCATAATTTTTCTCATTTTCTGCTTCATTCCTTCTCACTTCAGTAATTTTCCCCTTCTCCCTTTCCTCCCTTATTTCTTTCATTCTTTTATTTCACCCTCAGTTTTCTCCATCATATAAGTTTGCCCTTGAGGAAGGATTTTCAATCTTTGGCTCAAGTTTTTGGCATTTCATGTAATCATATATAATGAGTTTTGAACTGGGATCAACTTGCCTGATTCAAAGTTCTAATGTAACAGGAAGGAGTGTTTGGCTAATATTCTAAGCCTTGAGTGACTTGATTCCAACCTATTTTCTATTTGTTCTACAGAAAACTATATTTTGCCAATAATCAGGATTCGGACTACTGGATTTAAAGAAAACTACAGCAGATAGGATAGTGCATTCCATTATTTTAGACTGAACTTAAATTCATTGGCTTTATTAAAGAAATCAGTTTTTGAAGATTGATTCATTGCTGTAGATTTTTTTAAAGTCACCAATTTATTTTGAAAGGAAGCTTTAGTCTTGCTTTATCTTCACTCATCCAAGAAGTAATTATTATAATAAGGAACTATCCTGACCTACTCATTTTCAACACTAACCACTCTGTATAAAAGCTATCTAATTACTAACAGTTTGGTTTAGCAGAATAAAGCTTTTAAATTTGATATTCGGCATTGTCTACTCATTACAATTTACTCTGCTAAACTCACTAGTCCAATATAATGCTAGAAGATGGGCTCTATCCAGAGAAACTAACCACTGATCAAAATTCGCCAGATTTAACAATTTTCTGGAGGATGGTTATGGTGCTACTTGCAATAAACTGCATTATTTAATGAAATTTGTATCTGCAAAAGTTTTTGAATTCTTTTCTGAAGTAACTACCTTTGAGAAAGCTCTAGGAACCCTGGATAGATTATGTATCAAGAAAAAAAATTAAATGATCTCAAGGCATATGCTTGCGAGCAGGTAGCAGCAAACTCCTGAATCTATTGATAATTTCCACAAGAAGCTTCCATACTTAATAAGAACTGTACCTTTACAGCTGTCTCAGTTGAGCAGTATTAAGCAGAATTGGTGAGAGATGCTTTCATTAATGGTCTGTTATCTGGCAGCACCTAATTGGAACAAGAAAGTCTAACCATCCAGCAGGCATACAAATTAGCTAGAGCCTCGGAGGTGGCCCCAAAAACACAGCATACACTACCTTGCTGGGTTCTGTAACTACGACAGACAAGAAATCTATTTCTACACCCCCTTGTCCTCCAGATTGCTTAGAAAGTTCAGAAGTGATGGCTTCCACGAGATATGCTTGCTTTTTCTGTGGGAGCAAGATACACTTGCACCTGCTAGAAACAATAATTGTCTGTCTTGCTGAAAGAAAGGGGTCACTGGGCCAAGGTTTGTAAAAGCAACAAAGGAAAAATCTTTGTACCCTGTGCCTTTTCTAGTTGCTTATCAGATGCCATCATAAAACTCGAGGCCAATGGCCTGCTCTTAAATGCTCTGCTGGATACAGACAGCTCTGAGAACTTTGTTGATTTGAAAATAGCAAAAGATAACCAGTGGAAAATGCTACATTGTCAACACAAGTACTGGGATTTTGCTATGCAAAGTAAAAGGAGTTATTTAAACTGTCAAGAATGTGCAGCATGATAACCTATAAAGAAGGTCTTCTTAGTTGTTCATTCATGCAGGGCAAATATAAAAAGCTTACACTCTCCAAAATATTTTTGAAAAAAGTGTAAAATAAATTTGTGTTGTTGGAATGTAAGAACACTTTTTGATCGTCACAATTCAAATTGTCCTGAAAGGTGCACTGCTCTCGTTGCTAAAGGTTTAGCTCGTTATCAACTCAATATTTGCTGCTCTTTCTGAAACCCACTAAAGTGAGGAAGACGATCTGATTGAAAAAAGGTGCTGGATACATGTTCTTCTGGAAAGGAAAAGCTGAGGGTATAAAATGTGAGGCAGGTGTTACATTTGCTATCAGATCTGATTTGATAAATTACCTGGAGCAGCCTCAAGGTATTAGTGACCTTGTCATAGTATTGTAGCTTCCTTTGCCTCATAAGCATTTTATGACCGTCATCTCCGTCTATGCGGCCACTCTAACAAATACTGAAGAAACTGTGATGGCTTTCTCCTAAGATCTCAGAAATGTGCTGACAAAAATTCCGAGGGCCAATAAGATTGTCTTGCTTGGTGATTTTAATACTAGGGTAGGTAAAGAGAGTAACACCTGGGATGCTATTGGCAAATATGGAATTGGTAAAAGGAACAGCAATGGTCTTCGTCTTATTCAGTTATGTACTGAATTTGAACTTGCAATTGGCAATACTTTCTTTCAGCATAAATTGCTTCATAAAGTTACTGGGATACATCCTCACTCAAAGCATGGTCATAATCTTGACTATGTTATTTGTTGTAAACGTGACCTGCAGGATGTTTGTAATGTCAGAGTAATGCATGGGGCTGAATGTGGTAGTGATTATATGATGGTTAGAGGAAAATTAAAATTACGTATTCTACGAAAAAGGAGAGCAAATGAGGTATCTGTACCAAAACGTATAAGTGTTTCTAAGTCATGAGATCCAAATTTGTGTGAAGATTTACATAATATCCAGTATCAATAGCATGACTCGGAGTTTCATGCAGTTGCTGCAATCTTCAGGTGCAAATATATATATATATATATATATATATATATGTATACTCCTGGTCAATGTCTTAAGACCAGATACAAAAGGGTTTAAAAAAATATAAAATACTGTTACTGTAATCGAAATATATTTGCGGAACATTTACATTTTATTAAAAAATGTAGCTTATCAACAAACAAGTGAACATTTAAAACTTTTAATTGATTAATTTAAACAAAGATTGAAAAAAGGATTTTTTTGGTTGGTCATAAAGATAAGACCATGTAAATAAAAATAGCAAATACATAACAAAATAAGTCACAACGACAATTTAATTCTCAGTATATCCTCCATTTTTGCGAATTCACTTTTGCATACGTATTATTAACTTCTGCAAGAGGGTGCTTGGGATGCTCACCCAGGATGCATAAACTGCAGCATGAAGAGCATCCACAGTTTGAAATTGTGATCCATGTTTATAAACATCCTTTGCCATCCATCCCCAAACATTCCGGGTTTTGATCTGGAGAGCGTTGTGGATTGCAGCATTGTCCTGCTGGAGAATCCAGTTTTCTCCACATAGCGATGCCTTTCTTAACATGTCACTGTAACTAGCAGCTGTTTGATGACCTTTTACCTCCTGTAACTCAAGAGTTCCATTGTCCAAAAATGAACCTCAGACCATAATTGATCCACCTCCACTGTGTCGTGCTGAGAAAATTTCTTTTGGGACATCTTTTGCATGCCAGTAACACTGAAAACCGTCTGGGCCATCAAGATAGAATTTTTTCTTGTCTGAAAACAATACTTTCTTCCCTTTATCCACATCTCAAGTTTGATAATCGGAAGCAAATTGTAAATGGGAGGTTTCATGGTGAAGAAGAAGGTGAGACCTCTGCAGTTGTTTCAAGTTCTTAAACACTTTCTTGCTTAAATGCCATCAAATTGTTCGAGAGCTGCATTCAGCATCTGTATTCGTTTTTATCTCATTTAATGTTAGGCTTGAATCTCTCTTAACTTCTCGCCTAATGCGTCTGTCTAGAGATGGTGAGATTTTATTGGGGTCACCACTTTACTTTTTTAGAAGCATACACATCTGGATTTTTAATAAAGTTAGCAATGACAGAGTTCTGCTACGGCCAATTTCATTTGCAATGGCTCGTTGCGAAAGGCCACGCCCTTGAAGTTCAACAATCCTGCCCTGTTTGAACTTTGTTGAAATTTTACTCTTAGCCATTTTAAAATCTGAAATTTAATACTGGAAATGAGCCACGTAGATGTCTACATGCCTGAAGCTATGAGCACACTGACGAGTTCTAAAATTTTTGTCCAGTACATTTTCACACATGGTCTAATCTTTATGACCAACCAAAAAAATCATTTTTTCAATGTTTGATTAAATTAATCAATTGAAAGCTTAAAATTTTCACTTGTTTGTTGATAAACTACATTTTCTAATTAAATGTAAATGTTTCGCAGATATATTTTGATTAAAGTAACATTATTTTATATTTATTAACCCTTTTGTATCTGGTTTTAAGATTTTGACCAGGTGTGTGTGTATATGTATACATATATATATATATATATATATAAAGAGAGAGAGAGAGAAAGAGTGAGATGTGTATACTTTGTGTAAGTTACTGCTGTACTAGATTTTACTTAATATTATTAACATTTTTTTGTTAACTGTCATATCAAATCAAAGGAATCTGATTAAAACCATATGATGTGGCAGCTGCAGTGTTTGCTGCCCATAATCATATTATCCTCACAGGTAACTGATGGCTAGTGTATTCAGCAGACAAGATCAACTTGTCAATAATAATCAAAAGGATGAATCAGTGATACACACGTAATGTTCACTGCTATCAAAATACGTGAATTCATTCCAACCAAAAATGAAAGAAAAAAAGGAAAACTGAAAGCTTTTCCTCAATTTCTTTTTTAAAAATGCAGATCAACAACAAAAAGTAGCCAGATATTTTGAGATAAAATAATAAAAAAATATTATAATGACATTTTTCTAACATTTACATTGTTTTTAGTTTATCACAAGAAATATTTGGTTAAGTGATCTCAGCAGATTTTGTCGGCCATACTTTATACAAAATAATATTTTTAAACTGAAATTTTTTAAGATTATAGCAATTTTAAAAAATATCCTTTAAAACAAAGACAAATATTCCTTTTCTATGGAAATGTTTAATGAACTATATGAACTTTATAGAGAAAAATTTTTATTTTATATTTTTAAAGTTAAGAGGCTAGGTTAGGCTATAATGGATTGACAGTAAATATTTGTCTCTCAAAACAGCAGACCGCTAAAGAATTTTCAGTATTTCAATATTATTGTACTGTGTGGGATCTGGAAGCTTTTTCTTTGTGGTTGGTGCAAAGAGGGTGATGGGTGAAAAAAACATTATTGGAAATCAATATTGTTTGACATTCAATTTAAAATTTCAAGGACTAAGTTGGAGACAATATGAGAGAGAAAGAGATGGAATTCAGAGTCAACATGAGGATTTGTTGTAAGAATGGCAAAGTTAAAGAAATGGGCTTCACCAAGTATAAATCTGACAAGGATAATGAAGACAATCTGGGGCAAGGGTGGCCTTGAACCAGGATGTGCTTGTTAGTGATCAAGTGTTGAGCTTCATGAAATGGTGGGTGATTGAAAAGTAGATCCCTATTTTATGCATGAGTGGCCAGACAGGAGTTCTGACTCTCAACACCATGTGATTTTATTTCTTTGGGGGTGGGTTAAAGGAGCAAGTCTGTGATACCAAACCAAAACTTTGGAAGAACTTGAAGGATGAATACAAGAAGTTATGTCTTCCATACCTGCTGTGAGGGAGAATATTTCCCTACAAGTTTGAACTCGGCCGTCAGACAAAAGACATAAAAATACTCCTACACCAAGAGGAGTAGCAGGAGGAGCAGTAGCAGTAGTAGCCTTGGCTGAAAACTGTTTGTCATTCACGGCTAAACATTATCTTCCTTAGTTTCTATTTGACATAATGTTTCTCTGTACCAAAACATAATAAACTTGTTGTTAAACTAATTCAAGTATTTATCTATATTTCTAAGATGAGGTATAATGTACACTATTTACATTATTCAGACTATTGTCCTCATCTTTGTTGCCATATTTATCACAATATTTCAGTTGTATGCTCCAGCCTTCTTCAGGTGGTTGGAATGTCAAACTGAACCCTTTATTTCGTTCACTGGGGTAGACTGTTCTAGTTCCTATGGGCCATGTCTAATGGATGCCAGTTATCTTCTGTTAATTCGTCTCTCCAAGTTCTCCACTGCTTTACCTAGGTATTAAACTCACAACTCTTTGGGTCCTGTCACTGGATCTAACCAATGCCTTAAGGACACATGGCACAGTGGATAAACAGAATTAACAGGAGATAACTGATAACTGACATCCATTAGACATGGCACGTGGAACTAGAACAGTCTACCCCAGCGAGTGAAATAAAGGGTTCAGTTCAATATTCCAACCACCTGAAGAAGGCCAGAGTGTACAACAGCCAAAACGTTGTGATAAATATGGCAACAAAGATGAGGACAATAAACTAATTCCAGTTTCCTACTGTTATTTTTGATAACTCAGTCAAAACAATATCATAAGAGTTCCTGGTGAAATCAATTGACGCAATTCCTGTGCATCTTGAGAAGCCGGTAGCAAAATCTGGTGCCGATATTGAATTTTAAATAAAACCTTATGCTAAACACTTTCCTTTCATATTCATTTCTTGTAAAAATTATAGTTAATAAATAAATTATAAATATTTTAAAATGGGCAGTTACTTTTCAATCACCCTGTAGTTTTGAAGTAGCGAATGTCGATAAAAAGTCTTCATCATGTTCGAGATTGACTCACAAGTAGAAATTCATCTACAGTAAATAGGATCTTGAGACAAGTTATGTTTGAAATGGTAGCAGGGATAAAGTGTTGAGTGAAATAAAACAAGATTTTGTAACTTGTTATTACAAAAAAGTGGACCCTAAAAAAGCAAACTCAAAAGAAGTTTAATGCAACCTCTATAGAAATTATGACATGGACAAAGGCCGACAATTATTTTAAGACATTTTTACGTTTATACATTCTTTTTTATAGATAAACAAATTTAAGTAAATGCTCTGTTTATAATAAACAGTATTAACAACATTTACTGGCCTGAATGTCTGAGAAATTGTCATAGAAAATATTCGTCCTTCGATAGGTATCGAACCTGTATCCTATACGGAACCGTCATATAGCCTGACGTGCTTTTACCAATTGAGCCACAGAGGAGCGTTTGGTTAGCAAGGTTAATTTTAATGTTTTGAAATCACAATTTTCCATGATTTTCTCACGTACATTCATATCTGTTCGATGAGTATCCAAATGTAAACAAATAACGGTTCCGTATAGGATACAGGTTCGATTCCTGTCAGAGGACGCATATTTTCTATGAAAATTTCTCGGACATTCAGGCCGTTAAATGTTGTTTAATACTGTTTATTATAAACAGAGCATTTACTTAAATAATTGTATCTATAAAAAGAATGTTAAACATAAAAATGTCTTAAAAACTGTCTCTACAAACCTTTCTTTTTGCTATACTTTGCTACTGAGTTTCTGCCTAATATGATAAGAAAACTGCTTCATAATAAATAACATCATCATTCAATTCAAATCTGAAGTTTATTGGACATTTGTGTAATATTTACAGCTTTTTTATTCTTATTGACCAAACATTACTTGAAACTGAAGAGTAAATAATAGTAATTGTAACTAAAATCAAACAGTCAGACCAGAAAACTGACATGAGATAGTAGATAATCATTTTTTTGACTACCCAAGAGCCACTCAAGTTAGAGGGTTTCTATGTGGTGTTGTATAAGCATAAGAAAAGGCAAGAAGTGAAGTTCTTTCGACTATTAAGGAAAGATAACTGCTAAACCAAAGAGGTTCAGATTGTTGTGTTTGGGAAAACATAAGTGAATGAACAGACTTTAAAAGGAACCAGAAAACACATCCTAAACAGGAAACAAGGGATAAACCTCTACTCCTGTTCAAAAGACCAAACAGGAGTGTCTGTAAACTTTTTTGTTTGTATTAAACTCTTACTGTTTATACATATTAGATTAGCTTAGCATAGTGAGGTTCAAGGGAAACAATTATTGAGCAACTAGCAATGACTGCACTTATTATATGGTAAAAGTAGTGTGATGAAAATAATCGACAATTATTACAAATTAAGAAGCTTTAATGAACAAATTTTACACGCTACTTTCAGAGACTTACATCATACCTTCTTTGTTCTTCATGGCACACGACAGGGAGTGTGTCATGATCCAGGAGAGTTACTTACAGGTCGATAAACTAACTTTGCAATGGTTATTAATCATTAATATTACATGTAGTTTAGGAGACTAACTTGTCAACTGCAGTTCTTCAGTCAGATGTACATGCTGGTATTGTTTGTAAAGTGAAGTAGTACAGAATGAATATTTTTACTGCACCGAAAAAGAATAATTGATATTTGGTTTACTGATTTGGTACATATTTGACTAACTTAGCACAAGGCTAAAAATATGAGTCACCTAGTGTTGCTTAAACTTACTAGAATCAGAACTTACAAATCACACATCCACAGCAAAAATTATTAGTTATTTAATAAATTTAGAATAATTTGACACATCATCGCAGTAAATGCCCATCCTAGAAAAATCTAATTGACTGCACTAGTAAATTAATCTGCAAGACTAACAATTGTGCTTTACTAATACATTTCTTACTAATATCTATGCTTCTGAGATAAGGTATTGTAATTATTTACATTGTTCGGACTGTTGTCCTATCTTTATTGCCATATTCACAATGTTTCAACTGTTGGACGAAACGAAGGGTTCAATTTGAAATTCCAGTCACCTGAAGAAGGATGGAGTTTAAAATGGCCAAACATCATGAATATGGCAATAAAGATGAGGACAACAGTTCAAATAATGTAAATACTTCTAACTAAGTTGAGTTTAATATAACACAAAATCACTAGTATAGGGCACTCTGTGAAGATCAAACTCACTACAGTATCAATTGTCTGCATGACACCAAATTTGGCGCTGTTTATAGTCCGAAGTAGATATGGGCAGAATTTTAAATGAATCATATTTTTAGTTTCTTGAATGAATAAGGGATTTTTATTTTTACAAAACTAGTAATTCATTTACCATTTAATGGAAATATTCAACAATTTTTAGTCAGTGGAGAAAAATTATTGTAATGAAAACACATACGTGTATAATAATAAAAAAAAAATAATGTAACTGTTTAGATAAATTAGGATATTAAACAAATGTTAAAACTTTAATGATTACATATTATATAAAGTCACAGCAAATGTGACATAAAAAGAAAGTGGAAATGAATTTACTATGGAACTGTATTGCAGATTATTTGAATAAAAGCTGTCTATGTAACCCTTGATATACTGGGTAGAACTTCTCATATGGTGCCACTACAAATTTTGGTAAAACAGTTAAAATGAAAAAGGAAAAATTATCATGATTGTATTTTAACACCAACTGCATTTCAGCCGAGTATACATAAGCAACTTTTCAACTTTTCTTAACAATGTCCATTGACCTAATCACTATTTTCACCACTTATAGTCAATTTTTTCTCTATAAACAAACTCAATATTTCTGACAATTGGGAAACAGTGATAGTTAAATAAAATATTATAGAGAAATAAAATATAATTGACAATTTGTGCAGCTCATGAGAAAATGTGCAAAACTTAAGCATTTCTAATGAATTTTCATACTACAGGTATGTTTTACGATAGTAGAGTTACTATACACTTTAGTATCAAGATATACATACAACTAACAGTTTAACTTTTAAAAAGTGCATGTCAAATGTTAGTTGCGTAAAAGCATAGTAATCAAAAGCTACATGTCATGAATTTTAAGATTTTTAAAATTAATTTATAACCGCTTACCTCTTTGTTCGTAGTATCAAATCCACACATTGTGTTTTTGAGTTCACCCTAAAAGAAAAAAGTTGAAAAGAAAATGTTGTCAACACTCAGAAACTAAATTTGAGATTAAATTACAAATGCACAGCTTAATTTTTCTAAATCAAAAATTAAAGCATAAACATTTTTAATTATGCCAATTTATTATCAGGAAATTCTGAGAATATAATTTTTTTTTTTACAAAATAATTGCCTTGAAATAAAAAAAAAAGAAGCCTTTTGACACTCTGTGGTAACTATTCATTGGAATAATAGGAAATCTAACCATTAAGATTATATTTTACCTTTTCATGTGAAACAATAAAGGTGTATACAAGGGATAGTCTAAAAGTTTAAAGCTTCTTATTGAGATTCTGCTGTAGGAAATCTATGATTAGATCCCAAATGTCAATTATGGGGATTGCCCTTTATATGCAATAGTCTGTTGAGTATCATTGGAGGGATCCAGCCTGTGGAAACAATGTTTGTGGCAAAATAAAGTCTTGTTGAAAAAATAAAAGAAAAAGTATTCTTTTCTTGTAATTATGTGTCTAAGAAATTTGGGTGGAAACCTTTGGAACATCTCATATGAGCTGGTAGAATCTTTGATTTAAATGCTAGATGTCTCCCATGAAGCAATTGTAAACAATTGACCACACTGGGCAGCCGTCAGGTAGCGGATATCCCTTATAGACAAACCAGAGTCAAGACAGGTATTAGAAACAAAATTTGTTGTAAAATAAAAGAAAAAGTATTCTTTTCCTGCAATTATGTATCTAAGAAATTTGGGTGGAAACCTTTGGAACATCTCCTCATATGAGCTGCTAAACAATAGTAAAGGAAATTTGAATGTAAATAAAATTACTTATCCTTACACCTTGTTATCCAGTCTCCTCAAAAATGTATACAGCAATCACACAAATAATTCTCCAGATAAAAAGTAGCAGGAAAAAATTTGTGCTATGCTGTTCAAATTCCTCTTTGCAGAACCATGATTTTAAAAAAAAATATTATGCTTTATTTTCCATAATTTTACTACACGTGTTTCTTGTCTTGCAACCGTCTTCAGTTCAAGGGTGGAGATTTCCACATATTATTAAAAATAATTAATTTTTTTCCTTTATGTTTTTCAATGTTAAATATTTTTATTTTATTCTTTTATCTCTCCTGTTCCATCATCCATTTACTCAAATTAGGTAGGTTATGCATTGTTTTCCCCTATCCTTCTTGCTTTCAATCTGTCCAGTGAGTATCAAAATTTCCAAGCCCTCTTTCCTCATTATGTTTCTTAGAAATTTCAACTCTCTTCCTGATGTTTAGTATAAGTGTCCCTTTCTTCTATTTTCTCTAAAACTTTGTTGTTGCTCACATGTATCATTCCATGGTATTCTCAGCATCCTCCTGTAGAACCACATTTCTGTTGCTTCAAGTCTCTTCTTCATCTTGCTTGGGGCATTCATTACCATATAGGACTGATATTATTTACAAGTTTAGTACGCTCTTCTTTGTTTCTATCAAAATTATTCCGTTTCTTATGACTGTACTTAGATATTTTTGAAAATTTTTGATTTAGTCATGTTTGAATATTTCAGATGAAGCATTGTCAATTATTAGTAATTTTTAATTTATATTTCTTTCATTGGTTAGTCTTACTGGTGCTGTCATGGTAAGGCAAGTTCGTCAGGATAAGGGATGTGAGTTCAAATCTCAGCAAAGGATTATTCTTCACCTACACTGCTTACTTAATTGAAGAATAACTATATCAATCTCAGCAAACAACGAGACAAATAAGGCAGAAAGAAAGAGTAGTAGTCAAACATGAATATTAACTGAGAACGATTCAATTTAGAAATTTAAACATTAAAGGAAAAAGAGATATTCTGCAGGTTATAATATAATCAGGATATTTATAGAAAACAGCTTTCTTTAGCCGCATTCAGCAAACTGCATTTACTACATTTTTCGAGTTGTTTACTGGGACATAAAAATAGATAGTTACTAAGATTAGTTTGGTTTAAAACAATAGATGGGATTGTATTAAAAATAACTGAAATTCTGATGAAATTTTAATATTTTTAACTCATGAAAATACATTTAATAATAAATCAATTTCTGAAATAGAAAAAAATCTCTTGAGTAAATATAGATTCAACATTGATTTATTTGAGGTTTGAATGAAACAAAAATTAAAATCAACTAAAATTGCAATACATTCTTATATATGCAACATCACATGGTGCATAGATCAGAAGTTTACTGATTAAATAAGAATAAAACAGTCCTGGGCTTCTGTTTTATCATTGAGCACAAGTTTGCGCTCAAAGATCCTTTCACTCCTCCATTAGGCTTCCTGTTTTTATCAATTATACACTAATGTCATAAAGTGTAAAGCCTTGACAATATAGGAATGCTAATCTCCAATATATACAAATATTTTCTTGGGTCTCTTTGAATCCTTTTGTTCTCAATGTTGATGCTGCTGAGAGATTGATATTACAAAGGTTAATGATTATTATCATATCTTTAGAAGGGATAAGACTTGAGAGCTTTGTATTTATTAAGTTTAGTCTGGCATTTCTTGATAAGATCCAGAGACAGATATGCAATGTAATTGGCCCTGATCTGGCATCTCGTCTGCAGTTGCTCCCTCACAGATGTGCTGTCGCCTCTTTCTGTCTTTTTTACAAATACTTTCATGGTAATTGCTTCAATGAGCTGCTTTCGCTGGTTCCCCGACTTTGTGAATTCAAGCATCCTACGAGGCTGGCAACCTGCTCTCACCCTTTCACTGTTGAAACTGTTAAATGTAGCCATCTCTTCTACTCCAATAGCTTCATATCTCGCACCTCTCGCCTGTGGAACTCCCTTCCCTATTCCTGTTTCCCTGATAGCTATAATCTCCAACTATTCAAATGTAATGTCAATCGACATCTTCAGTTGCCTTGATCTATCCACTATCCTTCTCCTCATCCTTTCCTCTATCACTCCTATCTGCTCTCTCTCCAAATCCTCTGTAACCCCTTGAGTGCTAGTGGCTTCCCGCCTTGCTTGGGGTGAAATACTTAAAAAAAAAACTTTAAAAAAATTTGGTGCAAACAGAACTCACTTTAATAGCAATGGATTTTCAGATTAGCTTGGAAAATATACTCTGTAACAATTTCTCAACTTTATTTTACTTCCAGGTGCACTTGTACAATAACTAAAACTCTGGAGCACATTTTAAATTTAAATAAGTAAAAATTAGTCATGAAATTTGATAATATGAAATTCTTGTTCAGCATTCCCAAAGATTAACAGTATAGTTACCATTTTATCGCTCTCCCGTCGAACTCGACGTATGAGGGTCAGACAGATCAGTTCCCAGAAACTGAAAGCCCGACAGCCACACAGGATTTGATTATAGTGGTGAAGGCTTTGTGCAGGGCCATCCACACTTTTTGGAGGGATGAATACAAGGACCTGGTGCAACGGATGCCACAAGGTCCCCAAACGACCCTCCGCAGGTTTTGAATTCAGAGTTGTCCTTCTCCTAGACCAGTTGCCATCCAAGGCTATAGAACCAAGTCTGTCCTGCTATTTACCCATAGTTGGAGGGAGAAGAAGAGGATTCACACCTTTCCCAAGGGTATTAGCACGTAAGTGAATGTAATGGAATCGACTGGAATTCGAACTCGGCTCTCCGATTCCTCAATTCAAGCCGTTATCCATTACTCCACCGTGCCTCCTAGTTACCATTTAAAGGGATTTATAATGAATCTGCTATTTCCATAGAGAGGCTGATAATGGCGGATTTAGGTCCCTTGAGGAAGGCAAAGGAGAAAGGATTACCCACTACGTGTAAAAGATTAAGGAATTTAGCATTCAGTTTAAAACATCAAATAGGAAAATCTTGACATAGACATGGAAGTCAGGTGTTTGCTGTAACCTGCTTTTTAAAAACAAAGATTTTTCAAAATATAAAAAATAATTCATAAATTACTCTTCTACTAACTTAGGGTGCACCTGGCTACCTGCCAGGGTGCATTTTTGCACACGAGTGCATGGGTTGAGAAACGCTGCTCTATAATACTATGCTTTAATCACTTTGTATACGGCCACAGATTATAAAAATAGAATATCTCAGTTGTTTCATGGATTAGAATTAACTTTTAA
Organism: Acanthosepion esculentum; assembly: GCA_964036315.1. NCBI lineage: Eukaryota > Metazoa > Mollusca > Cephalopoda > Sepiida > Sepiidae > Acanthosepion > Acanthosepion esculentum. The sequence goes on along the minus strand of OZ038481.1, from coordinate 131,640,188 downwards.
AAAGTTTAGCCAATCTAACAAAAGTTTTCTGTTATGGTAATTTACCCACACATGCATGGATTCTCCCAGCTATAAATAGGAGCAGGTATTGCCTTTTGGAGAAGGAAATTTCCAGCAGTCAGCTTTGACAGTTGGACCGAACATTCTTGCTGTAACACTCTCGTTTGTATATGTTTGTATTACTGTTTCTTTTAATGTATTTGATTAACTCATTTCCTCTCTTTGTGTCTTTATTTCTGGCCCTATCAAGGCTACAACATTTTCACTTTTATTTTATGCTTGTGTTTTTTTTTTTCAGTTGATCCATTTTTCAACCCCCAAATTAAATTACAGGAATTTGAAACAAAGATATTTAGACATTTGTACAAGACTTGATCTTGCATTTTAAACTCCAAAAGTGGACTGTATGGTTATGTGTTGCATCTCAGTCATGCTTGGAGTCATCTCTTCATTTCAAATTTCCAAAATTTATTTTAGCAGCCTAAAAAAAATTAGATAAATTAACCAAAAAGGAGAAACAAATTGTAAAATCACATGTTGATAAATAACACATCAGTTTTGATCTTCATTGATTGCTCTATACTTATGACCTTGTGCCAGATTAAACTAAGATTATTAAATAGAGCACATTACTATAGAGCAACAGTTTCTGAGTTAATCTCAAAAATTTATTACTACTGTAGTGAATAAACTCCTCACTAAAAGTCCCACTATTGTTACCTTGTACCAGACTAAGCCAAGCTGAGTAAATATTTTGGGTCCTCTTGCTATGGGATGATGATTTAATCTGGAAATTCTTTACTGTTATCTTGTATTTAATCTTCAATATTTGTAGACTTGAGCCATACAATACAAAGTTTAGTATGATGATTGCACTGAATATTATCCTGTCTAGGTGCTCTACACCTGTGACCTTATGCCATACTATGTTAAAGTGAGTAAATATTAGTAATTCATTAAAATTACTGTAGAAGATTTCCTGAGAAAGTTTTAAAAGCAGGATAAAAAAAAAAGTCAAAAGTGTTTCTACCAAATTATTAACGTTGATGTAAAGAGGAACCAAGTTCCGCTGTTTATTCTAAGGAACGATAAATATTGATTTATAAAGAGGGACATTTTAATCAAATGTTGTAACCCCACAGGTGAGAAAATTGGAAAAATATATCCAGACATCAATAAGCAATTCAGCCACTTGAAAGTTATTTCCAAGAACAACTTCATGTTTATAAAAATAATTATCTCTAACCTAAAATCAAAATGGTGGTGGTGGTGGTGGTGGTGATGGTGGTGGTGGTGATGATGATGATAATAATAATAATTAACCATTCTTTTTCAGTTCACCTGCATAAATCCATACTAATCATTAGTATTGGCTTTACCCTATTTATTTATATCCAATAACAAGAAAGCTACATTTGATTGTCTAAATGTATCATTAGGTATTGTCAATAAAATCAAACTCTGGAAGGATATGTAAGCAAATATGTGGATGTAGATCCGACAGTATGATGAAAATGACTGTTTGAAAAAAAAACCCCAAAAAACAAAAACAAAAACAAAATAAAAAACAGTCAACTCACATATTCAGATTTTGCTTTGTCCTTTCCATTTTCATCATATATATATATATATATATATATATATATATATATATATATATTAAAAAGAAGAGAGGTACTGCAAACGTTTTTGGTTGTAATGTGGATTTAAAAAAAATATATTATACTTTATTTTCCATAATTTTACTACAAATGTAATTTTTGTGTTAGTAATCTGAATGTCTTTCTTGAAAAGATTTTCAAGAAAGACATTCGGATTACTAACACAAAAATAGAGAATGTCTCGTATCGAGAATATTTAACATTGAAAAACATAAAGGAAAAAAATTAATTATTTTTAATAATATGTGGAAATCTCCAAACTTTAAATCTAGATGGTCGCGAGACCAGAAACACGTGTAGTAAAAATTATGGAAAATAAAGCATAATATTTTTTTTTTAAATCCACATTATAACCAAAAACGTTTGCGGTACCTATCTTCTTTTTAATATACACACTTTTCTCTCGTTGGAACCACTATAACCTCTTCCCTTTTTTATATATACTTCACAATAAATGTTGCTATCATTCAACCAAAAATCCTTTGGATATTAAGAAGTATTTTATGCGGAATCTGTGAACAAATGCAACACCTTTGCATTCCATTGAAGGGCTGCAGTTACTCCTTTGATAACAGCGTCCAATTCCAACAGGTTCATATGTTGTGTATCCTTCACAGGGTGCAATCAGCATGCATCTTCCATGACAGTTCCATCTATTTCCAGAGACACTACTATTGCAAGGGAACTAGCATCGACCCAGACGTCAAATTCACATCTGTCAATACACCATTTACCATGGGGTCATTTTGACGCACCCTGGTAATGACTTCCACTATCATGTCTCAAAGGGAAGCATCATTTGTTTTGTCATCCCAGCCAGAAGTGACAGCAGTCCCCCTATGTTTGATAAAGGCAGTTGCAATGCAAATCCAACCACCCACAGGAAAATGTCCCACCAGCGTTCCACATAATGAGAACACACTGTATCATGTCATGTGTCTGGGAACGTCTGGGAGCTTGCTTCCACGTTTCCAGTAAAGCACGTTGTGCTCCCCCCAGACCTGCAAGCCAAGAACACGAGCACCATCCTCCAGTCATTCTTGGTTCTTACACTCAAGCCCAAAGTCAGCAAGATGCTTTCTCACCTGCGCAGCGGGCACTAAGGTTTCCTTGATGTAGATGTTGTCAATGTAAGCTGACATCGCTTGACGAATTGTCTCATCCTTGGAGAGCACAGCTTTCATGATGGCCAGCACCACACTGAGCTCGAATCCCATTCGAGTTAGGCAATATCTCCTCCCATTAAGGATCACTGCCTGAAATGGCCACAGTGACCGGTGCACGCATACCTGCAAGTAGGCCTTTTGAAGGTCAACCACAGAGACATTGGATCACTTCCTTCTCCATTCTCTCAATTTTTGTGCACAGACATCAGCATCAGCTGTCTATGTGTCTACATGTTCGTTCAGTTCTCTATAATCTAGTATGGGGCACACCTTTCCCTTGTACCATGGCCATCAACAGGATATGGAGTCAGCCATCCATTGTCCAGCCACACCTGCAATTCATGCTGGTATTCTTCCTTGATATGTTCAGGCACCGAGTACTCTGACACTCAGTTCTGGAGCTTTTCCAGCGGGTTATTTTCAGACCATTTCCACAGTACTGTCCATATCTTCATCCTTTGGTCGAACTCTGCGCTAAATTTGGGCCCGTTGATCCACAAAGCAGCACAGATGGGTGGAGTAGAAAACTTGACTTTGCCCGCCTTTGTGACGCATACACTGCCTAGCTCCTTAATAATGTCCATCCCAAGGAGTAAGTCAAAACCTAATAATGTGCTGTCCTTGACCAACGCACTGACTGTGACAGGGTCACCATTGTTGGCACTGAGTTTGATGTTTCCAACTCCCCAGCTCCTGAGAGCCTTTCCATCATACGTCTATCTTTTGTCTGCTCCACTGCCAACAAATTGAACCATTCGTGATTGACTGAGAGCAGCCCAAATCTACTAAAGCAGTACGCGTTATTCCAGTGATGTGCACCTTAATCACAGGGAGCACCTCTTTCATGCTTGGTGTGAGGAAGAGACCGCTGCTGATGTTGCATCCCCCATTCCATTTCTCAGACACGTACAGGCAATGTGACCTACTTTATGACATTGGAAACATCGGAGATCAAGACGTGCCTTTCGCGCCAACCCGCTGCGCATTTCTTCGCGTTGATAGCGGCAGTCTTTGGCAAAATGATTCGGCCCAGAGCACCGATAGCAGGTGACATCGCCATGGCGATGGATGACTGGCGTCAGATCCTCTTTGACTTCAATTGGTTGAACAACTGCGGCCACTGGTTCATCAGCCTCTTTTTCATCGATCATGATAGCGCGGGCTCGGGTCAGCAATTGGTTGAGCGTCTTGTCTTCCATTCTGGATGATGCGCGGAGTATCTGCTTAACATGGCGAGGCAATCCAGACATGAAGGCAGAGGTCATCCATTCTTCAGGAAGCGAATCAGTATGACAAGTTTCTTTAATTCCGCCAAATATGCGTCTACTGTCACGCCAGGCCGCAGATGCTGTGCCTGGAATTGGTCATAGGCCACGAACTGTTCAGTTCCAAACATGGTTAGTAAAGTGCGCTTTATTTGCTCAATGTCACTTTTCTGTTCTTTTCTCAGCTGCCTATACACAGCAAGGGTGCCGCCTTTCAAGCGCAGTGGAAGAATCTGTTCAATCTTTGTGATCTTGCATAATTCGCAGACCAGTTCCACATTTTTGTTTCCCTCAACCATAGACTGTCCACTTGTATCACCACTGAATTTGGGGATCAGTTTTATATCAAACAGTCTTTCGGCATCTTGCTAGAGACAAAGTAAGTGCCGAAATAGCTTGTAGTTATAAAGAAAAGAAAAACTGTCAACTTATAGTAGCAATAAACGTCTGCAATAGATTTCTTTTGTCTCTTGACCACAACACTTGTAGCCAAATCACAGTTCAAAAGATAGTCTTTTGTAAAAGTCCAACAGGCAACGTAGAAATGACAAAATGGGTCACAAATCCAACCTTCACTTCTCCCAAGCAAAAAAAGCAAGTTCGTTCATCAAGCTCAGAATATCCAATCCCCCACATAAGCAAAAAACAATGGCTTTTATTCACCAAGAGATCTTTCTGATTGGTCACACCATTTAGGGGAGGGAAGAACATTAGCATAGATTCTTTTCCTTAAAGTAGATTTTTGCTAACTACTTTTTGGTAATTTTTCTTTGGCAGATTGCACACAAAACACAAACTCTTTTTCGAGGTAGCTGATTATCTCTTTCACTACAGATATGAAAATGTCCTGAATTTTGAACTTTTAAATTAATAACCATATTGAAAATTTAAAAAACTTTAAAATGTGTCTTCCTGTTTTATTTGGTGAATCAAAGATAAATGCTTAATAAGGTCAGAATATTCAAAAGGTAAAACCAACTTTAGAAACTGGGAATAATAATCAGAAGATAAAACCAAATGTGAAGGAATTCTTTGAGAACATGGATAATTGCAATACAATTATAATAAGTGCAAATTAATGACTTTATCATACCAATCTGAGTCCTGTATCCAGAAAGTAGTTATAAAAATCCAATCTTCATCAAACTATGACATTTTAATTGTTATGGTAACAAAAAAGTGTCAAAACCATCAGATTGTTTTGTCCTTAATCAATTGGTAAAACATTTGTGCCTGATCAAAAGGCTTCATTAAAAAAACATCTGTAAGGAAAATCAAGTGAAATGAGCAACAGAAAACATGAAGGTTAACTTTTCAACAATCATCTCATTGTCAAATAGTATTAACTACAGTCCCTATTCCTAAGCTTTCACAGCTACGCTAACTCTTTACCTTGTGTGTCACAGACATCATCAAGAGGTTCAAGTATACTGTTGTTTCTAATTGTATTTTTTGCTCTTCAGTTAATATTAAATTCAGAGGTGAATAGGTGCCTAATGGGTAAAAGACCCAGAAAATAGAATTGGTAAACCAGGTTTCAATTTTGGCTGAGGCAGTTTGTGCTCACTTTGCATAACTGCCTTCAGGAAAATGTATGAATCAATCCGTCCCAAAAGGCCAGGCCAGGGATCTCTTCCTGATGAATGGAACTCGGTACCAACTATTTTTATGATAGTAAAAGAGGAGATAGTCATAACCAAGGAAGTCCACCTCATTACATCAAGAAATGTTACGAAGGACCCAGTATAGTTTCTTGATAACTGACTTGGTCATGGAAAAATTTAAATTGATATTGTTCATTAACTTTGACTTGCAAATAGTACTAATCAGATCTTTTTGGCAGTAGTAATAAAAAAACCTAAAATATAGCTAAGTTGAATTTAACAAATAATAGCAGGATCTGATCAGATATTTTTGTGCACAGATAAAAAAAAGTTACAGCACAAGATATTATTCATGTGGGTAAAGTTAACCAGGTATTGAACTCACACTCTTTGGGTCACTGGATCTAACACCTTTATCCACTGTGCCATGTGTTAGTTAGATCCAGTGACAGGACTAAAAGAGTATGAGTTCAATACCTGGTTAAGGCGGTGGAGAACTTGGAGAGGGGAATTAAGCAGGAGATAACTGATAACTGACATCCATTAGACATGGCATGTGGAACTAGAACAGTCTACCCCAGTGAGCAAAATAAAGGGTTCAGTTCAACATTCCAACCACCTGAAGAAGGCCGGAGCATACAACGGCTGAAACGTAATAAATATGGCGACAAAGATGAGGACAATAGTCCGAACAATGTAAATAGTGTACATATTACCTCATCTCAGAAATATAGACAGATACCACCTTCCTAAGTTTTTAGTCCTTCACATGCCTGTAAAACAGCTCTTACCTTTACAAGACATTTAAAGATTTGTTCTGACATTTGGTGCCAGTATATTAACAACATGTTCTATTTCTATTGGGAGTTTCAGTGTGGAAATTCTGAAGAGCAAATGTCTTTGTCAAACATACCCCAAAATTGTTAAATGGCATTAAAATCTAATGATCTTGGCAGCTGGAGCAAATGTTCTTTCGGTTCCTCAAACTATTCTTGTATATCACATACAGTGTAATACATTGATTGTTAGCATGGAGAAGTATATCTGGTATTCAGCAATGTTGAGTTTGAGGTTCCATGACAAAATATCTTTCACATGAAATATAGGATCCAGTGTTTTCCAACAAAACATTGCCCAAGCCATAACACTGCCTCGACTGGCAGTGAATTCTACAGTGAATCCTGCTGCCAACACTTCCCCAGGCTAACAATGCATGCATACTTTGTAACCTTTGTCTGTCAAGGTACAATTTCTATGATCAAATATCCAGATATTTTTGGCAAGGGACATAAGACAGCATTGCTACTGTGGCATGGTGCAGATCCATATACAACTGTAGGCATTCTGAAAGCAAAGGAAATATTTGTTGCAGATTACTTCCACAACGCAGAGAACAAATCACTGTAAGTTCAGACTCGAATATCGGGGGCAGAAAGAAATGCCGAAAACTCGATTCACAGGTACTATCTCACAAATCCCAATGCATGTAACCAATCAGAAAAATAATTCACTCTCCGACGAATGCAGTAGCCAAAATACACAAATTTTTGTCCCCAGATTCAAGAACACCGACTGCTTTTATCGGCTGAGTATTTTTTCCATTCGTTGACAGCTGGGAGAGGACGTCAATTTTTTCATATCAAAATACTTTTATAACGACTTCTGCGATGGACTTGTTTTTTTTTGTAACATTCCATCTTCAGCATGTCATGCAGAATACAAGCCCTTTTTTTGGTAAGTAGTTTTCTTTTTCACCACATTTTCCGTTGTAGGAAACACACGACGCGCTGTCGCTTGGTTTGACGAGGTAAATTGCCGTTTTCTTCGCTATAACAACAAAAAACTGATATGCTGTGTGTTGTGATGCATTTCGCTCACGTTGATTGAATCTGTAATTTGTTTCACAGTAGCCCCGTCTGTTGGCTCAGAATTGATGGAAATTCTCTTCTTATTCCGTTGATAAGTTTTAATTGTTCAATGCCTCATCTGCAGTTGGTGTCTTTTCCTTCTTTGAATCACTGCCAATATGTACCTACCACACCTGAGCATCCTGCAAATCATTACATTTCTGAAATGCCCTTGCCTAGTTTTCTGGTAATGACAATATGGCCTTTATCAAATCCACTTAAATCATCCTGCTTGTATATAGCTGCAGTACTGAACAGATTAAAATTAAGTTCTTAAATTCTACTGATATAGCTTTGACAGTTGCTATGAGACAGTAGCTGTTATACTTGTTGCATAACACTGGTCATAATATTTTGGTTATTTAATGTCTGTATATGTTTCATTTTCCTTTGCTTTGGCGGTTTGGGAGCATGCCAATTCTAAAAAAAGATGTCTGTACCGCCTTAGAAAACAGGTGGGAATGACAAGAATAACAAAAAAATGTACTCATCTGGATTAAATTAAATATTCTATTCAAATTTTTTAAATAGATGACAAACATGTGCTCAGGCAGGGTCTTGGTTTTATTCAATCTTTGTATAGAGCCTTAAAATTAATTTCCTCAGTGGAGGTCAGCGGCATTGTCAAGGAGGATCAAATTACAACAGATATTGGAACCGGAACCCTTGGACAATCCATCAGGGTCTTGACCTCCTCAGATTTCCAGCTTGAATACGAGGGGCTTGAGAGATCAGGGTAAGGCAGCCTGTCTTCTTCATAATCTCTTGTCCTATGGTGTAGATGTGGCATCAATCTAGGAGACACTTTGTTTCCAATATTGATGTTCATGTGCTGTCTAGCGACTTTGTTGTCTATTCATCATATGGAGGTCCAGCTGACCATTGGTGTTTCCTTGTTAGTAAAATGTTCTCTGGGTGCAAAGGTAGACCTTGTTCATGTTGGCCAATATTGTTGTGAGAAATGGTTCATTTTGGGTTGTTGTGGTTTATGCACCCAATGATCAGGAGGATCGTGTCAACTTTTTTCATCAGTTGGGGCTGTTCCTGGTTGATTCACCATGATTAGTCTTAATGGGGGACTGGAATGCCATCCTGGACCCCAAGACAGGGGTCAGGGAGCCAGCAGGAGGTCATTGGGCAATCATCCAGAGTGGGAGATGTGGACATGTACTCTTAAGCGGCTATCTCTTCAGGTAGCAAGCTACCTGGATAGGATGTTAATTACAAGAGTTGATCTAGATTTGCTAGACTGTCCCACGTTCCACTGACTATTTGGACCTTTACTGGACAAGCAGGAATTTTGGCAACAACTGACTAGATTAGTGAGGGAAGTGACTGGGAATAAGTGGTGGGAGAGGCTTAAGGATAGGATTAGGTCTTTCACCACTGAATATAGCCAGTGACAGGGCCAAGATGGTGAAGAGTTTGAGGATAGTCTGTCCCAGGTCGAGGCTGGTGGGGATTCCCTAGAGATAGCACTAGCGAGACAGGCTCTGGAGCATGAGGCTAACAAGTGCTACCAGGGTCAGGTAATTAGAAATAAGTTAAACAAGATGTCTAATGAAGCTGTGAATATGGGCGCAGAATTGCACAAGGAAGAGATCCATCAAGGTTCCAATCAATACGTTTGTGAGGTCAATACTCCCAAGGGGCATACTCTGTGGTCAACCAAGGGCATGTGTGAGGCGTTTGATGGTATGCCCTACAAATTGTACTCGAGGCTGTTGCACATCTTTGTTCAGATTTTGACAGTGATGTTCAACAATTGGTTCCAGCAGGGGGCCGTCTCTGATTGGATTTCGAGGGATGTAATCATGCTGTTGTAAAAGGGCAAGAGTTTTGGGCAGGAATTAGATGATTATAGGCCCATAACTCTGCTAAACACAGTTAAAGATTTTGGCCAAGATCCTGACAGAGCATTTGCAGTCAGTTGTTATGAGCTTGTTGGGACCCAAACAGACTTGTGCTGTAAGGGGATGAATAATTCAAAGTAACCTGCATCTGTTCCACACAATCATAGAGGGTTGAGAAGGTGACGAGGAAGATGCACTGATTAATTAAGATCAGTCCAAAGCATTTGATAAGGTCGATCATTGATACCTGGCTGTTGTCCTCCAGGCTGCCAGATTCAAACCCAACTTCTGGAAGTGGATCAGTCTTCTGTATAACTCCCCCAGTACTTTTCCCAGGTGAATAGGAAGTGGTTGTGCACTTTTCCACTGTCTTGGTTCGTTCAGGAGGTGGGGTCATCTGCTGTCGCCCTTAATTTACACTTTGGTGTTGGAGCCCTTCCTTTGCCAGCTAAGGGCTAGCATAGTTACTGAGGACCAGCCTTTCCGCATTTTCCTTTTGGCCTTGTGCCACAATTTTTTGTACATTTACAAAAAATAAATATTCATTCCCACCCTTCTTGGGAAATCCACAATAGTTCCCCAACTGCATGGTTTCAGAACCAGTTCAAATTAACTAATTGGATGATTATCAAATAACTTAACAAAAAAAAGGATTAAACACATCAAAACACTTCTGAGTAAACTTATGGTGCATCTCTTAAATTCTATGGGTTGGGATAACACCAACAAATAGTGAATGTCAATAAAATGCTTTGATCAAATTTTGGTTTGACTAAAATAACACTGGTCTGGCAGTTACACCATATGAGTTATACTGGTAGCATGGATTAATAGATACACAAATGTAAAATAAATAAAAGCTTTTCATCAATTGTTAGTTGGATTAGAAGAATGTTGTACAACTAGAAATTGGATTACAGGCAAATTCTGGTCAAAGTAAATCACAGAAATTCTAGCAGTAAAGGCAACTATAACAATATTTGAAACAATGTGTTGCAAACAACCAAGTATGTAAAGTTTGGCAGAATTTATGTAAAATCTTTAAAAAAAACCCACAAAAACAAAAAATATCCCAAGGACTTCTAGCAGCAGCAATTCTCAGTTTCAAATACCATCTGGATGACATAATGGTAAATAATGTCTTAGGTAAAAAGCAGAGTGACTTACATCTTTAAAAATGCAGCAAGACATGGGCACAGCACATCGTTCAGAACTTGGGTTGGAACGTGAACAGTTAAAATAAATGTTCTTTTGCCAGTCTTTATACCCATCTTCACTATAGCTTACACCACAGCACTTGAACTGAAAGGAAACAAAGATATATAAAATCATTATGTATTTATATATAACATAAATATGTATTATAGAATCATTATAGAATCATATCCAAACACACTATATCAAACCTTATGATACAAGCCAATGTTTCCAGAATAAAATTAGTATTAACTGTTTCTATGAATCAATAACTTTACAATATTCTGTTTCCCCTTTGAGATTATATTTCGTATGATCTATCACAATAACTGAAATTAAAAAAATATATACCAATAATTACAGTACAAGTCATCTAAACCAAACATTGAAGATGTTCAGTATTGACAGTACTGTTTGGATTCGAGAAAGAAAAGGCTGCCGTGGCAAGCTTAAAATTTTTATTAAGTTTTAGAGTTCGGGACACAAAAGTTAGTTTGTAACATTGATTCATTTTTATTTAAAGTGTAGATTGAATAAATGAATATACAAAAAATAAGTGAGAACTAATAGTAATGAAAAAATTTGTCCTAAATAAATATTGTAATATTGTGAAAAACTAAGACACTTTATTAAATATTATGGATTTATCATTCGTCCATTGTCAGATCTTCCTGAATTTAGCTGTGTTCTTCATCATGACAGTTTCTATGGCACATTTGACGTAAGTACAACACTCTTTCACTTTACGATTATGCAGTTTCTTTTTGATAATTTCATTTTGTAATGCACGTGACTGGATATTCCAGTGGCCATTGAAACAACGGTTTGGCTCAATGAATTTGAATAGTGTTTCAATAGACTTCTCTGCTTTTTCCCATGAAACTGTTTCATCACTTTGATCGTCTAATATAGACTCACTACTACTGCAACTATCACTATGAACATTACCTTGAATACTGTCTTCGTTATGAGTATCATCTTCTATTCCTACTTCTTGACCGACTCATGCTACATCATCAGCAGCATCAAGGGATTGAAGATTTTTTTTGTTCAGTAGGAAGCTGGTAAGTTTAAATCATTTTCTGAACCTCTGTTTCTTTTTCTAAACAATGTGTTTCACTTTTGTTATCGTTAATTTCCGCAACACTAGCTCAGTCTCGGAACAGGTTTCCCCATCCTCATCTTAAAGTGTCAGCTTTCACCTCATTCCATGATTGGGCAAGTAAAAACATGGAATCTTTGATGGTAAAACATTTCTGTAAATTTTGTAGGCTAACATTGCAGTTCATCCGTTTCATCCGGAAATGATTTTTGTAGAAACATTTCAAATGGCACCTTGATCCATTGGTTGGATCGACGATGTAACGTTTAGCAGTAAATAGCACACAAAAACATTTCCACAAGATGACACTAATTTATCTTCATGTTGATGGGCTCTGCAATTGTCTAAAAGAAGTAAGCATTTTGAATTTGATTTGCCTAATTCAAGAAAGTGGGTTTTTACAGATGCGACAAACTCCTAAACAGATACTCATTCATCTATGCATTTTTTGAGGATTTGTATGTGACTGGTAAATACACAAGTCCATTCTAAGAATGGGGAAACGTAAATTTTGCAGTATCTGTCTATATTTCTGAGATGAGGTATTATGTACACTATTTACATTATTCGGACTATTGTCCTCATCTTTGTTGCCATGTTTATCACAACGTTTCGGCCATTGTACACTCCGGCCTTCTTCAGGTGGTTGGAATGTCAAACTGAAGAAGGCCGAAGTGTACAACTGCCGAAACATTGTGATAAACATGGCGACAAAGGTGAGGACAATAGTCCAAATAATGTAAATAGTTTTAAATTTTCCAATAACTAAAAGTTTAAATTTGTGGCTACCTGATGCATTAGCACACACCAACACTATCAGTCTTTCTTGATTTAGTTTATAACCTGTTTTTGTTCTTCTGCACCAGCTAAAGTCTTTGTGGGCAAACATTTCTGATAGATACCACTTTCATCAGCATTGTAGATTTCATCAGGGGTTAAATCGTAATCCTTCATAATTTTGAAGAAGTTTTCACTAGATGTGGAAGCTGTCTGCGTATCAGCTGAATGCTGTTCACCTGAGATCTTTAATTGCCATATTCCATGTTGAGTTCTTGAATCTTCAAAGCCAACCTTCACTATATTTTTTGTTTGTTTTCATGTTCTATTGAGTATAAAGAGCTTTTGCTTTGGCAATTAGCACATCATGAAGCAGCTTGTAAAATTTCCTCTCTCTCATGTTTTTATATAGAAAAATGTGCTTCACCAAATATATTCTTTCATTAGAACTGAGTTACTTATTCCTTTATCTACATTTTCAACAATTTCACGTTTTTGGCCCAAAGGTCAAGGTAATTCTCTTTCTTTTTGAACTTAGTGACATTGTTATGGACAAGAAATATCTTATTCTAAAACAATTACACTCTATAAAAGAAGTCAAAAATAAGAATATACAGTACAACTCCTCTAAAACAACCATCCATGATGTTTGGTATTGAGGGTACTGTTCTAATTCAAGGAAGATAAGGCTTCATATTTATCTCAATACAAAAGTTCGGATTTAAAGATGAGTCTTAATTTGAGAAAGTCTAGATTATGCTATGTTTGGATTTGGGGAGTTCTACTGTATATATATTAATTTGCAGTATCGGGAACAGCCTTCAAATTGTATAATAAAATATCATCCTGCCAAAAAAGTTATTGTAAATATTATTAATTAAAACCTATCTTATAAGCTCAAATTCATATAGTATGAGAGTATATTTATCATCCATATATAAGTACACCCTCGGAAATTTACCAATGTTGGTTAGTTAATAACAACTTCACTGTGTAAACATGGACTTGTGTAATAAAATCTGACAGTATGTGTATGAAAGGAAGCAGACAGAGATATATAAGATCCAGTGTATTAATATATATCCATACAATATATTATGTATTGAAAAATAGTACCCATAAAAATGATTGCATTATGTAGTGAGATTAGTCTCAGCCAATATCTTGTTAAAAGAAAGAAACATCTGAAAGATATTGCAGAAATTGTTTCGACAGTTATTGTCTGAACGATTATAAGTGAAGTGGACTTCAGAAGAAGCATGTCAAATGATCCTGACAAGAAGGTCACTGAGTGAAGCCAGACTCTGAGGACTTGATGAATGTCTTTCTTAGATGAAAGATGACAGGACAAAGAACCTTTGTCCTTTATAAGACAGTGGTCACTAGCAGCTAAAATCAGTGGACCATTTGCTATGATGTGAAAAGGAAGGTACATGCCTGCATGGCAATTAGACTGCACACCCCCTCACCTTGACTCTGACTCACTTATCTACAACAGATTAAAATTTGCCTACTGCTACAATCTCGTCTCATGGTTTTATTTTGTGGGTAATGATCTGGAGTTATTTTTTAAGCCACAAGCATTTGATTGGAAGAAGCTGCAACTTGAGAATGACCCTGGTGTCTGGTCTGAGCTGCAATGCAACAATTACTTATATAATACAATCTAGATTAGCTATTCTCTCTTGGATCAAAATACCCACAATCAGAGAGTATTCTGCCTTGGATTAAGCTGGCACTTGTGCGTAGTGTGTAGTACCTATACATTATTTCCACACACACGTTTTATAAACTGACAAAACTATATATGTCCAAAAAAAGATAACTCCAAGTTTATTAACTGCTAATGATAGAGTCATTTTGTTTGACTAGTCTGCACTCTACAATGTCAGCCAAAATGACATGTAGGTTTTTATATACCAATGATAAATAATAGTAATTAAGCTCAGTGTTAATTAGCATAGAAAGTGATTTGACACTGAGAGGAATCCAATAAAGTGAGTATATTTTAAAAATATTCTGTGAAAAACACTTATACCACAGACTGTACTTAATAAATAATCTGTCTTGATTTTCATTGAGCTAATTTTGTCTATTATTTGTACTCTTCTGCATTATAATGACCACTTTCATTACTTCAGTACAGGATGGGATAGTATCATAGCTGATAAGACTATATATATATACTTTGTCAATTATGTATGAAGTTGGACTTTGTTTTTATAGAAAAGCAATATACATTGATATCATGTGTAATGTTCTTTGTTGAATGAAAGCTAATAAATTGGGTTTGACTACAATATATAAATTTCTCTTGGTACTGAAATCTAATAAAATTATTTATTCTTCAAGATGGTACAAGACCAAAAGCAAAGAATTTGGCTATGTTCAAAGTCTTCAAAGGGAGTAGGAACTGCCTTCCCCGAAAACCAACTTCAAAATCAGTATTTATATTTGGGCTCTGGTTTGATACTGGTAGGGAATATAAAACTGGTATGGAATATAAAACTATTTAACCCTTTGGAAGTCTATTTAATAGGATCAGATTAGTCATGTAGAAGGCCAAATCAGTGTAGGAAAAAATGAGAGTGGGAATACTGTGTTTTGTCATCTCAGTAAGGAAGACCAACTTGACATGAAAACTAGCATTCACAAATCCGGCTTTTCAGGTGGGGGGATTGACCAATATATTATCTTTTTAGTCTTTCTTGACATATATATATATATATATATATATATATATATATATATAAATAAATAATCGTCAGGCAATTGCACTAGCATGACAATTGCACTAGCTGACGATTGCACTAGCATGAAACAGACTTTCGCCTCTAAGTGTTGACTTCTATGTTCACTTTTATATTTACACATGCTCTATCTCTGATATTGAGCACTTTACCCCATAAATATAGCACACTTTAAGACTATATTTCTTTATATATATATATATATATATATATGTGTGTGTGAAAATTTCTCAAAGTTAACTTTTAGAGAAGACAATATTTATAAATAAATGACAATAGGAAAACAGTAATTGCTGACGCGTTTCGTCCAATGTGGACTTTTTTAAAGCAAGAAACGAAATGACGTCATTTTCAGTAAACAATATGAAAATAGCGTTCCCTACATTGCAGTTGCTAAGAATACTCTGTTTTTGTTTTTATTAATTTTCTTTGTTTAATTAAATTCATTTCGTTTCTTGCTTTGAAAAAGTCCACATTGGACGAAACACGTCAGCAATTACTGTTTTCCTATTGTCATTTATTTATAAATATATATATATATATATATATACACACACACACACACACAAATATAAATATATGCATCATGGACTCTCCAAACATTTTTTATGCATAAGGGCCAAAAATTACTTTTTGTTTTACTCCACATTTTATTGTTTGTAAACCAAACTGCATCTTACGCACACAAAATGTTAAACAAAGACAGTATTCCTCTGATTTTCTCTCAGATTACTTCTGCATTCAATCCTTGTGGTGATGTGGCTCCGAATACCACTGTACCATGTTTTTCTCAACATACTATGGTCAGCAACATACTCCTCAAACTTTGGTGATTGTATTCCAATTGAAGCTGGCTATAAGTAAGAATTTTCAGCAGTCTTTCATCATTCATCCTAACAACATGGCCAGCCCATCTTAACTGGGACTTCAGTAAGAAGGATCCTATAATTTGCATATCACATTTATCAAACAACTGTCCATTTGAGATGGTTTTTCCATGTGAAACGAAAGATATTTCTAAGACATCTCCATCTAGCTGCATGATATGCTTTCTATATGGTATCCATGATTCAGACCCATACAGCAATGTTGGAGTGACAATTGCACAGTGAACTGAAATTTTGGTATTCAAACCCAGTCCCCTGTCATTTGAAACGCAAAGGCATCACTTGCCTTGGCAATCCTATTTCATCATCTAAAGAAGAACTAGAATTGATTTTGTTTGGGAAATATTTCACATAAAGATTTGTTGTCCACAAAACCTTGATGTGAATGTGCCCCTGTATTGGGACCTAGATAGTATTTATGTCTCTCCTTTAGATAAGGTGTAAATAACTCGGCTGTTTTGCAGGCACACACAAACAATCCAGTACAAAATAAAATTTCACCCCCCTGAATATCATCCAATTTACTCAGATTAAATTTACAAATAATATCTTTGGATTGCATTGAATGATCACATATACAGATCAATAGATGTAAATACAGATATAGATAGATAGATAGATAGATAGATAGATATGAATAGACTGAGATAGATAGATAGATAATGAACAGACTGACATAGATAGATAGATAGATAGATAGATAGATAGATAGATATGAATAGACTGAGATAGATAGATAGATAATGAACAGACTGACATAGATAGATAGATAGATAGATAGATAGATAGATAGATATGAATAGACTGAGATAGATAGATAGATAGATAGATAGATAATGAACAGACTGAGATAGATAGATAGATAGATAGATATGAATAGACTGAGATAGATAGATAGATAGATAATGAACAGACTGACATAGATAGATAGATAGATAGATATGAATAGACTGAGATAGGTAGATAGATAGATAGATAGATAGATAATGAACAGACTGAGATAGATAGATAGATAGATAGATAGATAGATAGATATGAATAGACTGAGATAGATAGATAGATAGATAGATAGATAGATAATGAACAGACTGAGATAGATAGATAGATAGATAGATATATAGATAGATATGAATAGACTGAGATAGATAGATAGATAGATAGATAATGAACAGACTGAGATAGATAGATAGATAGATAGATAGATATGAATAGACTGAGATAGATAGATAGATAACGAACAGACTGACATAGATAGATAGATAGATAGATAGATAGATAATGAACAGATATAGATAGATATGAATAGACTGAGATAGATAGATAGATAGATAGATAATGAACAGACTGACATAGATAGATAGATAGATAGATAGATAATGAACAGATATAGATAGATATGAATAGACTGAGATAGATAGATAGATATGAACAGACTGAGATAGATAGATAGATAGATAGATATGAATAGAATTAGATATGAATAGATAGATAGGAATCGAAAGAGATAGATAGATAGATAGATAGATAGATAGATAGGTAGGTAGGTCAAGAGAAATACAGGGAGAAAAATAAAAACAAATAGTGGCAAATTTTCTTACAAATGTTTTTTCACCAATCTTTTGAACAGGAGTAGAGGTTTGTTGATATTTCTGAGATGAGGTATTATATACACTATTTACAATGTTCGGACTATCACCCTTATCTTTGTTGCCATACTTATTACAATGTTTCGGCTGTTGTACGCTCAGGCCTTCTTCAGGTTGTTAGAATGTTGAACTGAACCCTTTATTTTGCTCGTTGGGGTAGACTGTTCTAGTTCCACGTGCCATGTCTAATAGATATCAGTTATCAGTTATCTCCTGTTAATTCACCTCTCCAAGTTCTCCACTGCCTTAACCAGGTATTGAACTCACAACACTTTGGGTCCTGTCACTGGATCTAACCAACACCTTTATCCACTGTGCCATACATTCTCATCTGAGATGAGGTATTATGGAGAAGTGGATTAACAGGAGATAACTGATAAATTACATCCATTAGACATGGCATGTGGAACTAGAATAGTCTACCCCAATGAGTGAAATAAAGGGTTCAGTTCAACATTCCAACCAACTGATGAAGTCCAGAGTGTACAATGGCTGAAACATTGTGATAAATATGGCAACAAAGATGAGGACGATAGTCTAAATAATGTAAATAGTGTGAGCAGAGGTTTATCAGTTGTTTCCTGTTTAGGATTGGGTGTCTACTTCCTTCTTTTTCACTCCCCGTAGCACCTTGGGATGAATTGATTTTTTTTAAATGTGTTTAGTCACTACTAACAAGTAGTAATTTGAGTGTTGGGTCTACTTTTTGCAAAAATGTAGGTATATATACAAATCTGTCCTTTCAGGGTGTGGGAAATCATGGCTCTTCACAATTCCTTGTCCTTTGTACATCTTAGTAAAGTTTTTATCTTTTTGCTATCTCTCCTAATCACTGTTCTACCAACCATTTGTACTAGCTCATTAAGTAGGGGTTATTCCCTGCTTTCCTCTGTCCCTTTTGCCTTCAATATGTCCTGTGAGTGTCAAATTTTCGAAGCCCTCTTTCCTCGTTATGTACCTTAGAAATTTCAATTATCTCTTTCTGATGTCAAGTACAAGTGTCCATTTTGTTTCCATTTTCTGTAAATTTTAAGTCTTAAAAGTCTCTTCAACTGTAAGGAGATTGTCCAGCATTCATTGGTATATTGAAGTACTGATATTATATAGCAGTTCAACTCTCTTTTCTTTGTTTCTACTGAAATTTTCCTGTTTTTTAAGATGTTGCTTAGCTTTTGGAAGACATCTTTCACTACTTAAATGCACCTTTAGATTTCAGTGACACATTTTTCATCCACCATTAAAACACTTCCTAGGTATTTAAAAGTTTTGTACTTACTTTTGCTTTTAGTGTTTCCAACTCATAGTTTTGCATCTTGTGCTGTTTTTCTTACTGACATCCATACATTCTGTTTTCTGAAAATTGATGTTCAATCTTTTCTTCTCACTTTCCTTTATTACCTTCTCTATGTGTTCTTGTAGTTTCCTTTCTTTTCAGTTCTGAATTATCTGAATATCTTACATTCCCACCACAAAGAGAGAGAAAATGTGCATATAAAAATACACAAATCATCTTTTTTATCATTAACAACTTGAAATGCATACAGAAAATGATAGAATTATCTTTGTTTATGGGCAGTAAGTTTATAAACTCTACAAAGTAGTGACTGCTAAAACTAATCATTATTCTTAAAAGGTATAAATAAACATTTTGTAGATGTTATTCATGTTTTTAAAGGTAGTCAGGATAAATTAATATCATTTTCAGCTTGGATTTTTTAGTGCCTTCTTCATGCCAATCAAAATGAATAACATATCGCTTGAAATGAAATGTTCCAATAGATTCTGACATTTCTAGCAATGAGCTTAAATAAAAAAAATTAAGGCATCTTGACAATTCAAAAATATCCATAAGACAATGGTAATATGACATTCAAAGCTGAAGAGAAATATTATTTTTAGAGAATTACAGTCAGTACTTTTCTTGTGTTTACTTTTCAAATCAAAGTCTGTTACATTTTAATTCAATAAATTTTGGTTTTAAGTCAAATTATTTTTCATTATGATGTCAAAATATTTATATATATAGGGTGACCCCAAAAGAACGGGAATTTTTGAAGTGCGTATTGCCAGACATGAGCAAGTGGCAACACTGCGAGACAGTGACCTTGAGCAAGTAAACATTTCGCCATTTTAGTAACGAGAATGAAATTCACAGTATCTCAGCTGAGATGTTGCAGCAGTCAATGAGGAATCTCAACAGCAGATTTCAAGAATGCATTTGTACAGGAGGACGCCATTTACAGTACTTAATTTTTTAAAAAATTAAAAATTCCATCATTGTTTCTTAAATGGCATGTTTTAAGGTTTCAATTACTATGAATTAAATATTTTTCTTCCATCACTCTTGGTTTTATTGGATTGTTAAAAAGTTCCCGTTTTTTGGGGTCACCCTGTATATGTAAATATTTTCATGTCTGAATTCTCTCTCAACAAAAATCAATTAAAGTGATTGTGTATTTTTATTCCCAGAAAAACTTATGTAACTATGTTTTAAAGTATGTTTTGTTACCTTTGATTAGGAGAAACAATTTCTTTCCAAAGGTGAGCAATTAGTCTGCTCCTATTCTAAATTTAACTCAAACACAATAAAAAGGAAACACAATCAACTTTTGTATAAGTTTAATATCCTGTTCATAGTAATCACCATCAGTCACTGATTGTATTAATTGATGATAAGTTAAAATTGTATTTTTTCTGTGTACGCTCTTACATGTTCTTTTCTCATTTACATGTTCTTTTCTCATCTGAAAAATACTAGACATAATTCTGACAAAAAGTCTTAATCATTTCAAATGCTCTTTATCCCTATTTGTGTTTTTCATAGAAAACAAAAAGTCTCTTGGAATTTGTTTTCACATTTTATCGAACATTCGTTGTTGGTACAACCCTTAGTTCTTGAGTTGACCTTATCAAAACTGAATCAGAGTTATCCAAGATCTTCAATGAACTTCTCCAACATTCAGTGGTACATGCTGATCATTTTTGCAATTTTAAGCTTTGTTTTATTTTTGAAAGCCCTGAAGTTATAAAATGTTTCTCTTTCTCTGTCAAATCAACCTTACAACCCATTTTAAGGTTTTAAACAAGAAACCTGGTTATTAATTTGAGATTTTGATTTCAAAAATCAAGATATTTCATGCATTTTTTAAATCATATTTATGTTTATTTTTTATATTATATTTTTCATTTTAATTTCTGTTGTATCGTGGCACAATAGTAAAAAGAAGAAAATCAAGTTGAGGTTGGTTTAAGGAACAAGTGTATTTAACATCACAGATACAAAGGTAGGAAACGGGTACTACTCAGCTAGGCAGTTGTAGTACTGTCGTTGCTTACACCCCGGGTAGGTATTACTGGCACTATATATAGTGAAAACCGGTGTAATTCCCTTGTGTTAGAAAGGCCGGTGTAACAATTTCCTTTTTATTATTTTCATATATATATATATATATATATATATATATATATATATCGACTGACGCCAATTCAGTTAGGTTTTGATCCTAGCTAGAGGCAACCAGATGTCTAACCACACTGATGAGCTGTGATACAGCGAAACAGTTTGTCTGTGGATGACAATATATACACTCCTGAAAAATTTATTTTGGTTGAGCTCTCTGGGAAGGAAGTGTGGTTTGTAAACAGTGACTATTACGGCTAATAATGCAAGACTCTTCGGTAAATCGAATCGAGTTCTCTCAGTCACTGTGTGTTTATCTAAAAATAAATACGCTTAAATTCACCTTCATCCCTGCCGTGTGCCAATGGCTTAGAAGTAGAATCCCCAACTGACGCCAATTCAGTCGTGTTTTGATCCCAGCTAGAGGTAACCAGACATCTAGCCACATTGATGAGTTGTGATACAGTGAAACAGTCTGTCTGTGGATGACAATATATATATATATATATATATATATATATATATATATATATATATATATATATACATATATTAGTGATCATGTGTGTAATGGCTAAATATAATTTTGTTAGAAGTCGCTTGTTATTTTATAATAAATGTTTTCTTCTTTTGATATTCTTAGTTACTGTCATATAACTGGATATCAGGCTACAGATTTACTGATCCACCCTTGTCTATGTGTACATATATTTATATACATATACATAACGTAGACTTGTTGAAGTTGCCCACGACACTGGCATATACAGTAAAGATTCGTCAGACATTGCATTTCTGTAAGTGAATTTCTTCTTTTGAACTGTAGGTTTTGTTGAAGAATTCTTTGAAATTGATCACTGATTTATATATAATTGAATATTTTAACAAAGTGATATTGGATCTCATGGCTTGGCTAGAGTTTGGGTTCTTCAAGAAAATAGTTAATCTTGGAGGACAACAGTTATTTTAGTGTTCAGTAATGTTTTGTCCTGGTATTGTAGGCAGTAAAATTATAGGTCTCTTCGAAATTGATGGTAGTGTCAACATAAATGCAGAGAAGTATTGTAAATTCTGGGATAAGATGTTTTTCCGTGGTACAGCTCAAGAAGTTTCGAGCTGAAAAGAATATTCATGCAAGACAACATTCCTTCACATTCTGCAAACTTGAGTTTTCTCAACTTTTCAAAAAAGTTTCAAAAACATCAAATTGATGAAACTTCCCCCATCATCTCCAGATATAAACTCAATAAAAAGCTTGCAGTCTAACATTAAAACTGAAGTATCTGTCTATATTTCTGAGATGAGGTATTATGGAGAAGTGTATTAACAGGAGATGACTGATAAATGACATCCATTAGACATGGCATGTGGAACTAGAACAGTCTACCCAGTGAATGAAATAAAGATTCAGTTTGACATTCCAACCACCTGAAGAAGGCCGGAGCATACAACGGCCGAAACGTTGTGATAAATATGGCAACAAAGATGAGGACAATAGTCCAAATAATGTAAATAGTATTAAAACAGAAGTATATGATAATTGAAATTGATATTCAATCAATCAAGATCTCTTGAAAGCAGTAAAACTCTTACAAGTAATATTAAAAGTCAATACACAATTAAAGTTAATGAAATCAACGAATGAAAGATTTATGTAGTTATAGAATATCAAGGAGATTATATTAATATTTAAAATAATGAAATAATTACATCTATGTATACAGGCTATTGTGTGAATGAAATATATGTTTCTATGGCCTATATTTTAGGATTTATTATATAAATAAAAATTTTATGTAGCACCTATTTTGCTTACATATTCAAATCTGACACTGTTGAAACAATTCATTATCCATATATTTTGGTACGCATATATATTCTAAGAAGGATAACACACACACACTATTTTACTCATAGAAATATATTCTGAAAATTTTAACCTATATTATTGATTATATTATTTAGTATATAATAATTTTTATTGGTTGATTAATACGGATTTTATTGTGAAAGCATTGACTTGCATGATAAACACTGAATGAATGTAAATGTGAAAAAGAAGGAAGAAGACTTAAAAGGAAGGAAACTAGAAAAATGAATGAAAAATAGAAGACACTGAAGAAAAAGAAAATGAATGGATTCATTTATATTATTTAAGGAAAGAAAAAAGAAAGCAATTATTTTACAGGCTAATATTATAAAGAAATACAAAATAAATACTAAGTTTTAATCAACAAAAAAACAGACATTGTATGACTGGTCAGTTAGTCTTTTTTCTGTTTGTAGCTATGGTAACTAACAGCTGGAGTTTGTCTCTTCCCCAAATGACCCATCTGTACCCTCTCAATATAAGCAATTTATTATTAGTAAAAGTGGTAGGAGAAGTGTAATATGAGTAATCCTAAGAAGTTGTTTGGTGCTTTGAAAGAAACAAAGAAATAAAAAGGGAAAGAGAAATAATATAATGATAATGAAAGTTAAAAAGAATGAACGAGTAAAGGATGAGAGAGCGGGGGAGAAAGAAAGGGGGAATGAACAAATAAAATAGAGAAAAAGAAAGAATGAAGAATAGATAGAAAAAAGTGAGAGAGATGAAGCAGCTCCAAAGTATGACAAATGAATCAGATTATTTTTCACTCATTCAAGAAGAGAATTGTATGTCCTTTATTCAGAAGCTATATTTAGAAATCCTCTCGGTGAATTGCTTAGTAGACAGAATCGGCTTTCATGTCAACAAGGCACCAAATTACAACAAGTCCAATCAGAAAATGGAATCCCTGAAGAAATAAAGTACATTTGCAGAATCAAACAATAGTGCAGCATTTCTTTTCTAAATACTTCTCGCTTACAGGTGCTGCTTTTTAATTCTTGTACAAAATGCAAGATAAAAGGCTAGATTATTTTTCCTATCAATAATAGATGGAGAAAGTCCTAATGTTTTAACAGAATTTCTAGTGATTTTCTAGGTGGATTTAAATAGAGTACTTCAAAGACAGAATTAAGCAAAGTAATTAGTTAACTTCATAATAATGATTACAGTTATTAACTTATTACTATAGCACTTCTGTCATCTTAATATTAGTTACTTTTCATTATAACTATTAATAGGACTGTGATGGTAGCAAAATTCAAGATGATACATACATACATACATATATATATATATATATATATATATATATATATATATATATATATATATATAAAGTAATAAAAATCTTGGTAATCTGTATTCTTTAAATTAAATTATAAAAATAATAATATATTATATATACATACATATATATATAATTTAATTTAAAGAATACAGATTACCAAGATTTTCATTACTTAATATATGTATATATATATATGTATATTATAATTATTTAAAAAAATATGATTCCTTCACAATTAAAAAATAATTATAATTTAGGCTATACTTTTGTATTGAGCACTGTTTCTTAAAAATAAAAACAAAAATATTAAAGAACTTTTGATTATTTACCTACCGTGTTCTTTCCTATTTTTCTATATATTTGCACACACACACACACACACACACACACACATATATATATATATATACATATACATATATATATATATAGTAGAAATATCTATAAAAAAAAATTAATGATATGAGTGCACAGTCTGGAAATTTGATATTTTTATACACCTGTACTAAAGTTTTTGAGAGCTATTATATTGAAAAATTAACCATGTTATTAATTGGCTGTATGCCTGTGTCATGAGGATGACTTATGGAGTTGGTATATACTTGGGACAACCCTTTAAGCACTCAGCAAGTAAGTTTTTGCTTATTTTGAATAAGTACCCATGTACCAATTTCTAGGCATTAACTTAAATTTTATTATTTCGATCGAGTTCTTGGATATGCAAGTCACTTCAAAAGACTGGCATGATGCCAGAATGGTGGATCCTTTTTTACCTTTTTCACATCCAAATTCTGGTAAAAGGTGTTTGGTATCAATCCTAAAACTGATGTATACTGGTACACAGTTTTCCAAAGATCAATTATGAGTTCAAGTTTTGTCCATGTAACCCACAGAAAAAGAAAAATCTTAAAACTCTTTTGGTATTTTAGTACACATATACCAAAATACTCTTTATGGTACTAAAGCTTATAACATCTTGGATTTTGGTATCCCTTGCTATCAAGATTATCAGTCTATGGCCATCAGTAAAGTGAACAGTTTGGAATTAAAGAATGAACTATGATCAAAACTGACACTCATATCTCTTTTCATATGGACACCGAGTTATTCATATTAACTACTCTGCCAGTTGATCTACAAGGGATCATCATAACTGGCAGGAGCTGAAACCTAATTTACACTTTATGACCTCCGCCCTCCCCCCTCTCTCTCTCTCACACACACACACACACACACACACACACACACACACACAGAGGCTAATATTTATTTTTATGTACATTCATTATATTAGTAATAGTGACATTATTTTGATTTTTTATATTTATAGATTTAGATGAAGCACTGTCAGATTTGGCCAATACCTATTTCAAATTAATTTTTGTTGCTTTTCTACAAGATATTTTGATATTGTAGTGACTGCTACATTTTCCATGCCCACAATTTATTCGTCTGCGATTGGCTAGTAAATCAACACTGCCTTTCTATAAGACAATTTAGCAATCGCAGTCACCACTTTGAATTTTCCTGCCGTGAACTTGCTCACATGTTTCTTTGTTACAAAATCAGTGATTGGTCGAATTTTAACCAATCAAACATTTTAGTGCTAAATCAATTTTTCCTGTGTTCCAGCAGCCTTAAAAGAAGCAATTTTTCCACAACCGTCAGTAGAATCCAACTATTTCTGCCTGTCTACACAAATCCACGACTTTACTCACAACACACACACAGACACAGATTTTTGTAACACATTATACATTTCTTCCTCTCTGCGACTCAGCCAAGTTCATGAACCAGCATTTTATTAATTTCTCAAAACAACACACTTCTTAATTAACTGTATTCTATTCTAACAGCAGACTCTATTCAATATAGAATCCTGAACATTCTTATCCAAGAGAAATTCTTTTGAACATTCAATCATAATCAGAATACAGTTGAAGA
>OZ038481.1:131478871-131608871 GCA_964036315.1 Acanthosepion esculentum | reverse complement strand
CAATATAAAGGGGAGACAGGTCGCTATAAAGGGGAGACAGGCAACCATAATAGGGAGATACTGTGCCATGTGTCCTTGAGGACACATGGTATAGTGGATAAAGGCGTTAGTTAGATCCAGTGACAGGACCCAAAGAGTGTGAGTTCAATACCTGGTTAAGGCAGTGGAGAAATTGGAAAGGGAATTAAGCAGGAAATAACTGGAAACTAACAACCATTAGACATGGCACATGGAACTAGAACAGTCTACCCAAGTGGGCAAAATAAAGGGTTCAGTTCAACATGCCAACCACCTGAAGAAGGCCGGAGCATACAACGCTCGAAATGTAATAAATATGGCGACAAAGATGAGGACAATAATCTGAATGATGTAAATAGTACATATATATATGTGTGTGTGTGTGTGTGCGTATAACCAGCCAGACAGAATTGAATGAGTGCAGAAATTCAAGCCCCTGAGCTGTCTAATAACAGATGACAAGTTTGGTACAGAAAGAGAAATAGAATTAAATATATTTTTCAGAAACTGAGTTTGAAATTGAACATGATGGTTTGCTATGTTATAATTTTCTGGCAGTGAAAGTTAGGCAATTTCAGAACCAGTCAGAAAAAGTGAACTGAGAATTGGTTACACTGATGTATGTGGGCAAATTCATCGACAGAATGTTTGATAAGGAAATTCAAAGGAGAACAGAAACTACAAAGAAATGTTTGCTATCAGACGAAAACAGCCAGTATTCATGGAACACATGAAGAAGAAAGAAGGTTCAGAGAATTCAACATTTACAGGACATACTGAAGACAAGACAAGCAGAACAAGTAACCTATCCGACAAGTTTATGCAAATGGATGGAATAATTAGTATTATAAAAACAATGCGAGGGTCATGAACGAGAAAGAGTTACTGAGAGCAAGAGAAGACAAAAGAGACATGATCACTCACATTCTGGAGAGAAAGAGCAAATAGAGGGAGAAAGTAGCTAGTCTGACACAAGGTCAAATTAGTGACGATCAATCTTACAATACTGGGAAATTGTCCTGTGAAACTTCCATTTATACAAAAGTATACACACACACACGCACACACACACACACACACACACACACATATATATTCAAGGATGTTTGGTTAAATAATTTAGATATATTATGTCTATTAATTTTAGTTTTAATCCTTTAAAGTTCATGAAATAATTTCTTGGTTGCTGTAGAAAATGGAATAAAAAAAGTTCAAAAATTTTCTTTGAAATAATTCTTTTATTTTCCCAAGTACTTTCAATCTCATCTGAGACCATCTTCAGGCAGTTAAAACATCTGTGGATGTGTATACAGTAACTCCGTAAATTAAAAATATTTTTTCACTGTTTGTTTTACAGCATTCCAAATTTGAATTGAACATTTTTAGCTATACAAGGGTGGTAACTTTTGTAATTTTTATTTTAATATTTAAAAATGAAAAAGATTTTTAGTTATAATATTTGAATTTAGTATTTATATAAAACTTTGCCACTACAAACATTTAAGAACTTTGTTGCTATACTCATAGTTGACTTTATTTTGGGCCACAATTCTCTTATATAAAAGGATTCCAGAATTTTAAGTTTTTCCTTATTATTATTTTGATGAAGTACTAATGTATTTTTGATTAATATCTGTCTAAACTGTGAATGTGGAGTTTTCCTTTAAATGTTCCGATATTGAACTATGATCATTCAAGTGAAATGTATGCTTTGTTGTTGTAAAACCAACATATGTATTAACATTTTTATCAGAGATGCAATCTCCCAAAGGACATTTAAATCGATATATAATGTTGATCTTTTGTAAGATGCTAGTTGACAGAGAAGAATTGTTTTGGACAACTGGGTTAGTTGTACTAAATTTAGTATAGTATATAATTAATTTTATTTTTTTACTTTGATCAGTGGGGGATGTATTAGTGTTTATGATTTTTTTAGAATCTTTTCCTTCTGCTCATAGTTAGAATGCATTTGATTTCAGTATAGTAGTTTAATATGTTTAGAGTTATTTGATGATGTATTATGTTCATTTTTATTTATGTTTATGTTCTTAATAGCTTGTCAAATATATATATATATATATATATATAGATAGATAATATTAGTAGAAAATATACACATACATATATCTAAAATATATAAATAAATATACATACATACACATACATAAGTGTATAAAAAATAATTCCAAGAGAATAGAATCCAGGTAGAACTCAATGTCTAGGACAGATTAAGGATATAATAAAAAGACTTAAACACTAATATTCCATGGTCATAATTTATTCCATTGGAATCGTGAAAACGATCCAATTCATCAGACC
This sequence comes from Acanthosepion esculentum, assembly GCA_964036315.1. Lineage (NCBI taxonomy): Eukaryota > Metazoa > Mollusca > Cephalopoda > Sepiida > Sepiidae > Acanthosepion > Acanthosepion esculentum. The sequence goes on along the minus strand of OZ038481.1, from coordinate 131,606,531 downwards.
TACAAATTAAAAAAAAAAAAACAACTCCAGGAAAAAAAATAGAATTTTATTTTTTTTTTTTTCCCCGGAGTTGTTTTTTCTGTTTTCTTTTTGAATTTGTAGGTCTGATTCACGATTCCAATGGAATAAATTATGACCATGGAATATCAGTGTTTAAGTCTTTTTATTATATATATATATATATATATATATATATATATATATATATATATATATATATATATATATACATATATATATATATATATATAAATATATATATATATATATATATACACATATATATATATATAAACATTTTTTATTCATATTAGCCTTTTCCATGCTTCACTGCAGAACTTAAAACTTTTCTAATGCCTGTAAGACATGCATAATAATGGGCCTTATCATGCAATGTTAGCTCAGGGAGTGAAATTCAAAACTATCCTTCTTCTATCTTCTTCCTACCAAGACTAGAGGGCCCAATCTGAACTACTATTTTACCCACAGACTGGAGAAGAAATGGATTATTACCTTCCTTAAGAGAATGAGCATATATTTAATACAATAGACTTGGCCAGAATTATTTGAACTTTGCTTGCCAAATCTGTTTTCTTTCCTGATAACCATTACACCACCTGCACATTATATACTTATCTATCTATCTATCTATCTATCTTGCTAGCTAGCTAGCTTAAGACTGGATCTATCTAGCTAGCTAGCTTAAGACTGGATCTATCTATCTAGCTAGCTAGCTTAAGACTGGATCTATCTATCTATCTATTCATATATACAGTAAAGGTAAAATATATCCATGGGTATTTAATAAAAGTGGGTCCTAGTAATATAAAAATATTAATCCCTCAGAAAGTTAGTTACCAAAAAAGAGAAAGCATGGAAGAGATTAATAGAATACCATCCAACAATACCCCATGCTTTATGGCTTACCCAAAACACACAAACCAGGCACCCCAATGAACCCAAAACTATCAGAGATGAGAATACATTCCATAAGTTGACAAAAGCTATAGCAAAAGTCTTAACCTCATCTCTACTTGGAACAATCAGCACACATTGAAAATTCCAGTAATCTCATCAATAGGCTAAAATCTTTATACATGAGAAATAAAACATGGTTAGCTTGGACTAAAATTTGGACTACTGATGGGCTCACCACTCAGTGGAGTACTGACATGTCTCTTCCTAGAAATTTTAGAATCTAGCTACCACTTTTAGCATATTCGCAAAAAAACACAGCATATTTCTGATACATTTATGATGCCTTATTAATATACCCACATGACACACCTCTAGCAGAACTTGTTGCTAGATTAAACAGGATAAAGCATACAAACGATTTCACATATGAAACAGAAGTAAACTTCACTTTACCATATCTTAACATCATGTTAATACGCACACATAAAGATATTCAACTGAAGGTTTATCGTAAACCAATAAATAATAATGACTTAATATATATATATATATATATATATATATATATATATATATATATATATAGATAGATAGATATTGATAATATTAGTGGTCAATATATATATATATATATATATATATATATATATATATATATATAAATTCCCAAGAGGATAGAATCCAGGTAGAACTCAATGTCCAGGACAGAGTAAGAATATAGTATAAAAGGCTCTCTCTCTCTCTCTCTCTCTCTCTCTCTCTCTCTCTCTCTCTCTCTCTCTCTCTCTCTCTCTCTCTCTCTATATATATATATATATATATATATATATATATATATATATATAATGTAATGTAAAAGGCTCAAACACTAATATTCCATGGTTATAATTTATGACATTGGAATCGTAATCATGAGCCAATTCATCAGACCTACAAATTCAAAAAGAAATAATTGCATCGTAATAACAATTCCGATGTAATAAATTATAACCATGGAATATTAGTGTTTCAGCTTTTTAAATTATATATATATATATACCCACTGGAGCAACAGATAAGCAGTTTTCAGTAACCAAGTCAACTATCCAGTATATCTTGGGAAAATATGAAACAAAAACCATAGGAACTCTTCCTGGAAAAGACCATGAGCATAAAGTCTCTTTAAGACTGCAAAGATAAATTGTACATACACGGAGAATATTGAAGTTGTGCTAAAAGATATTGTTTCTAATTTGTCAAACAATGTAATAAATATGTCATATTGTATTGTAATCAAGGTGATCTATAAACATGTTCTTAGTAGTTACCATGCAAGGAAAACACCTTTGCTCAAAAGTCATCATCAATTGGAATTTGTATGTGTCTATTTGGAAATTTTTGAAACTGCATTTAACGTAGCAATTAAACTAAAATTGAATTATTTGTTTAGAATCAAGCATGGCGAACGTAGAGGAAAAGAGAAGCCCTCAACCATAGGAATGCCATATCTAGTGTAAAACATGGAGGTTTGTTTGTTTTTGTGGAAATGGAAAATGCTAGTTGTTTGAAATCATCAGAACCATACAAGAGGAAGAGTACCATGATAGTTTAAAGGAAAATCTGAAAGATTATGCCAGGTAGCATTTCTGAAGATGACATTTCCCCTTCAACATGGTAATGACCAAAATGACACACACAAGTGCACTGGTGAAAAATTGACACAAAGAAAATAAGATTAATATCTTATTTTGGTCTGCAATTAGCTTGGACCTGAATCTTATAGAAAATTTGTGACAAGAAAATTGTGGTGCTTGGTTAATTTTGTCCTCACTTGTTTTATTCCTGCTATATTCATAATGTTGCTGAATTGAATAAAAAATGGACTTTGAAATGGTTTATGACTATTTATTCAACACCTAAGATCTTATTCTTTTGAATTATTTTAAATGAAATTGATTGTGCTGTATGAATAGTATCACACATCAATATATATATATATATATATATATATATATATATATATGTGATAATGTGAATGTCACTGTGTTACTGCATCACACTTTTTAAATTTTACTCCTAGAGGGCATAGCCAAACATACACCATTTTAGAATCAGGCCAACTCAGTGAGCAATTTTAAAAACATTCTGGGTCTGATTCAGACCTACAGTCCTGAAATTTTGGATTACTAATTTTTCATTACTATGAGTAATTTTGGTGGGGGTTTTTATACATGATTTTTTGTGACAAATGTTTTTTGTACGATAACAAATTTTATTACTTCGAAATAAATTTGAGACTAATTGAAATGATCTGCAAATTCCAGCAAAAGTCACCAATGAAATAAAAATAGTTGTTTGTACAGAAAGTAAGGACTTACATATATCAAATTATCTTTAAATTAAGTAGTGACAGAAGAATTACCGTAGACGTTTTAAAAGGTAAGCTTAGGTATTAATGCAACACTTAAATGTAGCAATCAATTTTGAGTTCTTCTGTATTTTTTGTCACTTATCACATCTACTCCTCCCTGCCTATTGTGAGGAAGATCCAATCAAGAACCCTTTGCAGGAGCTAGCTTAAATCGAGTAGCTTTTAAGCTAGCATATATATATATATATATATATATATAGCATAATGAGAAGTCACGTATACTTTCTTAATATGTATATATAGAAAAAACAACTGAAAAGTTGCAAATTAAAAAAAATTAAACAATCCTTATTCCCCCATAGCTGAACATTTTAATCAACCAGGACATTCATTAGAAAACTGTAAATGTGTATTGATAGATTCTGATTTCAGTTCCACATACACATGCAGAAAAAAAGAAAAATACTGGATTTTAAATTTAAATACATATAAACTAGGGTTAAATAAAGACTTGGGTATTTTAAATCTTTATAAATATTTCAATAGTTAAATAAAAATCTTTTTTAGATATAGTTACAAAAGATTTTTTAAACAACATCTAAAATATTATTATAGTTAGATTTACGTTAGAAATATTCGAATACAGTTGCATTCCATATCACGTGACGTCTGCGTCTCGCGACGGACGCTACTTGTAAACAAACTTCTGAAAACAGTTATTTCTGATGAAAGATCGGGGTCGATCTGAAATATCAAATATATATATATATATAAAAATATAAATAAATACTTTCACAAAAAAACATTCAATTTTTTTTAATTTGCAACTTTTCAGTTGTTTTATATATATATATATATATATATATATATATATATATATATATATATAAACAATTACAGGTTATTATTGGTTTTGTGCAATACTTGAATACAGTGCTCATTATCCTGAGGATAGTTCCACATATAGTGTAATGTTATGTTTTTTAGATCTTATTAAAAATGTTACAAGCATATGCCTAACTAAAAGTTTCATGCTAAAATAATACAATATACAACAGAATCCATTTGTGCTTCAATAGAACCAACTGTCAGATCCTTAAAATAAAATCAGTTTCATTTTCTGCCCATTTTTGTACCTATGAGTCATGCCTATCACCATCCCTCCTCCCATGAGGACTGAAGCGGTCACTGACCATGAAATACAGACACATGTATGAATATTCATTGTATTTTAAATTAAATAAATTATAACATATGTGTATATGTGTATATATATATATATATATATATATATATATATATATATATATATATGAAGAAATATAGTTTTAAGGTGTGCTATATTTATGGGATAAAGTGCTCAATATCAGAGATAGTGTATGTAAATATAAATATAAAAGTAAACATTGAAAACAACAGATGGCCTGACGATTGCATCCACCATGAAACAGCCTGTCGCCTCTGAGTGTTGACTTCAATGTTCACTTTTATATTTATATATATATATATATATATATATATATATATATATATTATGAAATGGACAAAGTCCGACAATTATTTAAAGACATTTTTATGTTTAACATTCTTTTTATAGATATAAGTATTTAAGTAAATGCTCTGTTTATAATAAACAGTATTAAATAACATTTACCAGTTTGAATGTCCGAGAAATTTTCATAGAAAATATTCGTCCTCCGACAGGATTCTAACCTGTATCCTATACGGAACCGTCATATAGCCTGACGTGCCTTAACCGTTTCAGCCACTGACGATCGTTCGGTTGGCAAGGTCAATTTTACTGCTGATAAACTTCAATCTTCCATGAATATCTTACGTACATTCATAACTGCTCATGGCATATCAAATGTAAACAAATGACGTCACACATTATGAAATGGACAAAGTCCGACAATTATTTAAAGACATTTTTATGTTTAACATTCTTTTTATAGATACAAGTATTTAAGTAAATGCTCTGTTTAAAAGAAACAGTATTAAATAACATTTACCGGCCTGAATCCGGAGAACAAATATTTTCTATGAAAATTTCTCGGACATTCGGGCCGGTAAATGTTATTTAATACTGTTTCTTTTAAACAGAGCATTTACTTAAATACTTGTATCTATAAAAAGAATGTTAAACATAAAAATGTCTTTAAATATATATTTATATAAATAGTGGTATACGTTTGGAAAAACCTTAGGTGTTTTGGCTTGTAATTGAACAAACCAATGCCCAAGGACAAATGAATAATTAAAAAGGAAAGAACTAAGAACATGAAATTGAGGCAAAAACAAACATCCAGAATTCAAGCTCATAGTCCAAAGAAAAAAACCTCCGAATGAGTAAAAGTAAAGTAACACGTAAAGTGCTCAATACACTAAGTAGAGCAAACCTAATATAAACCTAAAGAGCCAGGTAACCTGGCTCTTCATATTATACATATATATATATATATATATATATATATATACTAGCAGCATGGCCCGGCGTTGCCTGTGCTTGATTCATAAATGGTACAACTCATACAACAATCGCTATCACTTGACTTAAAATATTTTTGCCCTTCCTTGCCTTTAAAGGAGTGCCCTTTGCCGTGCTGATGTTGCTACATGCCTTACTTCTTGCCTATCTCACACTGCGAATTTTTTCTAAGCTCTATACTAAACATTAAATCTGTTACGAAAAAAGAACTAAACAAAATGAACACAAAACGATCAGCTTTAAAAAAGGACTCGTAACTGGAAAAACCGAATGAAAAAAGAATGTTAACAACAAATACTTTTTCACACCCAACCCAGTTCTGCGGAATCAGAATCAACGTTGAGTTTAAGCAAGCGAATGAGCCAATTGGAGTAAAGTGCCATGCAGATTTAAATTTTTCCCACTTGTGACGAATGCAGCTATCAAATTTTTTTGCATGCTAGCATGCTAGTTAACATTCATGTCAGTCAGCTGTTGGCTCTCACACTGGCCAAGAGAATCTTCCTGCCTATTCGTGGCAGCCAGCTATAGGCTCTCACTCTGGCCAGTAGAAAATGGCCGCAAACTACATGATAACTGCCGTAGAAGCATGAAAAAATCGATTATTTCCACTCTCGATGGGAGTTGGGAAATGCAAAGTTGGTCTTGGCCTTTCCACTAACTTGGAGCATGTGCATGTAAATTTTGATGCAAATCCATCGAAAATTGCGGCCGTGCATTTGTTACACACACACACACACACACACACACACACACATCCTGCCTTTTATAGATATATGCACTATACATTTATATATATTTGCAGTCAGGAGTTAACCAGGTAAAAAAATACTAATTCACGTGTTTACCTTTGCAAAAGAGTTCTGATTATTAATTGAGTAGGCATTCCTGCTCAGGTAATGTTACAATTTGGAATTTCTCTTGCAAACATAATCTATGAGATTATGCTATCTTTACAATCTTCCACTTGACAACAAGGATTTATCCAACCTGTCTTTCTGTTCCCGTACATATGTGGACAGTGTTGTGATGATACACTACTGTCTATTATTGAAAGAGGTTTTATTGTTATAAAACCTTTCTTTCCAAGAACATTCAGACACCCCAAAATAAATCATGTTTGGGTCACCATCTGTCTTGACTATATAAGTACAGATATTTCTTTGTTGGCAGTCACCCTCAATGGGACAATCATGTTTGTAGCTATAGTTGTAAAAGCGGGAAAACTATTAATACTGTTCCTGAGCAGCACTTGAATGCATATCCCGTTTTCAATGCAGCTTTGACTGAATTTCTATTAAATATCTCCTTTAGTATGTGTCTTTTAGAATGTATCTTTCAGTTAATAAACAATTTTCTTACACTGGTTTTCATGGTATTAAATAGTGGCTTGAACCAGGTTAAATTTCTTTGTCACTTCATCAATTTTGTTGAAATTACCTTTCTCTGCCAGAAAAGGTATCTTGAAATAGTATCCACAACTTTTAGCACACTTTCATAATCTGTTTTTGAATGACAGAATATTGAATTATTGCTAGTGTTTTTGGATAAGCATATATATAGATTTTGGGCCAGCTTGAACACATTTGGAAGCTGTGTTGATGTAACATGGAAAATTGCCTTGCTTCCAATATAGTGATACTGTCACTTTTAGAAGGTTGACAGCAATATCCAAGTAGTTTAACTCAGTTAATACTTCAAGAAAGAGGCTTAGTGCTGTAAAGGACACAGGACACAGTGGATAAAGGCGTTGGTTGGATCCAATGACAGGACCCAAAGAGTGTGAGTTCAATAGCTGGAAAAATCAGGAGTGGCTGACCACATATGGAGAGAAAAGTGAGATCACCGCCCTCTGTGGGATTAGGTTGAGATCATAGACAAAGAACACCATTGGAAAATTCGTAAACTTATGGAATCAGCACATATGCTAGGCCACAAAAATCTCCTGAGCTGACCAAGCATAGAAATGAATACAATATGGGAGCCAGTAATAAGGAGTGCCAGAGAAAAGCAATAATAACAACGAAAGTTGCAATATGAGCACTGGTAAAAAACGATTAGGTTTATAATACCCTAAATTCATACACAGATGACACATGGCACAGTGGATAAAGGCGTTGGTTAGATCCAGTGATAGGACCCAAAGAGTGTGAGTTCAATACCTGGTTAAGGTGGTGGAAAACTTGGAGAGGGGAATTATCAGGTGATAACTGATAACTGACATCCATTAGACAAGGCACGTGGAACTACCCCATCAAATGAAATAAAGGGCTCAGTTTGACATTCCAACCACCTGAAGAAGGCTGAAATGTTGTAATAAATATGGCGATAAAGATGAGGACAATAGTCTGAATAATATAAATAGTATGCTTTCAAGAAATTTATCATCTTTTTTTTCCTTATGGCCTTGATGAACAACCTTTTGTCTCTGAGTAGAAGGAGTCCATCATTTCTATAAAAATGTGCAGCCTTTCACTTATCAGGGGTGCATAATGGATAGCTACACACAGTTTTTGGCTTACCAGTTGCACCCCTGATGAGGATCTCAGAAAGAGATGGAAAGTACTCGGGAAATAAAAATGATTCTCACTGTTACAGTGCATTTCTTGCCTTATTTGATCGTAATACACAGAAAAATATTTGTGAATATGAAAGGATTATGAGCAAAATAAGCAGACATAATGTTTGTAATTTATTCAATCAGACATATATGTTAAATTTATTTTAATTTAATCCAATGAATATTCATGAATGTGCTGGTGTTTCATGGGGAGCAACTGCTTCAGTTTACTCCCCAAAGGAAGGAGAGATGGTGGTAGTTACTGCTCACAGGTACAAATGTGGGTAAGGAAATGGATTTAACTTCATTTTAAATGTCTGACTCATCGTCCTATCAAAACAGAGTTGCATTATATTTCCTGCTCGGTGTTACCATTATGCATATATTTGTCACATTTTAATAATTTTTTTTAAAATGCCATGTGTGATACACACTTAGTTGAACATGTATCTTTCGATACATGACTGATGAAGCAGATTTTTTTCCCCACAGTAGGTTGCCATTTCCTTCTGCAGTAGACCAATTACCATCCAAGACTACAGAACCCAGTGTGTTCTGCTATTTACCCTTTCGTGGAGGGGGAAGAAGAGGAGGATTCATACCTTTCCCAAGGGTATTAGCACGTAAGTGAATGTAGTGGATTTGACTGGGATTCGAACTCGTCTCTCTGATTCCTCAATCCGAGCCGCTATCCATTACTCCACCATGCCTCCCCTTGATCAATAATAAGATGTAGAATATATAACATTACATTATATATGCTGAAAAGGAAGGATCCCTCACCAATTCTAAAGTTCTGTGATATTGCAATCTCTTGAAGTTTCCCCAATCACAAAAGCCTCTAAAACTTAACAGCTTCCTAGACATATTAAATACTAAGCATTGTGTTTTTGTGCCTTTTAAATAGCCTCATACTTATCTGGTTCTGATCAAATGAGTCTGTTTTGCTGAATACTGTGATATTTTCTTCACAATATATCAACATGAGTTGCTGTCATGATAAATATCAGGTACCAACTCTTTATTTCTGTCTATATTTCTGAGATGAGGTATTATGTACATTATTTACATTATTCAGACTATTGTTCTCATCTTTGTCACCATATTTATTACAATGTTTCGGCCATTGTACACTCCGGCCTTCTTCAGGTTGTTGGAATGTTGAACTGAACTCTTTATTTCGCTCACTGGGGTAGACTGTTCTAATGTTTAATGGATGTCAGTTATCAGTTATCTCCTGTTAATTTCCCTCTGAAAGTTCTCCACTGCCTTAACCGGGTATTGAACTCATACTTTTTGGGTCCTGTCACTGGATCTAACTAACGCCTTTATACACTGTGACATGTGCCCTTGAGCTATTTATTTATATTTATTTATTTATTTATATTTTATTTATTTATACTTATTCATTTATTTATATTTATTTATATTTATTTATTTTTATTTATTTATATTTATTCATATTTTTTAATTTATTTATTTATATTTATTTATTTATTTTTATTTATTTATATTTTTTATTTATTTATATTTATTTATTTATATTTATTTATTTATTTATATTTATTTATTTATTTATTTATTTATATTTATTTATTTATTTATATTTATTTATTTTTTTAAATTTATATTTATTTATTTATTTATTTATATTTATTTATTTATATTTATTTATTTATTTATATTTATTTATATTTATTTATATTTATTTATTTTTTTAAATTTATATTTATTTATTTATTTGTTTATTTATTTTTCATCTTCTAGTGCAGCATTGATTTACTTATTGATATTCATTTCACAAGGTGTTGATCGAGGTGTACACTCTTGTATTACAAAGTTAGCTACAATCTTTTCTATATGATTTATTTGATTCATCTTTATAGAGTTATTTTTAAATGCGAATTGTATAGCTAGAAAGAAATCTATCCAAGATCAGTCACATGTCAAATTATTTATTTAAACCTGTTTTTACATATGATTAATGTAGAATTACAATTCGCAGCAATGACGATATCATCAACCCAAACAGCCATAATAAGTATTTTATTTAAAGTGTTTTTTTGTGTAAATGCAAGAATCTGCTAAGGAGCTGGAGAAACCTTAACCAGTTAAATATGTGTGTGTGTAATACATTTCAATTTTGTCCACTTATTTCATCCCTATAATGCCTTTTTTAATCACTATACAAATTTGCCATTGTCTTTACATGGAGTCAGGTTGTGACTCAAAGTCGGTTTAACATGGGGAACCCGAACACATACACTCGGGCTAAGGACAAAAATTCCCCAAGTCCCCACAACTGTTGGTTGCACTGGCCTTGGAGCAAGCACTGATACCTCTCTCTAGCACAATTAGAGGGTGCAGCCTTGGGCATCTGTTCCCCAGGGCTGGGCATCTCACAGTGTGATTTTTCTCAGTTGTGCCTCTGCCCTCCAATGGAGCCACAACCAAGTTGCACCCTGCCCAAAGACAGAGACACAACTGAGAGATCATAAAAACCTACCCAGCATGTGACAGGTGAAAGGTACCCTTCTGATTGTTGGACATATAGTTTGCAGTCATTTGGTGCTGGTATGTATGCAGTTTTTGAATCAATTTGGTGGACAGATAAATTGTGTTGAATAGCTAAATGTATTGTGGGGGAAAAGGTTTTTTTTTAATCTATTCCAGATTACTGCAAGTAACCTTTTGCAATAAACTAAGCCTTGTATTGTTCGTAGCCATTTTTATCAGTTTTAATAAAGTAGATTCACCGACTTCCAACAAGAGTTTTACCAGTTGGGAGCATAGTTAATTCATATGTATCATTCATTTTAAAGTTTTTATTTCACTTTCTATGGTCTCACACTTTATAGTCATTTGAAGTAATTGCTTCAATATGAGTTTTCAGTATATATTTTACAGAACAGCAAAAGTAAGACTCACTAAGTCACCCAAATTTTTAACAATATAATCTTTTAAGTATTCAGATATTTTTTGTAACTCGCTGCGATTTCTTCTGTCTGATGTTTCCCCACTGGGATTATTTTCCATATTGTTATTTGGATTATCTGGTTGTCTAATTGGACTTTCTTGTTTATCCTGCCAATGAGGATTTCTCTCCAAATAGTTGGGAAGTAATATAGTATTTTCTTCAACTGAAGATGTAGTAGTAATTTTAAAATTTCAAGTAAATTTTATACACCTTATTCTTTTGAACTTTTTAATTTCTGGAATATATATCAGATAGGATAAAATGAGTCCTGCCTATGAAAATTGCCTTTTCGCATTTAATATCCATTTCCTTCCCATGTTATATATTGCCATAACAAACAGTGCCAAAAATATGTATATTACAAATATTAGGTTTGTGATCTGGAAATATTTCAAAGGCAGCTTTTCTATTTCTTTGACTATAATCCCTAACTTCTTATGTAGGCGGATGTCATAATAGTCCATAATAATTTTGGTTGTTTTGATTCAGTCAGGAGATATTTTCCCATTCCATGATCTTTCTGCAGTGCCATTTTGGTCAGATTTTATGTTGAGAACTATTCAGCATCTCCTCATATGTGTGTGTGTGTGTGTGAGAGAGACAGAGATAGAGAGCAAGAGACTTAAGATGGCTGAGCATTTACCAGGTTTATCTGAGACAAAAGAGACATGGGTACTTAATCTCACTGAGATTATTCTTTATTTCCAATTTTCACTATCTTGTTATTGTTATAAGTTGTTGGGCTGAGAAAAGCTGTGATAAAAAGCAAGTAAAAAACTAAGATGAAAATAAAGAGTAAACTTATAATAATGGTTTATTGCAGACTGTTTTGAAAGGTGGAAAGAATGCTGGCATGTGAGGACCCAAAGTGAATACAGTGAAGGAGATTTAAGCGCAATTATCCTCGGTAGGCTATGTTTTCAGTATTAACTGGCTGGATCCTTTCAAATAGAGTTCATGTAATGTGATAAAATGATGCAAAATTCATTTTCATTGCTAAAATAATACTAGACACTTGAGGTAGACTGGCTAAAACAATGAATATAAATACATTAGTCCCCAAAATATATAGAACCTGCTGTACTTAGGCATGTATAACTCTAGCCCCTTAGAGAAGAGTAAGTCGAAAACAAACATGAAATATATAAATCCATTTATCATCTGTTATTGTATTTCTTTGTTCAGATTAATCCTCTTCTTGGTTTTTTGTCAGTTTGCTGTTTCCTTGAATGTAAAACAGCCAAAAAATTGTAAGAAGGAAGTAATTAAAGACAACAGAACCCAGACAAAATGGTACAATGGACTGCAGGTCTTGTTTAAAAGTGTCCAAACAATATTTATCAACTATTACATTCAAAATCTAAATATAAGCATATCAAAATAAAATAATAACTTTTTGAAAGCTGATAAATACAACAGTGTTTGGTCTTTCTGTGCATTTACTGAGAATGAATTCAATATTAAACAATCATCATCAAAAATTGAATGAATACAGATTTAAAAGTTTGAGGAGGGGTACTGAGATATATTTGGACCCGTTTACTATTTTGATTAAAATATTTTGGCTGTTATGCTCTCAAGACTTTTTCATGTCTAGTTGCAAAGAATCTTTCATTTTGTTGACTAGCAGCATAATGTTATGTTAATCAGATCTATGAAATATTTTTGGTAGATTTAGAAATATTTACAACAAACCATTAATTATTTCTCACAAGCATTTTAAGTTGCACATTATCATAAATATTCAGTCAATCCACACCTATCAGTAAACAATATGGATTGGGAGTAAATAAGTTTGGAGATTTTTGAGATCAGAAATTATCATTATGATGTAATGGAATAACCCGGCACCCCCATGAATGATTACACTATAGGTAGTAAGTACCTATGAAGTCGACTGTCTACAAGAGACTGGGACAAGAGATAAGAGAGTGAGTGAGAAGACACAAGCACGTCTGACATTCCAATTAGTGGCACTCACTACTAGATTGACCTGTGTGTATAACTGTACCGTATTTCATATTGTACTTGTTGTGTACAATAAACCTTTCTTCTATTATCCACCTAGTGTTACTTATTTATTCCCTTAGCACGGAATATAACAGTGGCGACAAGAATTGTCGGAACATAACACATTATTATAAATTGATTTAGTCAACCAAATATTTTTGTCTTAATTCTTTTACCCTTTTATTCCTATTTCACACTTCATGCTAGAGGATAATTCTTCTTAATCTATCTTTGTTGTTTGTCTCACTTTACTAGAGTATAGGACTTTCTTTAAGGAAATGACTGCACTGTTGTCAGGTAACAGTTTTCTCTATCAAGGTGTCCTGTAGAACAATTAGATGGTTGAAACTTGGAGCTTTAAACCTAATGTCATTTGTCTGCCTATTTTTGAATCATCTTTCTAAGCTTATCTGGATATTTTAGTCTTAATTCTTTCTAAGCTTATCTGGATATTTTAGTCTTAATTGTTTTACCTTTTTATTCCTATTTCGCACTTCACGCTAGAGGATTATGTTGCATCAGTTAATTCTTCTTAATCTATCTTTGTTGTTTGTCTCACTCTACTAGGGTATAGGACTTTCTTTAAGGAAATGACTGCACTGTTGTCAGGTAACAGTTTTCTCTATCAAGGTGTCCTGTAAAACAATTAGATGGTTGAAACTTGGAGCTTTAAACCTAATGTCATTTGTCTGCCTATTTTTTACTAAAGTTAATTATCTTTCTAAGCTTATCTGGACTATTGATCTCATCATTTTTTAAAATTTTGTTATTACTACATTTTATCTGGTTCATTCTAGGGCCTTCATTAATTGTACAATTCATCTCATTTTTTTTTCTAATATTGCTCACCAGTCTGTAATTCTGAGAAGTGACTATCATCCCAAAAGTTCTCTAATTTTCAGATGAGGTATTATCCTTCTTACAGTTGTCCAGATTTAATTGTTTATCTTGTTAACACAATGTTTCAGACAATATTTATGGCCTTCTTCAGATTTACAGTTTGTCTCTTCTTTTCAGATATTTCTATTTCTATTATTTAAAACAAACAAAACAAAAAATTAGTGGACATAACCATAAAATGAGGCCCCCAATTTTATCTTTGTCTCTGCAGCTTGTATATCTGAAGAAGGTCAAAGAATCGATTGGCAAAATGTCTTAGTATCAATAAAAGCAACCTAAAGAATGATACCAATCATCTATACAAACTTTTGGATGACTGTACTAATAGTAATTTTAACAGTAAAATATGATTAAAGTCTGATGAAAATAAAAATGTTGTATCTGCGAACATTCAGATGGTAAAAGAAAGTGAATAATTGACAAAATACTTGAAAACCTGGTAGTAAAAATGTGAGGTAACTTTTAAGATAGTCTTACAATTGGTTTAGTAATAAACAGAACAGAATACATTCCCTCAAACAGATTTATAACAAAATAGACATGGTAAGAAAAATATTAAAAAAACAGCATGAAAATGATGAAACATACCAGTACTTACCACCCGGAGTAAATATTTGTTTTCCCGAATGGCACCAAGGCAACCAAAGAGAGCCATCATAAATGTTATTGACGCCACCACGCAAAGGATAATAGCAGGATCCAGAATAAAATCCACAGCATCTGTCACTACTTTCTTTGTTTCAGACAAAATATAATAACTAATTCCAATTGCTACCACAGCTACTATCTGCAACAAGATATAAGAATAACACTAAGTGAAATCAAAGACATAATTGAAATTGTTTAAATTAGTTTTAAAAATAATGATATTTACTGAAACATCCCATTCCTCAATTTCTGGATTGAACTCATTAAAAGAAATACCAATAACTACTTAATTTCTCATTATTACAAAATTATTTCATGATATCACAGGTAGGATCTTTAGACATTTGCACCAAAATTTCCATTCATTATTCATGACATATTACAGATATAATAATAAATGAAAATTTTGATCTGAAAAAATATATTGCATGCCATATTCCATAGTATATTTAGCATGTAAGTAGATATTAGCTTTCAAGCACCTAGATAATGCTGGGATTACCTCAAGTGAAAGACAGTTGGCTTTAACTGCATGTGATGATTTGAAATTTGTTATCATGAAAGTGGCCTTAAATCTTTAGAATAAAAGCTTCAACTACAAAGAATGACTTGTCACTCAATATCAAAGAAAAATCTACCTTCATTAGTCATGGCCACTATTATTTGTTATCTCAAGTTTACACAAATAAATCACTGGTAGTACTACTAGATTTTGGAGAAAACTGAATATATATCTTTTAATGAAAAAGATATCAATGTGCAGATTCCGTGACTCCAAATACAACTGAATTAAAGGTTGACAACATAAATCTCAGAATATTCACATGATAGAAAAGCTGTCAGATATTTCTAAAGCAGAAACAATTAAAATTCTACTTATAACATTTGCAACTTAGGTTTATACTGGAGACATATAAGGCAGTGATCGTAGAAAATGCATACTCTAAGATTGGCTCTTAAATTTTGTTCAATCATTATCACGTTCAGAAAGTACACTGCTTTGAAAGTCATATACCATTCAAATTTAGGGATGGTGCCACTGTCTATTCTTACCAAAATGTTAGGTTTCTAGCAAAAGTGTAATATGTCACATTGAAACAGAAAAGATTGATTGTGAAATTCAAATACAAATGAATAAAACAATCCTTGAAACAGGCAATAACAGTTTTAGATTTAAGCAATGAATATGTCAGCTTGTTTGCACAAAAAATTGATGTTCTTTTCACATCAACAGGACATTACTGTATAAACATTAAAGATGGTAGTAATCCTCCAAATCCTTTTGGTCAGAATGATTATAGTAATAGAGAGATTATGGTCACTGATAGCAAACTGTTGTCTGACAAGAAAAAAGATTTTGGTTTTAAAACTCATGTGTAGCAGCAGTAGTAGTAGTAGTATTCACAAGTCACTCACAATCTTCTATATGTTGTATCTCTTCAGGACATTGACAATCATGGCTCTCCACAATTTCCTGTACTTTGTAGCTCTTAATACATTTTCTCATTTTGTTATCTCTCCTAAACCTTGCTCCATCATCCATTTACTCATCATCCATTTCCACTGTCACTCTTGTCTTTAATCTGTCCTGTGAGTATCAGATTTTCCAAGCCCTTTTTCCTCATTATGTGCCCTAGCATTTTCAAATGTCTCTTTCTGTTTATATAGTGCATTTTGTGCATATGCAAATGATCAAACTTCCACATTTACATATCATTACATCTCCCTGAAATGAAGGGCCTTTATGCTCTTGGGGCTGATTTTTTGCTTCTCCTTTGTTCTTTCTTGGCTCTTCTTTTTCTCCTTCCATAGAATTTATTGTATTTCTATTTCTGGGAGATCTTGAAAGTGAAACATCTCAAATACATCTGAGAACAGAAATTGAAAACAGAAATACAGCAAATTTTAATCGGTCAAGATAGTAATGAAGACAGTAATAATAATGAAGATAAAAGTTGTATACCAAGTACAGATGTACTAGAAATTAGTTTGGAAGAAAAAGACACTAATACTCAAGCTGCAAGTTTGTAATACTAGTAATAGGATGAAACACTGGTTGAGTGACACTGAGAGAATATCTCTGTCAAACAATACATTGGTCAGCTGGATATAAAAGAAAAAAGACTTTTAGTTAGGGCTGGTAAAGCTTCTACTAATAAGAAAAATTCACTATAGAGTAAACTGAATCTGAAGAACTAAGAGGAAAACAAATATCTATTGACATTGGTTTAGTTAAGGAACTAAACACAAGTGATTCCCAAAGAGTAAATTTAATCATAAAGTGGAAAACAAGAATGTGGCTGGTGATGAGGCTGGTGATGAGGCTGAAAATGAAGCAGGAGTTATCAATGAAATGCATTTTAATAAAATTGATTCTAGTGATGTGAAGCAACTGGAACTTGAAGATTGGAAAAATCATGAAGTTTATAAAGAAGTGAAAGATTTTGTTCAGAAATGTATTTCCATCATGGAGATTTATACAGTCAAGGAATTGGATAGTAAAATTATAAGAAAATCCAAGACTGTGGCCAAAAGATTTGAAGAAGAATGTTTAGATGAAATACAAAAAACTATTCCAACTTGTGAAAAAAAAATCTCTCAGACTTATTTTATCTATTATAGCTAAAAAAAAATGGGAAATTCATACTGTAGATTTTAAAGCAGCATTCTTGCAAGGGGAAGCAATTCAAAGAGAAGTATTATGTTTGGCCACTAAAAGAGGCAAATGTGGATAAAAAAAAATTGGCTTTTGAACAAATATATTTATGGAATGGTAAATGCATCTTTGAACTGATAAAAAAGGTGAAAAGTTACATTTGTGAAATCACTCAATTGTACTATTTTTCAGGTGGATCCAGCTGTATTTTTGGCTTGGTTCACAAGATTTAATAGGAATTTTTGTTGTGCATGGATGACTTCCTCTGAGTGAGTATGGAGTTCTTTGAGAAAATTCTCATTGTTGGAAAATAATCTTTTGATTCTTTCAAATATTTAGGCTTATGTTTTTTACAAGATATTAATGGTAAATGTTAAAACCAATCACTATCAATAAGCATAGATTGAGAGATTCACCTTTTTCCTCTATGTAGAAATCTATACTATGGTCAAACATTGGACACTTACTTTTGCTTGCTAAGTATGTTTACTTTTGAGAACCTCCCACATGAAGGCAGACAGGATGGTTTTATTATATTTTTGATGGGGACAAATGGATTAACACTTTAACACTATTAGTTGGCAGACAAAGAAAATAAGAAGAATTATCAGAAGTACATTAGCTAATAAGACCCTGGCTCTTGAGAGGGTTGACAATGTCATTGTCTGGCTGCCTTATACAGGTAATTGATTCATAATGAAATCATTCAGATGGTGTAGAGATACAGAAAGCGATTATCTCCCTTTAGTCGGATAAGTTATGTGAGTCACTCCATACAGTGACAAGAGTGGCTAATCTTTCAGTTAGTTCATAGCAGCCAAACCAAGCAGTTGCTTTTTTAGACCAGGCCAAAGGGCCTGGGCTGAGACTAAATCTGCATCCTTCAGCAAATGCTACAGTTTACAAGTTCATGGTGCCTTTTCCCTTTGAGAATATATCTTTCCCACATATAGAAAGAAACTCCAGCTCACAATCTCAATTTGGGAAAGTTGAAGACTTACTGTTTTACCTTTGTGGAATTTATCCTCACCTGGAACATAGCAGGTTAATCTAGCTTGTTTAAATCTGGAGTCCTAAACATGGTTTCACCAGATACAAAATTATCTCTATATTATATATAAAACCCTTCCTTTTTGTTTCTCCTGACACTCTGCTCACTGTGTAGATATATGTGATATATTATTATCAGTGTGTTATATATATATATATATATATATATATATATATATATATATATATATATATATATGTATATGTATGTATATATAGTTTTGTGCATGTCTTAAAGATATATAAAAGACTGTTTGAGAACAAATCCTGTTTGTCTTTCTTTTCCCTTTCAGCCATTCTGTTCTGTCTGTGAATCATAGTGTTATTATATCACAGATATAATAATGCCCATAATGGGGGAAATTCTAATAGGAGAATAAAAGTTTCTTTCATAGCTCCCTCCCATTATAATGTTATCCCTATTAAATATTTTGTTGATAGTAAGGGTTTTGTATCAAGCCGTCTACTGTAAGTGAGAAATAACTGAGAAGTGGCTTAAAGTGGAGATTAATACCTTAAAGAAATGTTGGAATGGAATAGATAGATAGATAGATAGATAGATAGTTTGTTTGTTTAACCAGCATATTGACCTTCGTTGGGCCATTTAATGCTGAAAAGTTTGTTTTTTTTTCCAAAAAAGTATAGTTGGTAATATTGTTTTTCAAAAAAGTATAGCTGGTAATATTGTTTTTCAAAAAAGTATAGCTGGTAATATTGTTTTTCAAAAAAGAAATGTGCTGGAAAAGACCTGGAAGTTCATTATTTGCCCATAGCTAGGACACCAACAGGTGCTACCACCCCGGGTCAGGGTGGACCTTGGAACACCAGCAATTAAGAGGTGGTTCCACGCTTCCTCAAAACCTCCTGATCAGAGGCCTTGCTGTTGGATGCAGCTTAACGTTGTACCCAGGACGTTGGAATGGAATGAAATTACAGTGATTGATTAGATTCTGATAAAATCCTTAATTATAAAGCACTGGAAGGAGAATAGTGTTGCAGGTTGAATCCAAACTGATAAATAGAACTCTTCTCACGAGGAAGAGGAGTTCTTTTGGTCAACATAAATGGATTAACTAAATCAAATATACATCAACACATCCAATGTAGTTCTACATTTACTCTCTTTCCATGTACTTCTTCATCCAACTTACACATTTTTATTTCTTATATTTATTTAAAACTGTTTCTTTAGAAGCTTTCATATCTTGAACCAATATAAAATATTCTGCATCTTCAGCTGCTTGAAATATCTTCTTGCTGATCAAGCCACTTTTCTTAATCTTCATTACTAGACTTTGAATTTTGCTCAAATATCTTTGTGACATTTTTAAAGTCATTTTTAGGAATAGTTTTTTAGGAATAGTTTTAAAAAAACATTCATGCTAAAGAGAATATTTTTTTCTTAAAGATTACAAAGATTAAAGCATTCAAAAAATTATTAGAATGATGAAAAGTATTCATATCAGAATTTAGACAACACGAAAAAATGTCAAAGCATATATCAGCATTATTTATATTATTCGAACTATTGTCCTCATCTTTGTCGCCATATTTATTACAACGTTTCAGCCGTTGTACACTCCAGTCTTCTTCAGGTGGTTGGAATGTCGAACTGAACCCTATATTTCGCTCACTGGGGTAGACTGTTCTAATTCTACATGCCATGTTCAATGGATGTCAGTTATCAGTTATCTCCTATTAATTCCCACTGCCTTAACCGGGTATTGAACTCACTGTTTGGGTCCTGTCACTGGATCTAAGTAACGCCTTTATCCACTGTGGCATGTGTCCTTGAGGACATCTGTGTATGAATTTCTGGGTATTATAACCCTAATGTCTTCAGCCATCATTTTTTACCAGTGCGCATATTGCAATTTTTTATTAACTAACATTTTCATTTGTCAAATGAAAATTGTTAATTTTACTGGATTCCCTTCTCCATTTCATTTTTTAAACCCTATTGTGAGATGAATATTAATTATCCTTTTTAAAATTTTTTTTTTTAAAGCAGGCAATTTTGGTGTGATAAAACTGGACTATAATTTAAAAACACTTGTCTTTAATTAGATGGAACTAATATAACAAAGAAGCATTATTCCTTCATTCATAAACAGGTTTCTGTTTCTGTAACTGAAGGGTTCTGAGGGGGAATAGAGAAGACAATGAAGAAAATGGATTTTTACAGAATGAGACTTTTTATTAATCAGTTATTCAATCAGAAAAATAACAGAGAAACAGGTAAAAAAAAATCAGTTAACAAGGATTAACAGAAGGGCGAATTTTTTCTGAGCAGACACAAGTGACAAGCACAAGTGAAAATATTTTGAATCTTTCTGATGGATTTGTTGTTAATCTTGTTTGATCAAGAAAAGGTTGTTTTTTTTTATAGGATTCGGCCATGTTATGTGCTTCTTGTCATGATTCGGTTATTAATAAAGAAACAAAATAGTCTAGGGTGAAATCTTCAGATATTAGAAACTAGCCAGAAGAGGAGATTAGAGAAGAAAGAAATTGATAGAGTAGATCAGAGATTTTTGTTTGGGTCAGTAGAGAAGATTTTGCCTCAACTACTTATCTAAATGAGAAAACATTTTCTCTAACTGCTGTGTTTCATTGTACGTTTATATATGTGTATACATTTCATTATTTGATTCATACTGATGTAAATAAAGAGATAAAAAAAGGAAAACTGGTCATCAGTATATAAATCTGTAACTTCTTTTACTTTATTGTTATTCCCCAGTATTTTTTAGGATTAGTGCCATAATTCTTGCTGCAACATTCAGCCTAGACCCCAACTTAGTTATGCAGTATGTTTAAACCTTTATTTCACCAACTGATACTGCCATAATTTCTGAACACTGTGTAATTGTAGGTAGGCCAATTTGAGGTTCACTATTTTGCTTCTCCCTGCCATTTCTCATTTTCTCTTCATGTCTATCTACTATGTTGCTCTCAATATGACTGGCAACATAGTTATCCATTTCCCAGAAGTTCAGTACTGGCCTGACTTTAGCTGCCTGGACTAATGCCATCAATGTTAACACTTCTTCGTCTTCTGTTCTATCCTTTCCACGGTAAGCGAATACACTTTGTAATTCATCACTCTACTTCGTTTTCAAACTCTTCTCTTTCTTCATCTTTTAAAGAACTCTTGTAAAACCCCACCTTCCCTACACACAAGCCACCAGTGGGCCACTAGCAGCTGATGGGTGGTATGCCACCAGCGCTTACTGTTGGTAGCCCATTGTTCTTCTTGGCAATAAAGTTAAAGAACTTAAAGATAATTTATTTTTAAACATAGATACTAGTTTCTCGATTGTTGCATTGTTACTGTTCCATATTTCCTTAATTTTAATTTTTGTGCATTTTTAAGTCAGAGGTGAAATTAAATAGTTTTTCTTTTCAACCTATGACATCACAGACTACTGCACATGTATAAATGTAATTTTCATTATGTTTTATGTATAAGATAAGCATTAATTTTACAAAATCCAGTTAATCATTAAATTTATTAAATGACTTTGAAACACATCTATAGGACACATAATTGTTTTTTGTTTTTTTTTGCTTTTCTTATTCCGGTTGGATCTCCCATGCAAGTCCATTCAGTTGGGCACTTCTTTGTCCGAAATCCTTGTCTTCAACAATTTAATGCTAGGAAACTAGCTACATGACTCACCTTTCCAAACACCACTTTGGTATTACTAATGTTCACACCTCCCAACTTATTAATTACACCCATCTTGACAACAATATCGATATTGCTTCATATTTCATATCACAACCATATGCAATTTTACAAGCAAGCAAAGTAGTTGTGCATTCAGTATTGACAAGATATACTGCTATATTACCATCCCACCAGAACTTGCAATGGTTGGTACTACGCCACTGCTCTGATAGGGGGCAACTACTAGCACAGAAGCTCTCCATAGCACATTTCCCTGAGGTTAATTCTTTACAATATTCTCTAGTACTTTGTATCTATAACACATTACATCTGATATGAAATACCCCGCAATGTCTAATCAGGTGCAACCCCTAACATTTAAAGCATGAAAAATTGGGTGGGGACCCATTTAGTCCTTGCTCTCTTTAATTCCTTCATCACTTTGTGCAACTTCTGTTACTCTTTTAGTCTTTTCCTTGTCAGTACTTTTGTTGCTGGTATCAATTCAGTGATTTCTATCTTCTGAATACTAGGTATTTGTTACAATACTACAGATATATTTACCTGGAAAACTCCTTACAAAAGCAAGTTTTGCCATTTGATTTAGACATCGATCTATTATATCCTGCCATTCTTTCGATGTTGTTAGCATAAACATCCACTGATTCTCCAGTTGACCTCACATGTAAAAACCAGAAGTTTTCTTGTAATGCTTCAAATGACCCAATCTATGAATGCATCTTCTTTGATTTCCATCATGTCTTCATCCAGCTGTTCTTCATCACTCATTTCTAAGTAGAGAGCAAGCAAATCTCCTTCTAAGTGGAATGAAGCTAGTGTGATCTGGGGATGTTTTCAAGAAAAACCTCACCTATTTTTAGCCAGACAAACAGTTTTATCACATCTGTGGTTAATTTTACTTTCCATTTCATTATGCCAAAATAGCATGTGGTTTATTGTTTTATAAGTGAAAACAAGAATGAAAAACTGCTCATTATTTACATTATTTGGACTATTGTCCTCATCTTTGTTGCCATATTTATTACAACGTTTCAGCGATTGTACACTCTGGCCTTCTTCAGGTGGTTGGAATGTCGAACTGAACCCTTTATTTCGATCACTGGGGTAGACTGTTCTAGTTCCATGTGTCATGTCTAATGGATGTCAGTTATCAGTTATCATCTGTTAATTCCCGTCACTAAGTTCTCCACTGCCTTAACTGGGTACTGAACTCACACTCTTTGGGTCCTACATAATACCTCATCTCACAAATATAGACAGATACTGAAGGGCCGAAACGTTGTG
Organism: Acanthosepion esculentum; assembly: GCA_964036315.1. Classification (NCBI taxonomy): domain Eukaryota; kingdom Metazoa; phylum Mollusca; class Cephalopoda; order Sepiida; family Sepiidae; genus Acanthosepion; species Acanthosepion esculentum. Next base: position 131,582,996 of record OZ038481.1, on the reverse strand, counting down.
ATGAATATGGCAACAAAGATGAGGACAATAGTCTGAATAATGTAAATAGTGTACATAATGCTTCATCTCAGAAATATAGACAGATACTGAAAAGCCGAAATGTTGTGATAAATAGGGCAACAAAGATGCGGACAATAGTCTGAATAATGTAAATAGTGTACATAATACCTCATCTCAGAAATATAGACAGATACAAAACTGTTCATATTCAACAATTCCTTCCACAGAAATGAGCAATAAGGAAATAGTATTTAATCTTAGATTTTCTCTCTCTCTCTCTCTTCCCTTTTTTTTTCCATTTTATTTCCAGCAGTCACAATGCAAGCATTCCCATTCCAAAACCAATTTAACCGAATCCTCTTTTATATAGACATTTGTTACTCACAATGCTCTGGTCTTTGTCGATAAAACTTTCTTCCTCATTTACTCAGTTTCTTTGCTTATATCAAAAGGTAAGTGGTATTTCTTCCTTTATTCAACGCACAGATTGATTTCATTTCAAATGATTTTATTGCACAAAGAACAAAGAGTGAAACATGCACAAAGATATTTTAAACATAATATTGTACCACAAGTTTTTCTAGGTGATTGCCTCATTGAATCAGGAAAGAAAAAAGAGGCAACATTATAAAAAAAAACTTGCCACTGCTTCCATCTAAAAATCCTTTTTTTATACTCCCTGCAGATAAGTTGGTCTTATTTCAACAGGTCTTGCAGATCACGGGCATGACTGCACCATACATATTAACATATGTGGCAATAATTCATCTGCACAAAGACACATAAAATACGGATTAGAAAATGAGAGAGAGGCTAAATAAATTTACATAAATTATACTCAATGGGCTTTGAAAATATCTTCTGCAAAATGAATAGGGAAGAAAAGTGAGTAAAGAAAATTGGAGAATATCTTAACCATCTAAAATTTGTTGATATTTTACTCATATCCAAATCATTGGATGAATGACACGAAATGCTAAAGGATATGAATAGTATACGAAAATAAAGCAAAAAGTAATGTTGAATTGTAATATTCTGAAAATGATCATTCATTAGATTATAGTGTGTGGAAGATGTTATATTATGACAATGTCTATTCCCACCATAGATATATATGTAGTTGTGTATAGATTTAAATAAAATGAAGAGAGCATTAATATAAACAATATCGCTATATTTATATATATATATATATATATATATATATATATATATATATATATATATATACGGTTTCAGTAGGGTCTCTTGGGCGAGCAAGTATGATGTTGGAAGACCCGAAACTTGCCATGACCCCAAGTCATAACATCACTGACGAGGCGATCCTGAGCACTCATGGGAGTGTTTTCATAACAAACAAATATATATATATATATATATAAATATAAAAGTGAACATAGAAGTTAACACTTAGAGGCGACAGTCTGTTTCATGCTAGATGCAATCGTCAGGCAGGAGTTGCCTGACGATTGCCTGATGATTGCATCTAGCATGAAACAGACTGTCGCCTTCTATGTTCACTTTTATATTTACACACGCTCTATCTCTGATATTGAGAACTTTATCCCATAAATATAGCACACTTTAAGACTATATTTCTTCATATATATATATATATATATATATATATATATATAGATAGAGATATATATATATATATATATATATATATATATATATATATATATACAGAAGGAGAGAGTGAAAGTTGGAAGTTCAAATGTAAATGTTCTGGTGTGGACTTATAAGGTGACTAGTGGGTGATGGGATGAGGTAGGTACTGAATGTGTCTATGCGAGATTATGCAGGTTGCACATGTAACATATTTTGGCTCTGAGTATGTTACGATAACCACAGCATCAGAGAATGGATAAAATTAATCACTGATTTTGATGGTTGATTTCCATCTTGAGATCTACTTTAGTTCTTTACTTTAGTTCTCATTGGCTAATGATTAGTGACCTTATATCCTGCTTGAGAGAAACTCTTGTTTCTAATTCATTCATAAGACTCTGATGTTCAAATCCTGGTTGGGATGGTTTCTGATTGGTTGGTTAACATATGGCTTTGTAATATAGCGATCCTGATTATATATCTATTTTTAGAGATGTTGAAATTTTAGTCTCCTTGTTATTATTTATTTTTCTATCACTACAAAATGATAAAGAACTATAAAAAAATATGCATCTACTTAGGACTGGTGATTAAAAAAAACAATAAAGTTATGTATAGTAATAGATTGAAAAGAATTTAAAAAAGGAAAATTGGCATCTTGCCAATATGTTTAAAAGGTAAAATTCATAATTTATGAAAGGCTTTTGTTCTGCAGTGGATACATAATCATGATATAACATTTGGAATTTGCAGCAACAAAGAATAAACCACAAAAATAAGTAAAGGAAAAAATGAAAGCAGAAAGTAAAGCAATAAAAAGAAAGAAGAACTTAAACACTCCCCTCTCTAATGTACAGGAATTTATCAAAACCAAGTGTGCCATTGTGACCTGACATAAATCACAGATCTAATTATAAAAAGAATTCAATTAATTTTAGATGGATGTTAAGATGGAAGAACAGGAAAAGGTAAAATGTTGTGAATAAAGTAAAAGAAAAATGAGAATAATCCAAAAAGAATTAAATGTATGCCTTTATAAGATTTTTAATGTTTTAAGTTGTATACATTTTCTCATTTTCTCCATAAATAAAATTTGTGATAATCTTCATCTCTCCAGCACAAATTTATGATACTTTCTTTATTGTCCTTCTAAAATGATTTTCTCAAGCAATGACATCAAGTTAGATGACCTCATCTTTTTCTGCATTCAAGAAAATATCTAAACAAATTAAACACATCTTTCAATATAGTCAAATCCTTTAAAAAATGAAAAAAAGAACAAGGTACTTTACAGTTATGACATCTAGTGAAATATTTATTGAATGATCATTTCTCTGAAATCCATTGCCTGTTGTAGAGTTGCAGATGTTATCAATGCATAAAAGAAAAAAATGGTGAAACTATTAAAAAACAAATAAGCAAGAAATTCATTTATTATTCCAACTACAGTCAGAGATCAGATGAAGGGTGAAAGTTTCAAGGAGTCCAGACAACTTCCTACTTAGGAAAAACACTTTTTTTTTTAAATATAAAATAATTTTATAAAAAAAATCCAAATTTAAAACCACAAACAATTTAGTATTTTGTTTTTCATCTAATATAAATAACATGAATTCAGTTTTAATTTTTATTCATTTGTTCTATAGTAAATTTCTTTGAACCTCCACAATGCTCAAGCTCCTGAATCTGCCTATGATCTATATTTTCTACAAAATAAAATTAAATGTTCACTTATTTGTCACTACTTTGAATTTTGCAGAGATCAGATTCACTTGTCAAGGGGTTTTATCGTGTGAATTTCACACACACACACACACACGCACACTATATATATATATATTTATAAATATAAAAGTGAACATAGAAGTCAACACTTAGAGGCGACAGTCTGCTTCATGCTAGATGCAATCGTCAGGCCTGACAATTGCATCTAGCATGAAGCAGACTGTCGCCTCTAAGTGTTGACTTCTATGTTCACTTTTATATTTACACATGCTCTATCTCTGATATTGAGCACTTTATCCCATAAATATAGCACACTTTAAGACTATATTTCTTCATATATATATCACCCCAAGCAAGGCTGGAGGCCACTATCACGCCAGGGGTTATAGAAGGGTTGGAGGAAGAGCAGATAGGAGTGGTAAAGGAGAGGATGTGGAGAAAGAGAAAGACAGTAGGTCGGTCAAGGCAAGGGGATTACAGAAGATTTAGAGCGAGAGCAGATAGGAATGAAAGATGAAAAGATGTGGAGAAGGGAAGTGGATAGATCAAGGCAACTGGAGATGTCGATTGACGCTACACTTAAACCGTTGAAAGATTGTATTTGTGAGGGAAACAGTAATAGGGAAGGGAGTTCCATAGGCGAGATGTGCGAGACATGAAGCTATTGGAGTAGAAGAGACGTCTACATCTAACAGTTTCAACGGTGTAGGGGTGGGAACGGGATGCCAGCCTTGTAGGACGTTTAAATTCACGAGGCCTAGGGACAAGCGAAAGCAGCTCCTCGAAAGTACTTGTAAAAAAGACAGAGCGAGGCAACATCGCGTCTGTGAGAGAGCGACTGCAGACGAGATGACAGATCAGGGCCAATCACATTGCATATCCGTCTCTGGATCTTATCAAGAACCCTGAGGCAAACAGCAGGGGCCCCAGACCATATATGGCAGCAATACTCCATGCAAAGGCGAATGGTCGATTTATAGACTTGGAGGATCGATTCCGGGGAGAAAAATTTCCTAGCTCGGCACAGGGAACCAACTTTCCTTGCAGTGGATGATCCAACTGACTCGATGTATTTGTTCCATCTCAGATCAGCGGACAGCGTGAGACCGAGCAGCTGCAGAGAGGAGCTCTCGAGAAGTTGGTCTTCAGACATTCTAATGGGATGCAGGGATGGATCCTTGTGGTGGTTAATAGAGAGCAGTTTTATTTTAGAGGCGTTAAAGTTAACCATCCATTTCTCGCCCCAGTTCACAACCAATTGGAGGTCCTTTTCAATTTGAGCTGCCAGGTTAACTTTGTCAGCATCACTAGATTTGTGTTTGAGGCAGGAGTAAATTGTGGTGTCGTCAGCGTAGATGCCGACTTGGGAGTCTATGGCGTCAGGAAGGTCGTTTATAAATATGAGGAACAGAGTAGGGCCTAGGATAGAGCCTTGAGGAACACCTGCGTTAGTGGGATAGGAGCTGGAGATGAATCCACTGAGAACGACCTTCAATTTCCGGTTTGACAGGAATGATTGTATTAGGTCAAACAATCGACCTGTGATACCATAACCCTGGAGCTTGCGAAGACGGCCCGCATGCCAAACTCTATCAAACCCTTTGGAGATGTCAAGGGCCACGGCATGAGCTTCACCGTTATTATGGATAGCTTGGTAGACAAATTCAGTGATGGCCGTAAGCACATCGGCAGTAGATCGGGCAAAGCGGAAACCATACTGCTTGTCTGAGAGCAGATCATGGGATATCAGATGATTAATCACTTCGGTGTTGATAATGGCCTCGAAGACTTTGCCAAAGAGGGGTAGGAGACTGATAGGACGGTAATTGGAAGGATCGGAGAGGTCACCAGAGTTCTTAAAGACAGGAACAATGGTTGAGGACTTCCAGCAGTCAGGAAAACAGGACTCCTTGAGGCAGCGGTTGTACAATTTAGAGAGGGCAGGCGCCAGTTCAGGTGCGCATTTCTTCAGGACAATGGCTGGTATCCCGTCACCACCAGTAGCCTTGTGGTGATCTAAGTTAGAAATAATGCCCAATACCGACGTCCAAGAGGGCCTCAGTTCTGGGAGGGAAATCGGGCAAGGGTACCCCGGAAGAGTCTAGCATAGAATTGGAAGAAAACTTCCGAGCAAAGCATTCGGCCTTGTCGGCAGAGGTGGTCAGGACCTCAAACTGATTGAACAGGGGAAGAATGGAGGGTTTGTTATTGTTCAGAACGCTCTTGCAGAGGCGCCAATAATCTTTGGAGCCAAATTTGCGGGATGCAATACATTCTTTCATCTGAGCAGCAAATAGTGACTTGGCATCGTCGAGGATACGCTTACACTCGTTACAGGCAGAGGTAAATAGACGTCTATTGGAGTCGGACATATCACTATGAAAACGGTGGAAGAAGTGGTTTCTATGGGCAATGGCGGCTGAGCAAGCAGCTGTGAACCAGGGGGAGGAGCGCGGTTTGACCTTGAATTTCCTGGAGGGGATGAAAGTGTCAATTCCAGCTTTAACCCAAAAAGAGAACTCTGAAGCACAATCTTGAATGGGGAGCTTAAATACAGCATCCCAGGGGACATGGTGGAGGAAGTCATGAAACGAGTCCCAGTCAGCCCGTTGGTAGCAGAATGTGGTTCTGGTGGTAGGAGGCTCCTTGCAGGGAGTGGGGCTGAAGGAGATGCTAACAGACACTACAGCATGATCGGAGTTACCAATAGGACAGAGCTGCGTGGCACTACAAGACTCAGGGATGGAGGTAAAACACAGGTCGAGGAGTGAGAAATGTAATATTGAACATTGAGTGCTGGTATTAATAAAATAGTACTTCATATGTAATTACAGAGCTAAAATTTATATTAATAATTAATATACATTTTTCCTCACTGGTAGCATAACTTTTTTCAATCAGCACCTGATGACTTCACCATGCATGAAACTCAGAGTTGTGTTAACAGTGATGAAAATATGTATATATATATATATATATATATATATGTATACAAGTAGTAATCCATTGGTATAATCCAGGTGAGTCCTATTGACACAATATAGAATTTGAAATATTAAGTGTTAAAACTGACTCACAAAGAGTGCTCAATGTTTATTTTCATTAAACAGAGCAAAATTTTCTTTACAATTGGAATTAAGTGGGATACTACTACAAACTGATACGATAAACAGTTTGAAAAATCCTGTGAATTTTAAAATTAAAATTTGTAGATGAAAATAGCCATTAACTAAAGGTATCTTAATTCCAATTGTAATATATATATATATATATATATATATATATATATATATATAATGGTTGTTGAGATTTCAGGCAAAATTCAGTAAACTCAGACACAGGGAGAGAATTCACTCATAGGTCAGTGTAGATGAATGTGTGCAGACATCTCTTGTGATTAGTAGAATTGAATGAATGTGATTTGTTTATGGCATAACTAACTATATTCCTTTTTATTTTGAGATCTCTGGATCATGTGCATTTATTAATCATATGCCATCACATGGATCATTTTTTATCTTAGTCTTGCCTTACATAAATAGCAGGGTAAGCAAATTTACTACCACTTTGAAATATTTATCTTAAATATTCTTGAGAATATAAAAAATATAGTCCACAAAATAGTGTATTCAGTGTGAAATTATAGTCACAGAATTTCTCCCTTATCCTACAATTTTTAACGATTCCTATGGACATAAAATTATAGCTGATAATATTTTTGAAGTTTCAGGAGATTTTCTTAAATTGATCCAGCATAATGAGCAAAAAAAAAGCAAGACTATAAGATGTATTGCGCCTATCTTAAAGTAATGGCTGCAAACCAGCGTCATTATAACATTACTAGTGTAGTGACGGTCTTTGGCAAGATCCCCAGGTTTCACTCATTCAAAGCCATTTTAAACCATTGATTTTAGAAAGTGGTTATATATGGCTGACAGTTTAGATATTTCTGAATGGGTTGGGCACCATGCATATGAAAGTTTTATCTGACAAGTTTATTTAAGAACATGACTTAAGTTTTCAGGTTAATGTTTTGTAGCAATTTGTGATATTCAGTGAAACATTCGCATTTATTCATTTTTTTACTTACATCCAAACGTTTTATGTATGCGTATATATGCATTTAATTGTAAATTAGAAACGTTTCCCATCACCTTCCCTCGGTAATAATTATACAGGTTAATAATTGGGGTAACTAATAATAACAAAAGAAAAGTCATTGAAACAAAGCAAGTTCAGTCGACCAATGATGACAATTCCAGAACAACGTAACTATAAACGATTTTTTCTATCCTCTGCCAGCCGCTATGATGGAGAAAGCATTACCTCGAACCGTTGGCAGTGAGACACACTGCAAGAGCCACTGCGTTTTGCGAGGCTCGTTCCTTAATCGAGACGCAATCGTGCCAATCCTCCAGTGGAACTGTCTCTAGCACAGACAATTCTATGTTTAATTTCTTTATCTCCAATACTAAATTTGTTATGACTTATCCATTTATACACCAAAGTATTTAAAGTGTTTAGTATTTACTAATTCCACATCCTGAATTTTTATGAGAAATTCAGGGTATGTACTACCATTGCTTTCATTCAAATTCCATATCATTGTTTCTGTTTTAGAAAAACAATAAAGTGATATAAGAAGAAACAAAATAGTGAAAACAAATTATGAAAATGTTATATTCTGTGATAATAGGAATATATACTTGAAAACAAGGTGGATAAAATAAATAGTGGTTTATGGTGCAAAACCAGTACAATAAGAATAAAGGTAACAGTTATGCACAAGGTCGTCATAAGTCAATCCAGTAGTGAGTGCTACTATTGGAAGGTCGGTAGTTCTTGCGTAAGTCTGAGTTGGACTCAACAGATCCCAGCTAGTAATATTTACCAACCTCCCCATGGGGTATGATGTGGCACAAGGCCGAATTTAATGTGGGACAATCTGAGCCCGTAGGCTCGACCAAAAATTCCCCGTAAACCTTACATAAATGGATTTGGGTCTGTCTACCTCCCCGGATGAGAGACTGCCCTTCATCATAGCCTCGTCTGGGTTCCTCTCTGTCCAAAAGCAGAGAGTTTGACATCAGCTAAGTGCTGAGTAACAGATACCAGCTAGTGATATCTCACTACACCCCAACAAAGGTTGTATGTGGCACAAGGCCAGGTTTAACGTGGGTTTTCCGAGCCCGTAGGCTTGGCCAAAAATATTCCTTATTTGAACCCGTAAAAATGGGTTCAGGGTCAGTCGACCTCCACAAACGAGACTCTGTCCTTTGGTGGAGCCTCATCCGGGTTCCTCTCTGCTTGAAGGTAGAGAGGTTGACAGTTTAGCTGGAACAGATCCCAGCTAGTCTCTGTAGTCTGTTGACTTACAGACACTTATAGGTAATTACTACCTATAGTGTAGTCACTCATGGGGGTGACAGGTTATTCCATCACATCACAAAACAAGTTGAAATCATAAAAATTCAATTTTATTTGAAGCTCTAACTTCAAGATAAGCAAACAAATGATATATCTATTTAGCCACCATGGTACTACTTAAACATTTGGTAATATATTTTTATTAACACTAAGTAAAATGCTTGTCTATATTTCTGACATGAGGTATTATGTACATTATTTACATTATTCGGACTATTGTCCTAATCTTTGTCACCATATTTATCACAACGTTTCGGCCGTTGTACGCTCCGGCCTTCTTCAGGTGGTTGGAATGTCGAACTGAACCCTTTATTTTGCTCACTGGGGTAGACTGTTCTAGTTCTCCGTGCCATGTTTAACGGATGTCAAGGCAGTGGAGAACTTTCTGAGGGAAAAATTAACAGGAGATAACTGATAACTGACATCCATTAAACATGGCATGTGGAACTAGAACAGTCTACCCCAGTGAGCAAAATAAAGGGTTCAATTCGACATTCCAACCACCTGAAGAAGGCCGGAGCGTACAACGGCCAAAACATTGTAATAAATATGGCGACAAAGATGAGAACAATAGTCCGAATAATGTAAATAATGTAAAATGCTTGTATTTTAATTTTGAATTATTTAAACATGTAACTTCATTTTATTTTTGAAAATAATATTTATGTATTAAACCCATTTAAAACAATCAAAATTAAATATAAGATTTTCTTCAAATTTTATTGCACTATCAAAATAAAAGCAAACATTAAAAGAAAAAAAAATCAGTTAATTTCATATTTCCAAGTTAAATCTAGCATATGTTCAAATAGTAGAACATTGGCTTAATGGATATGCCATGTCTACCAACCACTAGGTCAGAGGTTCAAATCAAGGCAGGATTCACTTCATTAATTTTTTAGTACCAAAGCACGTTCCCAATCCTAAAGTGTAACATATGAACAAGTCATTACTAAAAGTACATCACGAAGGCCCAAGATACTTCATTTAAGAAATTTAGACAACTTATAAATTTTAATTTATTGATAAAATGTTTCAGGTTGGATTTCCATATGAGCTTCAGAGAAAAAAAAAATTGTAAAGAGGATTTTCTTCATAAAACTTAATGAGATTAAGTATTATACATATCTATATGCAACTTTATATATTTTAGTGAAATTATCTAAACTAAAAATTAAATGAAACTGACAGTTTTTTCAAGGAAAAAAGTTTTTTGTTTCACAGAACTTAAAAACCAGAATTAAATAAGATGCATCTGTCAGTTATTTTCCTTAAGTTTATAAGTTCAGTTTTTTTCATCTCCAAATTGTCTTGTATTGGCTTTTCTGCAGATACACACCAAACTTGGCTCAAAGTCAACTGACAGTCTAGCTGTCCAGCTGGCTGGTTTGTCTGGTCAAATGTTGGTTTTTGCCAGTTTTACTGATAAGTATTTGGGGCAGAAGCCAACAGGCAGTCATCACACACCCTGTTGGAACAGTAGAAGAAACTTGATGAGGCATTGCTTTTCTATCCCCACACTACTCCTCTCACTACACCCTTGTTCTATTATTCCTGTTGGTTAAGCTCCAAATTTATTTAATTGAGAATTGTTCAACAAACGTCCAGAGGAATAGTCATGGGAAAGAAGAGTTATAATTCCCAAGGGGCATTTGAAAGATTTATTGTTCTGTTTTGGTGATTAATAATTGCCAGTAATACTATGTACATATTTGGCTTATATGGTCAAAGGCTGAAAGCTATGAGGTTCCTTCCCATGCATTAAACTAATATTGAAACTTTCATCTCACCTTTTCACCATAAAACAAAAAAGAAAGATTTGAAGAGTTAATGTCAGTGACTTGTAATCAGATCATTGACATTAGAATTAATGAGATGCTAGTTTAGTGATGTTTATTAATCAAAACAGACTCTGTTCCTTTTGTTAAAAACAGCAGTACATTTAATATTAAATGAAATATACTCTCATCGGCAATCATAACCAAGATTTCAAATTGTTAACAAATGATGAACAATCAAAACTTTTAACAGATAACTGCAGATGTCCATCATATTAATTATGACAAAAATGATAATTCCTTTGATTAAATTTGATTCAAAATGATAATCCCTTTGAGAAGCCACAAAAATCTCCTGAGCTGACCAAGCATAGAAATGAATACAATATGGGAACCAGTAAATAACATGCAATGATAACAGCAAAAATTACAATATGAGCACTGGTAAAAAATGGGAGCTGAAGACATTAGGTTTATAATACCCAGAAATTCATACACAGATGTCCTCAAGGACACATGGCACAGTGGATAAAGGCATTAGTTAGATCCAGTGACAGGACCCAAAAGAGTGTGAGTGCAATACTCAGTTAAGGCAGTGGAGAACTTGGAAAGGGGAATTAACAGGAGATAACTGACAATTGACATCCATTAAACATGGCACATGGAACTAGAACAGTCTATCCTAGTGAGCGAAATAAAGGGTTCAGTTCGACATTCCAACCACCTGAAGAAGGCCGGAGCATACAACAGCCGAAACATTGTGATAAATATGGCGACAAAGATGAGGACAATAGTCCAAATAATGTAAATAGTGTCCCTATGAGAAATTAGTCAAATATTCACATTATAAAAATTTCACATTTGACTCTTAGTACAGAAATGAATACAATATGGGAACCAGTAAATCTTAGTCATTAACCTATGTACTGTTCATTGTTGTTGGTTTTTCCCTTACTTTTTGACTAATGGATTCTTTGGCTGTCCTTACCATCTGAAATTCTTTGATGACTCACTGTTATGATTCCACAAAAAAACTACTATTATCATTGTTTTTATCAACTATTCTTTAACTTGTAAAATGAGTTACTTATGGGAGATGGGTTTTCCAAAGTATTCACACAGCTATCCTCTTTTCTGTCAGCCAACATAAGAAGCCAGTAATAAAACATTTTATATCAAGATATCTGATCATGGAATAGAACACAGGGAGAAATAGTTTCAAGCTTTTCTCTAAGTCATTTGTCCAAATTGAACATAAGCAAACTTCCATTGAAATTGGTTTGCCAATTCTCTTTTCTGGCTTGGTTACCAGCTTCTTAAACTGAGTTGGAAAACAATGCTTGTTTGCTGCAAATTCTATCAAAATTTTGATCTTTTTAAATCCTTGAGAATTCTTTTGGATAGGATTTACTCATTCTCTCATGTGTTTCATCCCTCTACATTGGACACTTTGCACAACATGACCCATATAGTTGTTAACATATAGAATATCTACAAGTATTTCTAATAAGTTTCCTTCTTTTCTTGCTGTCAAAAATTCATCTGAACTGGCTTTCCACCTATTAGTAAATTGTGAACAATACTGTATTGACCACTTCAAATTAGAAGGATTGTAAAAGTTGAGTAGTGAGCATTTCCAGCCATACTCAAAAGACAATATGGATATTTAATAAAATCGGCTAAACTACAAAGTCACTAATATAGGACATTCAGTGAAGATCAAACTCTCTACAATAATAATAATGGTCAGTGAAACCATTATTCCCTGGCATAACATCCTATTTCAATATCTTACACTATTTCTATCCTGGATATGACGATGAACTACATCCATGTCCTGTGTAAGACAATAAACTGCATCCAACAGCAAGGCCTCTGATCAGGAGGTTTTGAAAAGCAGGGAACCACCTCTTAATTGCTGGTGTTCCCAGGTCCTGACCCGAGGTGGTAGCACCTGTTAGGGTCCCAGCTATGGGCAAATAGTTAACTCTCAAACTGGGGTCAAAACACTATGAAAGTGTAAATATAGGTTTTAATATAAGCAATACATTTTTGCAGAAAAAAATATTACCAGCAATAAAAATCTTGTTGGCATTAAATAACCCATTGAGGTTGTGTTATATCTCGTGCAAGATATAATAAACAAAGTAACCCGAACGTAGGTTTTCAAGAATAAGTTTATAATCGGATGTAGTACAGAGACAGAGTCGAGAGTATGCTAAACCTCAATAGGTGTTAACAAACGAAGTTGCTTTTGACTGTCTGCTGTGGTCGTACTTAATCGGCAAACAGTCCGTCCATTATCGTGAATGGGGAAGTTGGGTTATACCATCACAACAGGTTGATATGCCGTAAATCAAAACAAACCTAACAATATTTCAAATAGTTTTCATTAATAAACTCTTTTGGGTTTTACGATGGTAATCTCCCTTTTTATTGGTATTGATTAGTTGCTGTAAAATTCGACAATTCAGTGTAATTGCTATTTGTATATATATATATATATATATATATATATATATATATATATATGAAGAAATATAGTCTTAAAGTGTGCTATATTTATGGGATAAAGTGCTCAATATCAGAGATAGAGTGTGTGTAAATATAAAAGTGAACATAGAAGTCAACACTTAGAGGCGACAGTCTGTTTCATGCTAGTGCAATCATCAGGCAACTCTAGGCACTAGCATGAAACAGACTGTCGCCTCTAAGTGTTGACTTCTATGTTCACTTTTATATTTTTATATATATATATATATATATATATATATATATATATATATATATAGATCATGATATAGTTTTTGCCCAAGTGTTTACTTGTTCGCTCTTTTCTCTTAATGTGACATGCCAGTGTCCAGAAATTTGTCAAGATATCTAGCATTGCAAGAGAATAGAAAGAGAAGAATTCATGCATTCCCAAGTAAAACAGATCCAATTGGAATTAGAATTTGGTTCACCAATTCCATTATCTGTACTGAAAACTTGTAGAGTTGGCTACCACCTGTGTTGCTTCTTAGAATTGTGCAAACAATCAATCAGAGCACTCAAAAGGCTCATATTACCTGTTTAACTTTTGACGCATTTCATCCCTTCGAACTTCATCAGACTAAGTTCGTTTACATTAATGCGATCACACATGCACACAAACAAGAGACACTGGGAATTTAAAATTTAGAAAAAAATATTTTTATTTTTATTTTTTTTAGATGTATTATCGGTATATAATCTAACCAATTCCATTAAGATTCTTTATTTTTCTTTCCATCATCCTTGTTATTAAACATTCTACATTGTGATAACAGAAGATCTGCCAGGAATGATGAATCATTGTATGAACCTGAACACAAATTTACTATGGATGAACTAGCAATTAAACCACTTTCTAAACATTTTTGTCTGAGTGAATATTTTTCTCTTTTAATTAGAGTAGCATTTTTTATGTCAAAATTGTGGTCAGCCTAATTACGGTGAGCAAATAATGTGCTAAATGTTTTATTTTTAAAAATCTCTTTTGTGTTCATATAATCTTTTAATTAAACTTCTTGAGGTTTCTCCAATATATTCTTTCTGGCAATCTTCACATGTGATAGAGTAAATTCCTCCTTCAAGTTTTTGGCTTGTTGTTGTTTTGCTTTGTATTGATTAAGTCTTTTATTGTTTTAGATGTAAATTTTATGCTTAGTTTAGATAAATTCTTTTCGATTGTAGTTTTGATAGAATTAGTGGGTAGAACAATATATATATATTTATTTAATTTGTTGGATTTGTCACGAGAGACTGCTTTTTTATTTTGGAATATTTATGAGCTTTTTGTTTCACATTGAATATGAAATATGTAGGGTATTGGAGGCTCTTGAATGTATTTTCAATGTATTTCCCCTCTTTGTGTAAACACTGTGGGCTGCAAATTTTGAGTGCTCTTAAGTAGAATTCAGTGATTATTTTATTGGTTGGTTTTCAGTGGACACTAAGTTTCAAATTGCTGTCAATGTGGTGTTATATTACATATATATAAGAAAGGTAAAGTATTGTTTTCTTCTATTTCATATATAAATTCTATTGTATGTTTGAGTTTATTTAGTTTAACAACAAAATCAGGAGAAATACATTGAAAATACATTCAACACTCTCCAATACCCTAAATATTTCATATTCAATACAAAAAATCATTCCAAAATAGAAAAGTGGAACCTCCTGACAAACCCAACAAATCAAAAAAATAAAAAGATAACATATTGTTTTACCTGCTAACACTATCACTGGTAAGAAATATGGAACTACCCCAGCTACAAAGTAAACCCTGTTGAAATGGTTTGTGGCTGAGAAGAAATTGAATTTAATGATATAAACTTGATAACCAAGAAAATAATGGTGGAATCCAATACCTTTAAGAATAATGTAGGAACGCAATAACTTTAATCAATTAATTAATGTGTGTGTGTGTGTGTGTGTGTGTGTGTGTGTGTGTGTGTGTGTGTGTGTGATGAAATGTGAATGATAAAAATTTCCATTTTATATGTATGTTCATTTCTCTTTGTGAATTAGTGTCTCAATCAGTGGCCAGAAGCTATTTGCATAAGGGTAATTTCAAATTTCTCATCCCCTGCCATAACAGAAAATAAATAGATATTACCGATGAAGAGTTTTTTGAAAGTGATTAATCAAACTTAGATTTATCATCAGATAGTGAAGAAAAATTTACTAATGAGCTGAAATTAATGCAATATCAGATAACGAATGAATATGCCAAGTATTTCACTAACAGTGACCATTCATTGAAAACAAAAGAAATTTTTTATTGAAACTTCAGATAAAATAATGTTTCAGAGATTTTTGAATGTTCAAATAATATTAAAAATCCTCCAAGAAACTAATAGGAATTTAGTATAAAAAATAGCTTGATATAAATGCTGACTTACCCAGGAGAGAAAGTTTAGGATAAACAAAGTGTATTTGATCACCCGTGTTCGTACTTTGTATTTTCTCCTTTTCTCCTCACTTTTTGGACTGTGTCGGCTGCTCTTTCGTGTGACAATTCTTTTATTACTATCCAGTGACACTGAAATGGAATTGTTCTCGATTGGAGACGTGACGGATTTTTTGGGAGTTGGTGTCTCAATTGAGTTGATTGCCAGTCCTGCAGAGTTTGAAATATCATCGATGACTTCGGATATGCTTGGGATTGCTGCAATGCTGTCATCTGTGCCAGAATCCTCTGGGGTGGCAAGGCTACACCCTGAATAACCCGAGTGGGGCTCATAGGAAGTTGAAGGAACTGCATCTAGAGAAGAACAAGAAAGAATACTTTTAAACCTATATATATATATATATATATATATATATATATACACTTTATTTTAGGATATTACATTGAAAACGTGTCAAAATCGCTACACAGTTGCAGTCATGCATACAAAGCATCTCATCAAGTGATTGTAAATTACTGGTGATTGAATGATTTAATCAAATTTAAAAGCATAATACAACCTTTTTTTATGAAAAAAGAAAAGAGGAAAAAAATGTCATGAATGTTGGAAGTGTACTCTATTCATTCTCATCTTACCAGGATATATATCTATATCTATCTATCTATCTATATATATATATATATATATATATATATAGATATATATATATATATATATATAAATATAAAAGTGAACATTGAAGTCAACACTTAGAGGCGACGATTGCGTCTAGCATGAAACAGCCTGTTGCCTCTAAGTGTTGACTTCAATGTTCACTTTTATATTTACACACAATCTATCTCTGATAGTGATCACTTTATCCCATAAATATAGCACACCTTAAGACTATATATGTATATATATATATATATATATATATATATATATTATAAATTAATAGATTTAAAATATGGTTTTACCGCTACACAGTGATGACCATGTTTCAGAAATGGAAGCTAAAGCCCCTGAATTTAATTTTGTTATTAAACCAAAGACATTAGTTCCATTTCCTCATCAAGCGAATTTTGGAGTAACTTACTTTTTAAAATTTACGGTTGTTAACGGCACAGGAAAGATTCATAGTTTGAGGGTTTCCAAGGTTACCGATAAATCCATTCATCTAGACAAGGGGTGGTAGAGGGTTCAATTTTTAATTTTCGTTGTCTCAGTTAATAGTTACATTTGAAAGCGGGGTTATGTTTAGGGATGGGTAGGGATGTATCTTTTAACAAATTCTGACATCCGCTAAATTCATGTCATCTGGGTTTATTTCTAACGGCAAAAATTCTTATGGTATTATTTCTATTTGTATATTTAAAGATTTTGAGGGACTGTTTAGGTTAGAATATGTTTTATCCACCTTTCTAAAAAGTTATTTTTAATATTTAATATACTATACTCCTAGTTAAAAACCAAGTAAATGTATTAGGATTACTTACAGTATTTAAAATTATTTATTCTTATCGAGTATAAGTAAATATTATTTTATTTTATTTTATTTTATGTAAACTTTATGACAATGACGGCAAAGGTGGTTAAATTATTTCACTAATTCAATAAACTTAGTATTATAAATGTATATATGTATGTATAAAGGACATTTAATGTTCAATATTATATTCTAACTTATTAATTTCACATGACTTTCGGGGTTCACTTGGATTCTTTCCAGTGTTTGAATTGCTTTGAGAGAGGTGTTATGGTTAGAGTACGTTTTATTTAATTACAATTTTAAAAGATATTTAGGTTAGAATCTGTTTTATTTAATTTCAATTTTAAAACATTTTTAAAAATTCTACTTTCAAATTTAACTTTTTAATTTTAATCGGCTATATTTCTTTATAAACCAAGTAAATGTAATATAATTATCTACATTATTTAAAATTATTTATACCCATCAAATATGAGTATGTATAATAATCAGGTAATTTTTTTTTTTTTTTTTTTATAGATTATTTAAAGATTATTTAAAGAAAACTTTTGGCAATGACGACAAAAAATAGCTATTTCATTTCTCTGATTCAGTAAATTTTTATTTTTTATAAACTTAGTAATATATAGTTTCTCATGTATGCATAAAGGACATGGGTCATTTAATGACCTACATATTCTAGCTCTTCTTATTAACTTCCATTTCACTGTAGGTGTTTTATTGGATTCTTTTAGGTGCCAAAAGTACTTCGAAAGAGATGTTTGACTTTTATACTTATTTATCCTAAACGAGGATTGATGTTGGTAGAACCTCTTTTTGAACTCATGGCTAGTGCAACCTATATAAATTTTTATGTTTTCAGGGTTTTCAACAGAAGATATATTACATTGGTATACTACTGATTCTATGCAACATTTATTTTGTAAAGGACAGTTTTGAGGGTTTCTACAATTACATAATTTTTGTTCACCCTCATTAGTTGTTGTTTGTATTTTTCCCTTGTCTACAATTTTTTGGTTCTGGTATAAGTGTTTATTTAAGATATTAGTATTATGTTTCTTAATTATCTTTTCTAGGTTATCAGTACAGCTATAACTTAATTTTAGTGTATTTCTATTGAAAATGGTACTAAGTTTACTTCCACCGGGAAAATGCTTGAGTATTAATTCAAGGAATTTTTGTCCCAATTTGTTTTTTACCATTTGGTTGTATGGGGGTGTATACCAAATTATTTTCCTGCTTCTGTTTTTCCTATGTTTACCGTTTTCATTTTTAATATAAGTTAGTTTTAGGTTTTTGTAGCCACTATCTTTTAGAGCTTTATTATAGAAATTAATATGTTCGTCGAAAATCTTGTCATTTGCTGAATTTGTACTAATTCTTTTTCGGATAGATAAAGGTATATGTTTAATTATAGATGAGGGGTGATTTGATTTAGGGTGTATATATACAGGATTCGTATTGAGTTTTTTATAAGGTGTGTATGTATTGTTCTTTTTGTTTGTATTAGGAATGTTTTTCAGAGAAATTCCGAAATTTATTTTCTCCATATTTTCCTGATAAAAATAAAGATTTAAAGTGCTCGACTTTGATTAGGAGCCAATGTATATATATATAAATAAAAAGGAAAGAACAGTAAGATATAAAATCCGGTGTTCTTATAGATATTTTTATTATTACACAATAGTGCTCTATGTAAATTTAAATTTACAGAGCATTAATATTATAAATTAATAGATTTAAAATATGGTTTTACCGCTACACAGTGATGACCATGTTTCAGAAATGGAAGCTAAAGCCCCTGAATTTAATTTTGTTATTAAACCAAAGACATTAGTTCCATTTCCTCATCAAGCGAATTTTGGAGTAACTTACTTTTTAAAATTTACGGTTGTTAACGGCACAGGAAAGATTCATAGTTTGAGGGTTTCCAAGGTTACCGATAAATCCATTCATCTAGACAAGGGGTGGTAGAGGGTTCAATTTTTAATTTTCGTTGTCTCAGTTAATAGTTACATTTGAAAGCGGGGTTAGGAATTCTACTAACTTCAGAATAGACAAAATTAGAAAGGCATTATATAAAGAATTTAAAAGCATGGGTTTAAAAATTACCGTTAGCACTAAAATTAAAAAAGTTAACTTCCTTGATATAACATTAGATTTAAAGAACAATACATACACACCTTATAAAAAACTCAATACGAATCCTGTATATATACACCCTAAATCAAATCACCCCTCATCTATAATTAAACATATACCTTTATCTATCCGAAAAAGAATTAGTACAAATTCAGCAAATGACAAGATTTTCGACGAACATATTAATTTCTATAATAAAGCTCTAAAAGATAGTGGCTACAAAAACCTAAAACTAACTTATATTAAAAATGAAAACGGTAAACATAGGAAAAACAGAAGCAGGAAAATAATTTGGTATACACCCCCATACAACCAAATGGTAAAAAACAAATTGGGACAAAAATTCCTTGAATTAATACTCAAGCATTTTCCCGGTGGAAGTAAACTTAGTACCATTTTCAATAGAAATACACTAAAATTAAGTTATAGCTGTACTGATAACCTAGAAAAGATAATTAAGAAACATAATACTAATATCTTAAATAAACACTTATACCAGAACCAAAAAATTGTAGACAAGGGAAAAATACAAACAACAACTAATGAGGGTGAACAAAAATTATGTAATTGTAGAAACCCTCAAAACTGTCCTTTACAAAATAAATGTTGCATAGAATCAGTAGTATACCAATGTAATATATCTTCTGTTGAAAACCCTGAAAACATAAAAATTTATATAGGTTGCACTAGCCATGAGTTCAAAAAGAGGTTCTACCAACATCAATCCTCGTTTAGGATAAATAAGTATAAAAGTCAAACATCTCTTTCGAAGTACTTTTGGCACCTAAAAGAATCCAATAAAACACCTACAGTGAAATGGAAGTTAATAAGAAGAGCTAGAATATGTAGGTCATTAAATGACCCATGTCCTTTATGCATACATGAGAAACTATATATTACTAAGTTTATAAAAAATAAAAATTTACTGAATCAGAGAAATGAAATAGCTATTTTTTGTCGTCATTGCCAAAAGTTTTCTTTAAATAATCTTTAAATAATCTATAAAAAAAAAAAAAAAAAAATTACCTGATTATTATACATACTCATATTTGATGGGTATAAATAATTTTAAATAATGTAGATAATTATATTACATTTACTTGGTTTATAAAGAAATATAGCCGATTAAAATTAAAAAGTTAAATTTGAAAGTAGAATTTTTAAAAATGTTTTAAAATTGAAATTAAATAAAACAGATTCTAACCTAAATATCTTTTAAAATTGTAATTAAATAAAACGTACTCTAACCATAACACCTCTCTCAAAGCAATTCAAACACTGGAAAGAATCCAAGTGAACCCCGAAAGTCATGTGAAATTAATAAGTTAGAATATAATATTGAACATTAAATGTCCTTTATACATACATATATACATTTATAATACTAAGTTTATTGAATTAGTGAAATAATTTAACCACCTTTGCCGTCATTGTCATAAAGTTTACATAAAATAAAATAAAATAAAATAATATTTACTTATACTCGATAAGAATAAATAATTTTAAATACTGTAAGTAATCCTAATACATTTACTTGGTTTTTAACTAGGAGTATAGTATATTAAATATTAAAAATAACTTTTTAGAAAGGTGGATAAAACATATTCTAACCTAAACAGTCCCTCAAAATCTTTAAATATACAAATAGAAATAATACCATAAGAATTTTTGCCGTTAGAAATAAACCCAGATGACATGAATTTAGCGGATGTCAGAATTTGTTAAAAGATACATCCCTACCCATCCCTAAACATAACCCCGCTTTCAAATGTAACTATTAACTGAGACAACGAAAATTAAAAATTGAACCCTCTACCACCCCTTGTCTAGATGAATGGATTTATCGGTAACCTTGGAAACCCTCAAACTATGAATCTTTCCTGTGCCGTTAACAACCGTAAATTTTAAAAAGTAAGTTACTCCAAAATTCGCTTGATGAGGAAATGGAACTAATGTCTTTGGTTTAATAACAAAATTAAATTCAGGGGCTTTAGCTTCCATTTCTGAAACATGGTCATCACTGTGTAGCGGTAAAACCATATTTTAAATCTATTAATTTATAATATTAATGCTCTGTAAATTTAAATTTACATAGAGCACTATTGTGTAAAAATAAAAATATCTATAAGAACACCGGATTTTATATCTTACTGTTCTTTCCTTTTTATTTATATATACATATATATATATATATATATATATATATATATATGAAATTGAAAAAAAATTCAAGAAAGCTTTTTAATTTACTCCTTATTTTTCTTCAATTATTAATTTATTCTTGAAAACTTGCATGTAAACTCATTATCACAATATAGTAGGGAAAACACCAGAAAGTTTTATAAAAAAAATTCCACAGCTATAAAATCTGCAGTTTGAATGAAAACAGAGTGCATACAATGCTGCCCAAAATATTATATGCAGTAATTTTGGTGTCATCCTTTCTGATGTTTTCTCTAATAAAAGTTGTCATCCATTAAAGAATCCACTGAGATTAATTTATAAGATTAATGACACTTCAATTCAAAAAGTCAGGCTAAAAGTGGAAATATTGTGAAAAAGACAAAGAAAAGAAAGAAAGTTTGGCAGAATCTTTGAGGACTGACATCAAAATTTTTATCAATATAAGTTTCAGTAAATACAAAATGACAGAAATTTTTCCTGTAAGTAATTGACTTATGAAAGTGTGTATAGAATGCTTTTAAATGAAACTATTGACAAAGATTCTGTTGAGCTCACTTTGCACTTAACACTGGCAAAAATATTAATCCATCACTTTTTTTGCTTCAAGCAATAAGTTAAATATGGAAGGTAAACTGGCCATTTTTTTTTTTCATTGGCAACCAGTTGATGCAAAGGATAACTCCAAACTGAAGGTAGCAGAAAACCACTCCCCACTGACTTTCACAAGAAATCATGGTGTAATAAAAAAAAAAGAAAAAGAAAAAAATCTTGAAGAGATAAGGCATTTAAGTAAAATGTAGATTAGTCTTCTCTAGTTTGTTTGGTGTACATTTCAGCCGATCTATACTTTAGCCTTCCTGACATGGATGTGGTTTCTGCTAAAATAATTTTAAATGTTCTATACAATGCTAACATGAAATACTTGCTTTATTCCATAGATTATGCGAATTTGTATCTTTAGCTTTTCATTTGAGTGCAATGTTTCAGCGTTTCCATTTGCCTGCTTTCCGTATGTAGCAAATGTTTTAAATTTAGACATTTTTAAGTTAAAAGTACAAAGGGATAGATTGTTAGATGTTAGATGTAGACGTCTCTTCTACTCCAATAGCTTCATGTCTCGCACATCTCGCCTGTGGAACTCCCTTCCCTATTACTGTTTCCCTGACAAATACAATCTCCAACGGTTTAAGTGTAGCGTCAATCGACATCTCCAGTTGCCTTGATCTATCCACTTCCATTCTCCACATCCTTTCATCTTTCATTCCTATCTGCTCTCGCTCCAAATCTTCTGTAACCCCCTTGCCTTGATCGACCCACTGTCTTTCTCTTTCTCCACATCCTCTCCTTTACCACTCCTATCTGCTCTTCCTCCAACCCTTCTTTAAACCCTTGCGTGAGAGTGGCCTCCAGCCTTGCTTGGGGTGATACGCTTAAAAAAAAAAAAAAAAAAACTTAAACTGAAGAAGGAACAAGTTGAAATATTTATACTCAGACTTTTTTGCGGTATTGTAGGCATCAGGTGATCAGTTTCTTTACAGTGGATGGATGGTGGGAACTGAAGTTGAGATATTGTTTGATAAAGGTTAAAACTTTGATATGGAGTCCCCTTCTCTACTAGATGTTTCCCAACATGGAGGTAACAAACCCTGAAAGGAAAATTGGGGGTAAGGGCAGCACTTTTTTAAATTACCAAAAATCAGGAATTATCCAATTTAATCTCTGTCTATATTTGTGAGATGAAGTATTATGTACACTATTGACATTATTTGGACTATTGTCCTCATCTTTGTCACCATATTTATTACAACGTTTCGGCTTTCTTCAGATGGTTGGAATGTTGCTCACTGGTGTAGACTGTTCTAGTTCCACGTGCCATGTTTAATGGATGTCAGTTATCAGTTATCTCCTGTTAATTCCCCTCCCCAAGTTCTCCACTGCCTTAACCAGGTATTGAACTCACACTCTTTGAGTCCAGTCACTGGATCTAACCAACGCCTTTATCCACTGTGCTTGAGGACATCTTTGCATGAATTTCTGGGTATTATAAACCTAATGTCTTCAGCAACCATTTTTACCAGTGCTAATATTGCAATTTTTGCTGTTATCATTGCATGTTTTTTACCAGAGGTCATATTGCAATTTTTGTTGTTATCGCATTTCTCTGTCACTCCTTATTACTGGTTCCCATATTGTATTCATTTCTATGCTTGGTCGGCTCAGGAGATTTTTGTGGCTTAGCATATCTGCTGATTCCTTAAGTTTACGAATTTTCCAATGGTGTTCTTTGTCTATGATCTCAACCTGATCCCACAGAGGGTGGTGATTTCCATTCTCTCTCCATATGTGGTCAGCCACGCCTGATTTTTCCACTTCCCCTCGTGTTAGAGCATTCTGGTGTTCTTGAAGCCTTACCTTAAGGGGGTGGCCTGTCTCCCCTTTTTATTTCTTTCCGCAGCTGCACGGGATAGCATACACACAGTCTTTAGTCATGTTCTCCTCTATGCGAGGGTCTTACTCAGGAGAGATATCTGCGAAGTGTCGTCCAGCTTTTGAAGGCTGTCCTGATGTTATATGGACTGCAGATCCTTTGTATTTTCTCTGATAACCCCTTCATATAAGGCAGGCAGTCTGTTTTCTGAGTGTTGTTGTCCTCCTCTTGTACCCTCCTATCCAAGTTTTTTGGGAATTTTTTCTACTCGGATTTCTTGAATTCTTTAAAAAATCTTTTTCAAATTTCCATTTCTTCAATGAGTAAATTATCTTGAAAATTTCTTTTTATTCATCCTTGTAGAAAAGATGAGTGACTGTGTGGCAAAGCAAACACGTATATGCCTGGAGTGCAAAATGAGTGAAGGAAAAGAAAAAGAAATATGGCCACTCTAACACCTTAATTTAAGACAGAAACAGTTTTGGAGCTAGGATATTGAAGTCAGTGGTTGGGCATGTGCAAATTTTTGTGGGGTCAGCTCGACATAAAAACACTGTGCACAAGAGTAAAAAGTACAAGACGCTCATGAACATGGTACTGTGTATATGGAAAGACTTTGTCAACTGGGAAACTTGGGTCAGTTTCACACAGTTCTAACCAATACCTATGAACTGGATTTATTCTATGAGAATATATATACCCACAGATTTTTCAGTGAAAAAATCTATACATACACATGGAAATAAACATTCATACACATGAATATACATGCAAAATACACATACTAATACACACACACACACACACTTATACAGAGATATGCAACTGCAAATGCATTCATACAAGGATTGGCAAGTACGCGAGTAATGCAAAGACAAAAATAACACATATTTCAATATCTGCTTTTGTCTTTCTTTCTTTATTAGTGTCTCTTATATCATATTTATTTCTATGCTATGAAGAGGACCTCCTAGCCTAGTATGAGCACTGATTCTTTCAGACAACTAAATCGCCAATGTTCTTCCTTCTCCAGTATTTTCACTTCATTACACAGGGGATGATGACTACTCCTTTTCCTCCATACATGATCAGCCAGGCCTGATTTCATTGTCTCACAATTACTTTTTGATGTTCCTCCAGCCTTACTTTTAGTAAGCGGCTTGTTTCACCATTATATTCTTTGCCATATAGAATGACATACACACAGTTCTTGATCATGTTCTCCCCAATATTAGGCTTTACTTAGCAGAGATTTCACCATAGTGTGGATCTGCCTCTGAATGTTGTATGGACTGCAGATCTTCTGAACCTATTCCAATAAGCACTCACTGTAAGACAGAGAGACTGCGGCAATTTTCTGGTTTTCCTCCTTGACCGTTCTGTTTCCACCTGCAGACACTGATTTTATGTTTACAGGTTATTTGTCCTTCTGAAGAGTATCCTTGATATACAGATATCTTTAACCCATTTACTGTGTGAGTTATTACTACATCCAAGATGGTGAGCTGATTATTATTTCCTTCTTCTATTTGTGAACTGGGTCAAAGGTCTTGCCAAGTTCACATGAGGGCCCAACAGTATTTGTATAGCTTCCTAGTGTGGCCAGAATATGAAGTTGTCATCTATGTATTTTAGCCATACTGTTGGAGTTAGTGGTTGATAAAGTTCCTAAAGCCATTTCCTTGAAGTATTCCGTGTATACGTTCACCATCACTGATGAAAATGATGAACCCACATCCAAGTTTTTTCCTGTTGGTATATGTCAGACTCCAAGATGGTTGTCTGTATCCAGGATGTCAGCATTTCCATCAGATTATGGGAATGTTAGTACATTCACCAATCAGTTTTGAACCACTACCAGAGCCTCATCTCTAGCAACTGTCATGAACAGTCTCATATCATCCAAGCTTATCATCCATTTGCTATGGATCGGATCAAATCCACAAAGTGTTCTGAGTTTCTAAATATAGGACAAGGACCTCCATATCAGTTGGTTGATTATAATCACTAGGAATAAAGGTTTCCATTGAGAATTGCTTGTAGGTTATCTGAATTGATATAGACCTTATGGAGGCCAGAGGAGAAAACAACCAAAACAGTGAAGCAATTCATGTATCCAAGTCTTATCAAATGCCTACACTGTTCTTATGAGATATGTGGGTTATGCAATATCCCATGTCATGTGACCTGAATTATTTTCAATCAGAGTTTTGATTTGCTCATCATCAAAGACTTCAGACCTGCCAGAACATTCTCAGTCTTCCAGATCAAAATTCTGTTTCTGGGCCCAGCGAGCCACTTACAAGCAATACACTCAGCTATGGCACAATCTCCATAAACGGCACATATCTTTTTTGCTATTTGTCTAGCAATTTGACTTTCCTGAAATAAAAGGGCATCAAATGATGAAAATGCATCTCATTTTACTGTGTTTTCCCTTTTAAAATTCACAAATAATCTAGACATGAATAATAGAGAAAGACAACTTGAAATTTGACCTCTCAGCATATGTATATATATGTCATAAATTCTATTCATGTTTGAAATAAAATTAATTATTCAAATGTCACCTACTGAAAATGTTATAAACTTTTTCCAACCCATCTCTCTCTCTCTCTCTCTCCCTCTCTCTCTCTCTCTATATATATATATGTGTGTGTGTGTATGTATGTATGTATGTGTGTATGTGTGTGTGTGTGTCTGGATATAAACCAAATAGATATTAGCAACTGTATATATGTGTGTTAGCATGCATTCACAGATAAGCAAATATATATTTTCTTAATTTAATATAAGGTGTAAACAAAACAGTGCTCAATGTGGTTAGGCTGAGCTAAGATGTATATATTAATAACTAAAACTACATTGGTAGTGAAACTTAAAGTTTTGTGGTTTTACTAACACTTTAGGCATGAACTTGTGAATGGAGGCCTATTACAGTCATTTTTAAAAGTTAAAAAAAAACAAGTTCATTCCTAATGAGTTGGTAAAAACACAAAACTAAGTTGCACTACAAACGTTGGTATAGGTATATTTATTAATTATATATATATATATATATATATATATATATATATATATATATATATATATGAGGAAAAATATGAAAAAAACAAAAAATCCGAATATGCAAGTTTACTGTTTTAAATGTTGTTTTAATGTCGGCATCAGACGTTTCGGTCTAGTAGACCTTCTTCAGGACATAGTTATGAAAACATAATTAAAATTAGACGATATTCAAGTCAACATGAAAAGACGATAGACATAAGAATAATCAAAACAAAATGACTGAATTTTAAGATCAGCGTTCCGTTTTGAAATGCGATCACGACGGCTTAAATGGCGATGTTGTGAAAATGTATTCCTAAAATAGAGTTTATTATTAACAAAAAAGAAGAATTTTACTAGAATCTAAAGTTTATAAGTACGTTTGTCCAGCATTAATCTTGCCAGAAAAGGGGAAATATTAAAGAAGCCAGGTCTAGTATTCACCATGCGCGAGATAGATATTATATCCACATATTTGCTTACATATATATATATATGTATATATATATATATATATATATATATACGTGTGTGTGTGAAAAGTGTGTGTATATAAATATAAATATATATATATGTGTGTGTGTAATATATTATATATATTATTATTTATATATTATATGCATGATACATATTAGAAAGTGCTCAATATCAGAAATAGAGCTAACATATTTGGCTGAATTGATGTGAATTTGTGACCCTGGGTTTCACACTTTTGCAATCGTCAGACAAATATATATATATATATATATATATATATATATAAATAAATAAATCGTCACACAATTGTCAGGCCATGTGACCTGATGATTGCATCTAGCATGAAACAGCTTGTTGCCACATGGCCTGATGATTGCATTTAGCATGATACATCCTGTCACTTCTGAGTGTTGACTTCAATGTTTACTTTTATATATATATATATATATATATATATATATATATATATATATATTTATACTATTTACATTAATCAGACTACCACAGTGAGCGAAATAAAGGGTTCAATTCGACATTCCAACCACCTGAAGAAGGCATGAGCATACAACAGCCGAAACGTTGTAATAAATATGGCAACAAAGATGAGGACAATAGTCATATAAATAGTGTACATAATACCTCATCTCAGAAATATAGACAGATAGTTATATGAATATGTTCATAGTTGTTATATATATGAAATATATACACATAGAAAGAGGAACAGACAGAAAATCCCTACATAAACATGGAGAGAAGAATGATGTGTATCCTTATACTAGTCAGTTATATCGAAGCATTTGAAGATTGGACAATGTCCAGTATTTTTCATGAGGCAAGAATTGATATTTTCTTCAAATTCCACCAAGCCTCATATTGATTTGTGTCCTGAACACAAATGCCAATAAAGAATTCAAACTGGCCACTTGAGTCACACACAGGTTAGAGTTCAAGGCAATAGGTTTTCTACAGGAAAACTTTCCACTTCTAATCTCCATTAATCAATGGAATACATTATGAAAATATAATTAATACAACGGAGAAGCTCATGCCGTGGCTCTAGATATCTCCAAAGCGTTTGATAGGGTTTGGCATGCCGACCTTCTTTGAAAGCTTCAGGTTTATGGAATTTCAGGTCGATTGTTTAACTTAATACAATCATTTCTGTCAAACCGTGTATTTAAGCTCATTCTCAACGGATTCTCCTCCAGCTCCTATCTCACAAATGCAGATGTTCCCCAACACTCCATCCTAGGCCCTACTCTGTTCCTTATCTTTATTAATGATCTTCCTGATGTCATAGGTTCCCAAGTAGGCATCTACGCAGATGACACTACAATTTACTCCTGCCTCAAAAGCAAATCTAGAGTCACCGACAAAACTAATCTGGCCGTTTGTCTTGAAAAGGACCTCCAATCGGTTGTGGACAGAGGCAGGAATTGGCGGGTTAACTTTAATGCCCCCAAAACAAAACTGCTCTCTATTACTCATCACAGAGAACCATCCCTGCCCCCCATTAGAACGTCTGATGCTCAACTTCTCGAGAGTTCCTCTTTGCAACTACTCGGCCTCACATTGACTGCCGACCTGAGATGGAACAAATACATTGAGTCAATAGCTTCATCCACCACAAGGAAAGTTGGTTCCCTGTGCCGCGCCAGGAAATTTTTCTCGTCAGAGTCAATCCTTCAAATTTACAAATCTACCATTCACCCTTGCATGGAGTATTGCAGCCGTATATGGTCCGGCGCCCCTTCTGTTTGTCTCAAGTTTCTTGATAAGATTCAGAGACAAATATGCAATGTAATTGGCCCTGATCTGGCATCTTGTCTGCAGCCGTTCTCTCACAGACGTACCGTCACCTCCCTCTGTCTTTTTTTACAAATACTTTCATGTTAACTGCTCCGATGAGCTGCTTTCGCTGGTTCCCAGACTTCATGAATTTAAGCGTTTTACTAGGCTGGCATCTCACTCACACCCTTTCACTGTTGAAACTGTTAAATGTAGCTGTCTCTTCTACTCCAATAGCTTCATGTCTCGCACGTCTTGCCTGTGGAACTCCCTCCCCTCTTCCTGTTTCCCTGATAGCTATAATCTCCAACTATTCAAATGTAATGTCAATCAACATCTCCAGATGTCTTAATCTATCCCCCATCCTTCTCTTCATCCTTTCCTCTATCACTCCTGTTTGGTTTCACTCTGTAACCCCTTGCCTGCTAGTGGCTTTCTGCCATGCTTGTGGTGAAATGCTTAAAAAAAAAAAGTTTGATCACAGATACTAAATTGATTAAAGAAAATAAATTTAGAAGAGATTGTAGTCAACTGTTCTTGTTCATATACAAGTGAATGCATATCTAGACCGCTGCTTGATATAGAACATAAAACTCTTTTGTTGCTCTGGGGATCCATGCCCCTCCCTAACACTATTGTGAATGAACAACAATATGCATTTCTGCTATTGTGTCCACAGCTAATAAGTTTTCTTAGCATATACCAACAAATGTTTACAGTACCATCTTTCATTTTCAAAAATGCTGCCAAAAATATGCAATTACCACCTTAGCCCACAGGTGTTATTAGCAAAGTAAAAGAATAAATCTTTTACTTGTCCTTGGACGGTGTGAAATGAGAATATTACATGCTACCATTTTAACTGAGCTGGCCAAGAATTACATTCATTTTCATAAAGAATAGATAAATATATAGAGATAATGAACAAATACCCTTACATAAGTAAGCAAATAAGTAATGTGTCTATTTAAAACAACTGTGTTAAAATTAAGTTACATCTGATTTTAGTAATTATATACAGAAAAGTAATATTATACTACAACATCAGTCTTAATGCTTGAAGGCAGAAATTTTACTTGAATTCTGAGCCTGTTTGAGGATATGTGGTTAATAATGCAAGGTTTAAAGGCAGATAAGCAAGCAATCATATATTATTTGGCAATCATCAAAGCACAACTCTGAACCTAGATACACTATTTACATTATTCGGTCTATTGTCTTCATCTTTGTTGCCATATTTATTACAACGTTTCAGCCATTGTACACTCTGGCCTTCTTCAGGTAGTTGGAATGTCAAAGTGAACCTTTTATTTTGCTCACTGGGGTAGTCTGTTCTAGTTCCATGTGCCATGTCTAATGTATGTCAGTTATCACCTGTTAATTCACCTCTCAAAAATGAACAAGAGATAACTGACATCCATTAGACATGACACGTGGAACTAGAACAGTCTACCCCAGTGAGCAAAATAAAGGGTTCAGTTTGACATGCCAACCACCTGAAAAAGGCTAGGGCGTACAACGGCCGAAATGTTGTAATAAATATGGCAACAAAGATGAGGACAATAGTCCGAATAATATAAATAGTGCGCATAATACCTCATCTCAGAAATATAGACAGATTCTGAAACTAGATGATCGGAAGTTGCTAGAATGTCCCTTTGTCAAGATAAGAGATTAAATAAATTATGTAGAGTGATTGGCCATGGTTAAATGTAAATAAATGGCAGAATTACCCAACAAACAGAATTGACAAAGACTGCAATAAACAACAACAAGAAAAAGAAAAGAACATTGCAAAAAAATAATATAAAGCAAGCACACAATATATGCAAGTCAATTTAAGAGTAATAAGGCCAAGCAATAATAATATGGCAAAAAGTTCACAAACTAAGAATTGGCATCAAGGTCACAGGATAAAGGCATAGTTAGATCCAGTGACAGGATCCAAGAGTGTGAGTTCAATACCCGGTTAAGGCAATGGAGAACTTGGAGAGGGGAATTAACAGGATATAACTGATAACTGACATCCATTAAACATGGCATGTGGAACTAGAACAGTCTACCCCATTGAGTGAAATAAAGGGTTCAGATTGACATTCCAACCACCGAAAGAAGGCTGGAGTGTACAATGGCTGAAATGTTGTAATAAATATGGCGACAAAGATGAGAACAATAGTCCGAATAATGTAAATAGTGTACATAATACCTCATCTCAAAAATATAGACAGATTCTGAAGGATGACATCCATTAAATATGGCATGTGGAACTAGAACAGTCTACCCCAGTGAGCAAAATAAAGGGTTCAGTTTGACATTTCAACCACCTGAAGAAGGCCGGAGCATACAATGGTTGAAACGTTGTAATAAATATGGCGACAAAAATGTGGACAATAGTCCAAATAATGTAAATAGTGTCTAAGCATTGGCATTGATACACAAAAGCAAATTTGGATAAGTGACTGTAGAGTTTTGACTTCAAGACAAGATGAACCAAGACTGTGTTATATGAAACCAAGAATTGGTTTATTTTATTAGCTAGCAAGAAATCCCAGCATGCATTTCTGTGCTTCTACCTAAAAATTGGGGAGGGGAAAGTGTTTTTCATTCAATCTATATAGGATTAAAATCAACAAATAAACTTTCTATGGTGTCACTGATTTATATAGATTAATAAGCAAAGATAAAAATATATGTAAATGAATAATATATCATTGAATATGCAACAATTTTCCTGCCACCCAGTAAGGAGCAAGATCTAAAAGATCAGCTAATCTAACAGCAACCTCATCCGACAATCCTCACTCTTGCTCCATATACAACCTCATTTGCAAAACACTAGCAGGCCTTAAGTGCCACTTAAGATTATCACACAAAATTCATAACTGCATCAGTTAGTTGTCAGATCATAATACATTGAAACCAATAGGAGAGGAGAGTCCATTATTAACACCTAGCGGCAATAGCTTGTTTCATGCTTAAATGCAATCTTCAGGCCATGTGTGCTGTGTTTTGGCTTGGTTATTTATATATTCTGGTCAAAGGTGCATTATGGGTATATCCAGAATTATTTCTATTCAGTAGCCTCTAGAATAATTTGAGACATAACTGTTTCCTCCCACCCAGTAAGAGCTGCGAGTTCAATCCCTGGCCACACCAAACTGGGAGAGATGGGTTATCAAGGGGAATTAACTAAAACTGAGATGTCAGAAGCATGGCATGTGGAATTAGAACAATCTACTCCCATGCATTAAATAAAGGGTTCGGTTCGAAATTCAAACAAATATCACCTAAAGATGGCTGGAGTGTACAACGGCTGAAACATCGTGAATATGGCAATAAAAATGAGGGCAACAGTCCGAACAATGCGAATAGTGTATATGGTTACATTATCTCATCTCAGAAATATAGGCAGATCTTATTACTTTTTACTTTCTTTTCTTTCAGAATAAAATTGGTATCAATTCTGTAACATTTGTCATTAAGTTTATTAACTTTTCTGTTTTGATTAACATTGATTCAAGCAAATTTGTTTGAATTTTGAACCAAGGGATCATCTATTATGTTCAGTTTTGAAACAATGGCAAGAGCACCCAATACGGATGAAAGTAATCTCCTTGAGAGACTAGATTGCAAACCATTTCCCCTTGTTGAGTTTTCTTCTTTTATGTGACCTGTCCCTTTATGACTTGGGCGATCACTGCTCTCCACTACTTCATTTCCTTTGTAGTTCTTATTAATGCTTGTCCTTTTACAATCACCCCCAACTGCCTGTTCTTCAAACCATTTACACAAGCTCGTTAGGTAAGTTACGTGCTGTTTCTTCCTGCTTTCAATGTGCCCACTGAGTGACAAATTTCTTAAGCCCACTTTCCTCATTGTGTCCTAAACATTTCTCTTCCTGATCCCAAATAGAAGTGAAGTGTTTCCATCTTTCTTAAAACTTTATCGTTTTTCACATGTTAAATCGATAATATTCTCGGCATTTATGTTGTTTCATGTTTCTTCTTCATTGATTGATCCAAAAATGACTTGACCCAAAGAGCTGGCCATGGCAGAGAGAACAAAAACTTGGAGAGTTATCAAGGCAAATTAACTAAAAACTGTGATATCCAAAGGCATGGCATGTGGAATTAGAACAATCTACCCGCATGGACTAAATAATATCACCTGAAGAATGCCTGAGTGTACAACAGCCGAAACATTGTGAATATGGCAATAAAGATGAGGACAGCAGTTCAAACAATGTAAACAAAAAATAAATATAAAAATACTGATAAATAGATTTATAAAATGCTGATGTTCAAACCAAAAACTGAAGGCTATAGTAAGCCTAGAGTGCCTTTACATCCCATTGGTAAGGACTAACGTCTACTCAGACAGCTTTTTACCCAGAACTGCTGCAATGTGGAATGAATTCCCAATGGGATGCTTTCCTGATCAAACTTTTTCAATTTAAGGGTCAACTGTTATCTGTCTTACATACCCTTATAAAATGCAACACTTGCTCCCTTCCTATACACTCTTACAACATTCAGTAACCTTCTACTTTGAGTGTCACTTGGGCCTTGTATTGGGTGAACAACAGTAAAAAATAGAATAAAAAGAGAATGGTCTTGAAAAACTACTTCAATGTGCGGAGTGAAGAAACTTATCAGTAAACATGATTTTTTATCTCATGGGTAGATATGTAGAGCCTGTAACTCATAAAATATGAGACACTGTAATGTTCTGCATATCCATAAATCATATCAAACTTTATTTCATCACTGTCTGTGACAGAGGATTGTTTTGATGAATCTCATTTGTTATAAAAATATCTCCAAGTACCAATTCTATCTGTAATGAAAATAGTGATAAGGTAATGTTCAATTGCTCAGAGAGAAAGAGAGAGAGCAAAATGTATCATTTCAGATGACTGGCCAACCAGCCAAGTCTTTCCTATTTTGCTTGGGGCTATTTTTCCATCTTTTTATTTCGTCAAAATTTCCACAATTGTTAAAGAGCATAGCTAACAAAGTCAGCATTTGATCAGTGCATATGGATTTTATGCCTGATCAGATCAGGTGATTATGTTGAGAGTCCACCATAAATTTCCCATCATGCAATCTGCAGTATTCATCACACTGAATTATTCCATTTCAGTAGCAGATATTCAAGGACAGGCTTCCAGTACAATCTGCAGAGTAAATTTATGGCTTATCAGATCATTGATCATTTCTCCACACATTACATAGCATTCCTCTGTGGAATTGGCCAACAGGATCAGGCAAGAATTTTTAGCATTTCAACTCAGTGGAGTGTAATACTTTTCAAAGACTATCTTCATTAATAAACAAAAAGAGTATCTTTTATAGTTTTTTATTTATTTGATCACATGTGTCCAGACATTGTACAGTGACAAAAATTGTGACCCAAAAGATTGCCACTTTCGGATTTTTTTTAAATATAAAAAATGGAAAATGTAGTACAGTAATTATGCATAAATTAAATTTAATTACTTAGTAACATTCCTGACCATTGACAATCCTTTTGTTTCTGATTTTCTATGCACAACATACACACTGAATGCTTGCTTAAATTTTAGATGAAAAAATTTCAAGCTTTGGACTTTAAATCCTCAAGTATTTTTGCAACTCCTAGAAATATTTTATTTATTTATTTAAAAAATTACTAAAACCAAGTATGGGAGTTGCAAAGTTAGTGAAAATACAATCAGTATTAAAACACCACCAGGATTATTGTTTCATTTTTCCCTACCGCAGAATTTGCAGTGACACTATATATATATATATATATATATATATATATATATATATATACTAGCAGTATAACCCATCTTTGACCAGGTCTTTCATTACTGGGAAATTTTACCATTCAATTGGAGCCGTTTAAGTTTAAAGTCAACCCACAAAAATCAATATCAGTAAAAACAATTGGGTGCAACTGAGGCACATCCCCAAATGGGGGGTTAACAATTTGAATGGCGGGTGGCCCTGAAAAGGGCTGTTTTTGCATTCTCAATCTTGTTTCAGGCTCACGCACAACAGCAGCTGAAGAGGGCATTTCCCCTCAGCTGTTGTGTCCTTTGATCATCATTTTCAGCTTCACACACAGAAGTGTTCAGGTATGCTCATCTGGAATGCCAATGGCTACATTGATCTTCAGACTCAGTGGCTCTGATTGAAGCATTCTGAGAGGCATTGTGAGACAGGCAAACTGAACGTTCTAAAGACGATTCATTATCTCTTATTCGTATGGTGGACATGGTGGCAGCAGTTTTGCAACCTTGGGAAGTTTTTGTCTTTGGTGGCATGTCTTAGGCAAGTATGAATTGTCAAATGGAATGTGTGGGCAAATACCAGAAGAGAACGCTGTAAAACTACAGGGATGACTAAGCTCGAATAACTTTAGGAAAAGTTGGAAAAATAAATGTTGATTAATAAAAAAGCAAGCTTATTTGTTACTATGGTGAATGCAATGCAAAAACTGACAGGACAATAAAAAAATTTAAATTGAGAATGGCTATAAACAACAATGAAAGCAATGTTTTAAAACTGTAGTAGTAGGCAATGGAAAAGGTAACCTCATTTGAGAGAGATTGAACGCTTGGCCAAGAGAAGGGGAATGTGTAATTTGGACTCAAAACTGACACTCAAGAATTATCTATCAAACAAAAAATTTTTTTATTGAAATCGGATGAAAACTGTGGAAACATATAAACAACATTCGATTACACACATGCACACACATATTTTGAGAATTAAAGATATAGATAATATTATTGTAATAATTTAAAGTCTTTAATTTTTATTAAAGTTTTTATAAAAGATATATATCCAAGAACAGATAGTAAATAGTAAAACGTTGCTGAGACTTATAATGGACAGAAAGTAGTGGAGAGCCATTGTCGCCAACAATTTCGACTCAAAACAGGCACTGAAGAATTATTTCTCAAACAAAACAAAATTCAACAAATCGGATGAAAACTGTGGAAACCCATAAACAACTTCCGATGACACATACACACACACATTTTGAGAATTATATATATATATATATATATATATATATATATATATATAAAATGTATGTAATTATTAGAGTAAGTGAAAATTTGAGATATTTATGTAATAAATCCTGTGATGTCAGTTTATATCACCATCTCATTCTAACACATTTTTCACCTCAAGTCTTTCCACTAATTTAAACCTTGCTTTTATATAGAGAACTGTATTGACTAAATTCAAGTACAAACAGAGATCAATGTATTTGTTTTATGGTTTCTGATGTATACTGTGCTGGAATAAAACTTATTATGTTTTAATTTTTCCTACTGTAGTTGCGGTATTTCATATATAACCATTTGCATGAATGAAAGTTTTGAACCATTTGTTTAATCTGTTCATTGCCAAGTATAGTTTTTAACATTTTTTCATTAAAAATATATTAATAAAAAATTTAAATGTTTTTATAGTCATAACATTCAATTAATATGTACAGTAGAATGTATTATAAATGTACAAGGTGATATCAGGAAGTTTTTGGATTGTTCTTTTTGATAAACTACTACAGGTCTTAATCAATGCTGAATTGGTTAAGCATATCACATGACAGGGTCTTTTTTTAGACAAGCAATATGGCTTTTGTTTCTCTAATTCAACTACTTAACAATTATTGTGAAAAGAGTCTATCAAACATTAGATACGAATGGTGAAGTTTGGGTTTTGCTTTGGATATCTTGAATGTGTTTGACAGAGTTTCTCATACTAGTCTTCATCACAAGTTAAAATGTTATAGTGTATCCAGACAAATTCTTGAACAGATTCAGTTTTTCTTATCAAATCATGAAATGATGAAAGTTTGCCTGAACACCAGCTCTTCTAGATTCTTTTGTACTAATGCAGATGACCCCAGGACTCTTTAATTGTATGTTCGGTCATGTCAAATAATCGCAATGTATTGCTGGTCAACTGAATTACCTCTTTGAGCCTGTTTATTTGTTCATCATACAGCTTAGCATTAACCATTTGGTTGTTTTGAAACATTTCATAGTAAATTAGTCCTTGCTTTCTTGGATGCAGCTCTGGCTTGGTTCAGGGTGTTGCCTGAACCAAGCTGTTAACACACACATCTCTGATTCATAATCACATAAAAACACCATTTTTCCTCTTCTGCTGATAATATGGTAATGGAAGTTTTCTTTGTATCCATGAGTGTCCTGTTGAGCAAGGAGTGCTTCTCTCGGTCAGTGCATGGTGCACCCACCCATGCACTGAGTGAAGGTGACAAGCAACAGTAACAGGAAAGCTTGGCTCAGGCGAGATATGGCAACAATATTCAATGCACATTATTTACATCTTTGTTGCCATATTTATTACAACGTTTCAGCTGTTGTATGCTCCTGGCCTTCTTCTTCAGGTCGTTGGTTTGTTTCACTTTATTTCGCTCACAGACAATTGACTGTTCTAGTTTCACGTTTAATGGATGTCAGTTATCAGTTATCTCCTGTTAATTTTTCCCTCTGAAAGTTCTCCACTTAACTATTGACCTCACACTCTTTGGGTCCTGTCACTGGATCTAACCAACGCCTTTATCCACTGTGCCATGTGTCATCTTGAGGACGTCTGTGTATGAATTTCTGGGTATTATAAACCTAATGTCTTCAGCAACTATTTTTACCAGTGCTCATATTGTAGTTTTTGCTGTTATCATTACATGTTTTTAGCAGAGCTCATATTGCAACTTTAGTTATTATCGCTTTTCTCTGGCACTCCTTATTACTGGTTCCCATATTGTATTCATTTCTATGCTTGGTCTCCCTAAGATTCACAAAGACAGTATTCCACTCAGGCTGATTGTTAGTTGCCAAGGCTCTTTGTGCCACTCTCCGAGTCGCTTCCTTGTAGATATAATTGACCCATTGATCAGAAAGTCTCCTTCATATGTCTGAAACTCAGCCCACTTCGTGGAAATAATCAAAGATGCTCCCATCCTATCCAACCAGATGGTGAGCTTGGACGTGGTGAGTTTGTTCACCAAGGTACCCACGGAGGAGGCACTGTCAGAAGAACGGACCAGTATTCCAATAGATAATCTGATGGAGATGTTGACTTTCTGTACACAAACAACACACTTTGGAATGGGATCACACATATATCGACAGGATGAGGGCTTAGCAATGGGCTCACCATTATCACCAGCAATGGCGAATATATACATGGAATACTTTGAGGAAATGGCATTAGAATCTATACCTCTAAAGCTGTATGGTTAAGGTACGTAGATGACACCTTCATACTCTGGCCACACCAGGAAGATGTTCAGGTTCTACTGAACCATGTGAACTCAATAAGACCTTCGATACAGTTCACAATAGAGAAAGAGAGTAACAACACACTCCCATTCCTGGATGTTCTAATATCTTGAACAGAGCATGGGTTCAAGACATCCGTATACCGTAATTCAACATTCACTGGACAGTACCTCAATTTCAACTCCCACCATCCATACTGCGTAAAGAAAGGGATCGTCCACTGCTTACAACACTGATCAGAAGTCATAAGTGGTGACCCAGAGACATTAGATAAAGAATTGGTCAGTATAAGTAGTACCCTACAATATAACAACTACCCTGGGTACATGGAAGCAGCCCCCCAAAACTGGGATAGGCAGGTACAAGAGGAGGAGGAGGACAACAACACTCAGAAAACAGTCTGCCTGCCTTATATGAAGGGGTTATCAGAGAAAATACAAAGGATCTGCAGTCCATATAACATCAGGACAACCTTCAAAAGCTTGATGACACTTCGCAGATATCTCTCCTGAGTAAGACCCCCCATAGAGGAGGATATGACTAAAGACTGTGTGTATGCTATCCCGTGCAGCTGCGGAAAGAAATATAAAGGAGAGACAGGCTGCCCCCTTAAGTTGAGGCTTCAAGAACACCAGAAAGCTGTAACATGAGGGGAAGTGGAAAAATCAGGTGTGGCTGACCACATATGGAGAGAGAAGGGAGATCACCGACCTCTGTGGGATCTGGTTGAGATCATAGACAAAGAACACCATTGGAAAATTCGTAAACTTAAGGAATCAGCAGATATGCTAAGCCACAAAAATCTCCTGAGCTGACCAAGCATAGAAATGAATACAATATGGGAACCAGTAATAAGGAGTGCCAGAGAAAAGCGATAATAACAACAAAGTTGCAATATAAGCTCTGGTAAAAATGAATTGATAACAGAAAAAATTGCAATATTAGCACTGGTAAAAATGGTTGCTGAAAACATTAGGTTTATAATACCCCAAAATTCATACATAGATGTCCTCAAAGACACATGGCACAGTGGATAAAGGCATTGGTTAGATCCAGTGACAGGACCCAAAGAGTGTGAGTTTAATACCCGGTTAAGGCAATGGAGAACTTTCAGAGGGAAAAATTAACAGGAGATAACATTAAACATGAAACTAGAGCGAAATAAATGGTTCATTTTGACATTCCAACCACCGGAGCATACAACAGCCGAAACGTCGTAATAAATATGGCGACAAAGATGAGGACAATAATATAAATAATGTACATAATACCTTATCTCAGAAATATAGATAAATATTCAATGCATAGACAAATAGTAGACTTGTAACAGGCTGGCCCTGGTTTAACATTTAATTGCATGTGATTTGAGGTGATTAGAAATTAGAAATAAATTGAAAAACTCACCAGGAGATGTCTTAAATAATTAGTAGGAAAATGAGAAGAGAAATAGAGAATTAAAACTACATGAGATACATAAAATGAAATTGATGAGCGAATCTGAGAGAATTGAACCTCAAGTGAATTTGGTGAATAATCATTAACTTTGAAATTTCTCAAAGGTTTTCCTCTTTCCTTTAGAAAAAATATTTGCTTGGGTTTTAGAACTGAAATCTTCTCCAAGATGAACAAATTCTTAATACTATGATGCTAAGCTATAAGGTAATTCTCACTAAAAGTTGGAGAAATGTTGTTAAGGAAATTTCTTACATAAATGAATGTCAAAAATGGAAAAGTGTACTCTGGGGTTTCACTTATATAAACCAGTGAAGCATTTGACTTCGTGAGTCACTGGAAAGATCTCAAAATGATGTGCTAGACAAGTGCACACATGCATCCTGCCAATCGAATGGACACACAAACACAAATGAATGTAACTGTAGCAGACTAGAATGGTTAGTACTACTACAGCATCAAGGAGAATTGAAGCAATCAGTCAATAAAAACCCCAGAAATACTCAAAATACTATTTTGATACCTAGATGTGTAGACAATGCATGTTTGTTTAATATTCCCCATCAATAAATTATTGTTAGTTGTCATTCATCAGTGAAGAGATCTTCTGCCTCGTTTCAATGTTGGCAGTCAGTTTTTAGGATCATGTGAAAAAAAGTTACCACACTCTCTGACGGGAGTTAATAACCCCTCCATGGAGGGGCACAACAAACCACTAAGCAATTTCTGTTGAAAACAATCTCATTTAAGAAAGCATGAGACAGGCTGGAACTGCTGACAAAGACACATACCCATATTTTGCTTGTGGGACACACTGAACGATGACACCACCGAGTATGACTGCCCCCATGGACAGTTCATACCTGGCAGCCAGAGAGCGTTTGGTTGGAGTCTGTTTAGATTCGGTTAGGTGGCCAGAAGTGATCTGGTCACAGTCAATTCAGTGGACTGGCTTTGGGTTCACTTAGAGCCTGTTTATAGACTTATAAATGTGCAAGATAGATTCAAGTGAGAATTGTTTAGCATGACACAGTGAATCAAATTTCTTAGAAGCAGACCTAGCAAATGATTCAATATTAAGATTCCAATTCATATCAATGGAAAACATTTGACTCAGAAGGTGCAATGGAATACTCTCCTGGAGGTTAGAATCATGTGATGGAAGGCAAAATATGTTTTCTGTGATGATTAGGAGAGGGCAGTTTGATTTTGGAGGTGTTCAAATTAAAACATCATTTCCTGCCCCAATTAACAACAGATTGATAGTCATTATTAATGCTAATATTACTTAATAAACCCTATCAGACTTACCATTAAGACAGAAGTAAATAGTAGTATCATTAGCATAGATACTGAGTTCAGAACTAAGGACATTGGGAAGGTCATTGATAAAAATTCAGAACAATGTAGAGCAATGGAGAACACCCATATTTATGGTCTGTCTATATTTCTGAGATGAGGTATTATGTACAGTATTTACATTAGTCGGACTATTGTCCTCATCTTTGTCGCCATATTTATTACAATGTTTCGGCCTTTCAGTATCTGTCTATATTTCTGAGATCAGGTATTATGTACAGTATTTACATTAGTCGGACTATTGTCCTCATCTTTGTCGCCATATTTGTCACAACGTTTCGGCCGTTGTACGCTCCGGCCTTCTTCAGGTGGTTGGAATTTCGAACTGAACCCTTTATTTCGATCACTGGGGTAGACTGTTCTAGTTCCTCAAGGACACATGGCACAGTGGATAAAGGTGTTGGTTAGATCCAGTGACAGACCCAAAGAGTGTGAGTTCAATACCCGGTTAAGGCAGTGGAGAACTTTCAGAGGGAAAATTAGCAGGAGAGATAACTGATAACTGACATCCATCAAACATGGCACGTGGAACTAGAACACAAAAGGTGTGTATCTATAGAATTATGCTAAGTCCTTTATTAAAACATACACTTTACATAACATCGTTTAAGAAGGATACAAGTTTTTGTACAAACAGTTACCAACAAAAGTGTTTCTTTTGAATTTCAATTGAATTCTTGTTGAGTTGATATGTCCTGATAGTACAACTTTTGATACTGAAAGAAAGGGTCATATGTACTTTCTCAACAATACAATATTGTCAAAGAAACCTTTGAAATCTAGAAGTAGGTCAATACCTGAGGACAGATCAAAATATTGATTGCTGTGTTATATGTAAAGGTCTAAGTCACCAAGAAACACAAACCAATCAAAACTGAGATCTCCAGGATGTACAAATAACATGAAATTGTCAATCAGGATGCCAGATCTGAGTATACTGAAAATAATCCTTTCGAGGTAGACAATGCTGATTGATAAGTAAGATGGAATTACAATAATCATCTTGAAGATCATGTTGTTGAGAACATTAATAATAGCATGAAATACATTGTAGCATATGGTTATTTAACAAATATCAATTACTTCTGTTAATTCAAACCATCTTCAAGAAGCAAGGTGAAAAATATTAGGAGAGAACAATACATATGAAATGGTACCCCCAAACAGAAATGGTATGGGATTCTTGGATTATCTTGATTAAAAACGGTGAGGAACAATATCAAGCACATTTTGTTTGAAGGAATATTCCCAAAATCATGGTGTTGATTATCAAGAGTCATTTTCACCTACAACATGACTTACATGAATTTGAGCATTAATTCAATTAGTTGTTCAGTGTAGTTTGTTCAACAAAGGAATGATAAAACTGCTTATTTGCAAGTGACACTCAATTATGAACTATATATTGAAAACCAAAGGTTTCTGCAATTAATGCCAAAAATGGTCAAGAATCTAATATAGATTAAAATGTCATTACACAATCTAAAATAAAACAGATGGAACTGGATTACTGAAAAGCATTTATACTTGAAATAAAGGTTTCATCCAATCACTGACTAAATAAAACATGTTGACTAATGAATAATAATATTGTATATGTTTGTTCACTAGACATCTACGCTCAAACACCAGTGTCGATAGTCACACTTCATTCTGATATGACAATTATTTATAATTATCAGATCCAATCTTTTTTTTTTGATGGATGGATCAGTCAGGATAACAAAATAAAAAGTATTTTATAATTTCTATTTTCTAGGTCTGCCTCTGGTTTGTGTTATTATCATTTGTCTACATAATCAAAACCCAATCATTTGCATAGTTCTCAGTGAATGACTCTCCACACTATCATACCTTCTTTTGTATTGGATCTATTTTGCTACATTCACTGATTTTAATTGTTTTTCTCTTTCTTTGCAGAGGTAGCAACTGTTGTTCTTCTAGATATTGTCAAATTTTGCTTTGACACCAAAGAAATTCATTAAGAAAAACTAAGCTGCAACAATAAAGGATTGAGTTTTTCTTATAAGGTGTCTTCTTTATAGCCATTTCCATGATTTTTCATTTGCAATATTTTCTATCTCCCTCTTAAATTCTCTCGCATTTTCTTTTTCCATTTTTCTTTCCTTGTCATATTCTTTACTCTTTACTTATTCCTCTTCTTTTTTGAATTTCTTGTCACACTCTTTTAAGTAATTTTTATATTTTCATAGCAATGTATTCATTCATTATTGACAATATATAATGACAATTTATGGTAATATAAGAATATATCTGTTACAATACTGTTTATTTTGGGCAATTCAAGGACATTTTTTCATTAGGCCTAAAACTGTTTTAATTTCAAAATAGACAACTTCCATACTATTATCACTATAAAAATAAAATTAAAGCCAGTGGACTGCAAACAATAATAAATTGAGTTAATGTATCCTACGTAGCTGATAAAACTATATTCAATTATTCTTCCTCTTCTACAGATAAAATATATCTTCTTTTCTGAAGAATTGAGAAAGTTTTTGTGATTCCAAAGAGTAGAATTGATTTGTAGCTCATAGCTAAAGTATCCTTCAATAAAGAGCAGGTGCAATGATAACAGTTTTCCTGTCCTTCACCCGACCAAATGTAATCCAACAAAAATGCTTTCATAAATTTTTCTACCAAATAATAAACTTCAAACAAAAATACCAAAAGAATTTCCAGCCCATCAAACTTTCATACAGATTTGATATACATATATGTTTACTTTTTGTCCTCATAGAAACGTATTTTAGGCTTGTCTATTTGCTAAAATGGTTGCATATTTCCCAATTGTCCAAGAGATTCATAGACAATTAAAAAATATATATTTTCAATTTTCAATTTTGATTTTCTGTATTTTCTTAGCTTAACTTAGTATGACACAAGGCCAAATGAAAGGTAATGAGTGTAAGGAAATTATATTGCACAAATCTTAAAAATAAAGATGTGCTGGCTCTGAAAATTACTGTCTCAAATTGAAAATTCTGATGTGAAATATGAGACTATTTTAACCATGAAGCAAGTTATTTTATATATTTACAAACTATTAATTTACTATTAAATGTCTTTATCTCTGGAGCCAAAGGTTGCTTGATTGTTGTTGTCAAATGAATAGCAAATAAAGGAGGAAAATAAAGACATGGCAAAAAATAATACAGTCACATTGTCTTGAGCAGAGTTGGGAAAAGCCTTTGTCAAGCAGTGAATTCAAAATGGTTGATGATAATGGTCATTATTATTAGTAAGTCTTGATGAGATAAAATATTGTCAACCAATTTAACTAAGATTTCTTTCATTTTAATTTCAGTTGCTTTTTATTGCAACTACTCAGACTGTCAACAGAAATACTGGTTAAAAACTAATAATGATTGAGAATGTTTTATCTAATAAATATTCCAGATAATATTAATTCTACGATGTGTTTAGAACTTCGTACACCACAAAGCCAAATGGGAGAAATAATGGTATGAAAGTTTTGTTGCATCGAGTTTTTAAGTAGAACAGAGTTGCTGGAGACAGATTCCTTGGGTCACCATTTGAATAAA
The DNA here is from genome assembly GCA_964036315.1 of Acanthosepion esculentum. Lineage (NCBI taxonomy): Eukaryota > Metazoa > Mollusca > Cephalopoda > Sepiida > Sepiidae > Acanthosepion > Acanthosepion esculentum. The sequence goes on along the minus strand of OZ038481.1, from coordinate 131,538,287 downwards.
ACAAAAATGAGAAAAGATTGTTGTGTTTTCAAATCCTGTAAGTAAACTGCGATTGCAAAGGAAATATTTGTCGCAGATGATTTCCACATCACAGAGAATAAATCACTAAGTTCCAACTCGAACATCGAGGGCAGAAAGAAATGCCGAAAACTCGATTCGCCAATATTATCTTGCTAATCAAAATGCAAACCACCAGTCAGAAAAATAACTCATTCTCCACCAAACGCGGTAGCCAAAATTGCCGGATTTCTCAAACTCTCCGGTGATCGACCATTAGACCGCTTCTATGATGCAACCCATATCTTCCAGTTTGCTGAAGACAGAATATTTGAATTAAAAAAAAAAACAAGTCTGACGCAGGAGTCGCAATTAAACATACTTTGATATGCAAAATACTGGAGATCGTCTCTCAGCTGTCATGCGGAATACGTGCCCTTTTGTTTGGTAATTAATTTTCTTTTTTGCCAGCTTTTCCATCGTAAAATACACGCAACTCGCTGTCGTTTAGTTTGATGAGGTAAATCCCCGTTTTCTTTGCTATAAATCCAATGATATTTATTTAAACAAGGATACACAAATTTTAACTGTAATTACTTATCATGAAATGAAAGTTAGAAAATTCTTCCCTTTGACTGTAAGGAAATGAACCTGAATAGTCTTTCAGTGAAAAAGAGAGAAAGTAGAGTTGGGAGACACGATCAAAGCGAGTCTGCTGTTACTTTGGTAAGAAAGACAGGACTCTGAGGTTGACTCATGTCTCTTCACTGCTGTCAGTCCTCCTGTTGAGTTGAATGAATGTTTGGCTTTTATAGTCCTGTGTAGGCTCCAGAGGTCTGTGTTTATTTGCTAGCACCAGCAGATTTTATTGGCTATTTATTTCTATTAAATTGAAAATTTGAAGTATGTTTGATACACATAACCCCCACAGATAAATGATGAATTATTCTCAGAGTCTATTGAGGGTATGCTGTGTTGATGACTCCCAAAAAGGACAAAATGAATGTCCAGGGCTTTTTTGCATGTGTATTTTGAGGATTCTAGGTCTAGACATGATGAATTATTATGAAAATGATACAATTCCCAATAGTTACTAATCAGTTATATATATATATATATATATATATATATATATGCACAGAGTGATTGAAAAGTAACTCCCTATTTTATGTACGAGTGGCCAGCCAGGAGTCCTAACTTAACACCCTGTGACTTTTTTCTTTAGGGTTGGTTAAAAGAGCAATTCTACTATCCCAGACCAAGTCTTTTGAAGAACATGAAGAGCGAATATTAAAAGTTCTGTCTTTCATAGCGCAAGAGTTCCTGGTGAAATCGGTTGATGCAATTTCTGTGTGGCTCAAGAAGCAGGTAGGAAATCTTTTGAATAAAACCTCATGTAAAATGCTTTCCTCTCATTTCAATTTCTTGTAAAACTTATAATTAATAAATAAATTAGAAGTATTTTAAAATGGGGGGTTAATTTTCAATAACTCTGTACATATATATGGTCTAATGATGAAAAATTATTTAAAATGTACATTTATTTTTCAACATAATCTTCTTTACATTCACTTAATTCTTCTGTATTATTAATATAGATTGAGCGCTATACAATGAAAATTTCATATAAAAATTTAGCTAATAACTGTACCAAGATATACACTTATTTAACTACTCTTATAAATAGTATAAATAAATAAGAATTCCAAGTTAGTGATGTCACAGTACAATGGAATGTATTTTATTTCCTTCAGCTCAATGCAACAGCTAACGGAATTATTTTCCCTTTTTGTAGTTTAGGATACTTTTACTATTATTTATTGTTTCTCTATACACCATCAAATAAATCATTTCTTTTAGGAAGACTTATCTCATGTGCAAACAGTTTATCTAAAAAGTTGTGGTCTGAAGACATGAAATGCTATCGATTTTCTTTGTACGTGTGTTGCTCATTGTGATCATATATTTTAGCTTGACTTTAAAAGCACTGGCAAATAAATGATAAATTAACTGATGATATTCACATCTTCAAGATATCTTATGGAGAGTTTAAATAATGGATTAAAAATTATTTAGATGACTTAATATTACTGTTGATATCATTCTAAAACTTAACTTCATCTGAATTATTTTAAATATTATTATGAATCTTAATTTGAATACAATTCTAAATCCCTCTTTCAATAAAAGTCTAAATATTACTTTCATTATCATTCTACATATTACTTTTTACACCATCATAAATCATTCTTTGAATAGCAACTCCTTAAACTCTACTTTTGTCTTATTGGGAGTACTCCTGCCTAACTTTCCACTTAGAACTGAGTCTCTGTTGACTGATATGCATGTGACTCCTTTGATGGTTTCTGCTATCATCTCTAATCTGGATCCCCACAAAGCATGTAGACTGATTGTATCTCTGTAATTGTTGTTAAGAAGTGTGCTCCTGAACTGTTTCCTATTCTCTCTAAACTGTATAAGTCTAGTTTCCCGCCAAGGCACTGTGAGCCTGTCACATGATTACATTATCTATAAATAGCAAACACGAGTTTGCCTTTTTCTCTTTTTTCTCTATTCTTGCTGCAAAATGTAGTCCAAGAGAATTATCATCTCGATCATGCGCTCAGATTTTAAATAATATATCACGAATTCATGTACATACAAACTCTTACAAACTTTTCCAAAATACAAACATTCACCAAAGAACAAACACAAATGTACACACACAAAGACAATGTTAACTGTCTATGTGCTTTGTAATCATTTTGTTTAATCATATATTTGTTTATATATATATATATATCGGTTTTGTTTGTTTGTCTTCTTTATCTTCAGTTGGACTTAATCCAAGTCCAACATTTTCATGTAGCTGGACCTTCTTCTAGCAGGAAATTTAAACGCACGTGTTTTCTTTTCATCTTCACCCCTGGGTCCTCTACTTAATGGTGATTTCCCGACATGATTTTTCAACTCCTGCTACCATACACAAGATGATATATATGTACAAACACAAATTTTTACATAGACCTTCCAAACGAGAGCCAATGAAGAAAAACATTGGAAACTTCTTTTTCCTATCCTAATACGCATGCCTTTTATAAAGCAACAAAATTTGTGATTAAACTGATGAAAGTACAAAATCACAATTTTAATTCACTACAACGTCTATACAAAACACAATTTCTCTGGCGCGGCAAATAAAATTAATTTTTTTACACCACGTGGAAATCACAGAAGCTCGAATCACTACTACTACTACGACATGAGCCTTACAACACACCTTGACCCTTTCTTTCTCGCGGCGACGTTTACCCAATTTCACCCAACAGACAAATTTTAAGTGTAAAAACAATATGTCAGAAACAAGTGACAATAAGGCTGAATCTTCACTCAAGCTACAGAGAAACAACTTTCTACGGTATTTACTCTATCAAACTTCAACGACACAACATCGTATAAACATGGAAGCAAAACTCAAGAATTCAACATTTTTTCACTGGATTGAACATATCATTTCTGAACGACTCATTGTTCCTTTACTTATGATGCGACATCACCTTGAGAATTTGCACACATGTTATTCGTTTGCTATTACTACTGCAAATACAGCATTCTCTCACTACATTTAGCAATCGCATTCTGTTCAATCATAAAACTCAAGAAAAGGCGTGAATACAATTTTCTACACCACGTTACGACATTTCACACCACTGCTTATCAACTTTTCAACATTGCTTACCATGCTTCTTAATGCAAAAAAGGTTTTCTACACGGAAGAGATTAAGTGTGAAACAATCTTCAGATGACCCACCGTCTTTGAATAAATTCTGTGCAAAACAATCTTCGGACGACTTACTGTCTCGAAAAATATATACTACGACGCAACTTTCACATAAAGATTTGCTGACGATTTACTAAATAATATTTGGTTATCATTAATAAACAAATTTTTCAACTTTGCCACAATGTTGCAACTCCAACATGAATCATTCAGATGAATTCGATTCACTGAACTGCGCAGAACCTTTGGGTATTTAATAGAGTTAGCATTTCAACTCAACATCGGCTGACAACAATTCATGCGCACATTTCGCCGACACACATTCAACTACACATTCGGCAATTTTTCATCTGATAACATTTCAGAAATCCAGTTTCAACATGCGTCAACAATTTTGGACACTCTCTATTCCTTTTTACAGATTCTAAGTATCGCCCCTACATGATATATTAAAGAATTTTGTTATAATTTCTTTAATCTTGTGGAGGGGGTATTGTAATGAACATCATCATCACACACACACATACATACATACATACATACATATGCAAATTCAAATTATACAACAACAAGCATTCATTGGATAATAAATCAACACTACTGTGTAATGGACAATTTACAAATCGCAGCTATGCGACAATTTCATAATCGCTATATTTTCGTGTAGTCGATTTTGTGCACTTTTGGGAGAATCAGATCCCAAGAGCCTTCTAAGCTTAGTAAATATTTTTGGGAAATATCAGCTTCTAATTGGTCAATAAACACACAAGTGGGCGTTGCAATCCACCCACGTACAATATATTTTTCCAGCGTGTGACTAAGTCAAGTTTCCCGCCAAGGCACTGTGAGCCTGTCACATGATTACATTATCTATAAATAGCAAACACGAGTTTGTCTTTTTCCCTTTTTTCTCTATTCTTGCTGCAAAATGTAGTCCAAGAGAATTATCGTCTCAACCATGCAGTCAGACGTTAAATAATATTTCACGCATTCATGTACATACAAACTCTTACAAACTTTTCCAAATTACGAACATTCACCAAAGAACAAACACAAATGTTCACACACAAACACAATGTTAACTGTCTATGTGCTTTGTAATTGTTTTGTTTAATACATATATTTGTTTATATATATATATATATATATATATATATATATATATATATATATATATATATCGGTCTTGTTTGTTTGTCTTCTTTATCTTCAGTTGAACTTAATTCAAGTCCATAGTTCTCTTGTAGCTAGACCTTCTTCTAGCAATAAATTTAAACGCAAGTGTTTTCTTTATATCTTCACCCCCTGTTCGTCTACAAAATTAGTCTTTCCAAACATTTACGATGAAATATCCAAATTTTTATTTTCTCACAACTTCTATGATTGAAAATTATTTCAGTTGTGTTCATCAGGTTTTTACAAAGAGAAAAATAAACTTGATAAGACGTTCAAGAGGAAATATCACATCCAATTTGCCCAAAATAAAAGCAAGCATTCTGTTCTTCATTATAAAGTTTTAATATCTGTCAAACTGAACATCTGCTAATGATTACTAATTTATTGCAAATGTTTGTTTTTTTTAAATTCTGAACTTTCTTCAATTTCACATAGAATTTAGCAAAGATGTGCAAAAGTTTATATTCAGGATCTCATCATTAAAGGAACAGGTTTGTTCATGTTTTCTTGAAATAAATACTACCAATTTTATGCAGCTGAAAAATTTAATTTACAAAGGCCAGTCCCAGGTAAATTGACATCACTGTGTTTGGCAAATTAAGCATTTAATAAAGACATATTCTTCAAAGTTAATGCAAAAAAACAAATAAATAATTATATAATCACCTCACGTATTTTGAAGGAAAAAGCCATTCTTAAATTTTATCAGTAAAATACAAGAAAAAGTGTTTAATAGTAAGAAAGAAAAGATTGGGAAACATTATTGAGATCTTGCTTTCAATGTGTAAAATATAATTGTTCATTTTAAAAATTTTAAATTAGAATAATTAATTTTATAAGTTAATGAAGTGAGTTACATGTGATGTGAATAAAGTTACATGTGGTGTGATGTGATGTGAATAAAGTTACATGTGAATCAAAAGATAAGAAATAAAACAATGTTTCATTCTAAAGAGTAAAGACAAGATTCAAACTCATTAACATAAAAATTGTTCTTCATAAAAGTCTAAATCAAATCAATGATCCCAGTGAATAAATAAATGTTCAGAAATAAAATTAATTTTTTCTTAAATTATTAAACATTTTCAGAGGTAGGAATAAATCTTTGTAACATTAAAAAAATGATAAAAATAATGAGGAAACACTAATTTACATTTTGACTGATGTTTTGATCCCAGAAAAGATATATATTTTAAAGTTATATTTCGTTATTTTATAAATACTTATTTTGCTACTTATTGCTTTTTATAAATACTTATTTTGCTACTTATTGCTTTTATAAATACTTATACAACCAACAATTTCTTTATACTCCTCTGTTTATTATAGTAAGCACATATTGCAGACCAATTCACAAGTTTAAATTTGATCCATATTGGGTACTCCATAAGCAAAACTAAGCTTAATAAATAATGTCAGTGAAAGAGACTAGACTAAAAAATTCACTAGTATAGCAATATCTGTTATCCCTATCAGTCATGTTGCTATAGCCTTGTGCCAGACTACACCAAATCTATTAAAAAATCATAATCAAATTTAAAAAGGACTCTTAGCAAAGCACAAGGATACTTCATATGTTATTTTGTTACTGTAGAGAACTTGATCTACACTTGGAATTTTTTGTGTGTCCGAATAATCTTATTTTAAAAAATAACTGGTAACACTAACATGGAGTGATGGTTAACAAACTAGTTTATTAGTGTTATGTGTACAATTCTCTCTGGGTACTTATCTTTTGTAGCCATGTGCCAGACTAATCAAAGATAATGCTTAAAATAAAACTTAAGTTCAGCTAATCAAAACCAAGACATTCCGTTCTGTTTTCAAGGATTCAGCCTGTTTGAATGTTTTTTTATTGTTTATCCATAAAATGTGGTTCTCATTTCAAACTAAGAAACATAACTTTCTGTTGCAGTGATCTGTTAATGTCTGGATGACAGAGGCTAGAGATTATGATGAAAATTTCAGGAAAGAACTTTTGGTTATATAAATGGATGAAAAACATCATGAGAGAAAGTGTGGTGGTAATGACTTCTGGACTCATATATATGTTTTTAACCAAAGAAACATAATATTCAGTAAAAATGATATAAGACCCTTTCAATAAATATTTTCAGAAAACAGGTTATATACTAAAGCCACCAGTCTAATCTCTTGCTGCTAAATGTGATCACTGTCGCTCCACAGAGAGGTGCCTCACTTATTTATAAAGTTGAGATTAGTATATACAAGTATCAGGGGAACCAGTGAGGATCAAACTAACATCCTTACTCATAGTTTTCATTACTTCACCAATATTTTTATTTCTTCAGCTTCATCTAGTCTGACACAGGGTCACAGTAGAGGAGTACACTGCTCAGCATTGGTAAGCATGAAATAACTGAAAATTATTAATGCAGTAATTAAAGCCTCATTAATTATATATAAAAGGAAAAGAAAAGAAAAGCAACTGAACTTTAAGTTCTATCTTCTAATTGGTTCTACTGAAAAGTTCAAGGTTTCAAAATGGAAACCTTGCGGACCAGACAGAACCCAGTCATAACAAGAAATCAATAGAGTTTAATCTGTTTTGCTATCAAGTGTATTTTTATCATTTTAACATCTGTGATGCTTTTTTTTGTAAAACAATTAATGAAAATACAATGTTCCTTGCATTATTAAAATGGTATGACTTTCATACAAATAAACTAGTGAAGATGAACACAGTCAAATATTTTTAATCAAAGACGCGTTTCACAGGAGAAAAGCCCATGTTCTCTTTGGCATCATCAGTTCAACTAAAAGAAGAAAGATGTGTTAGGAGAGTATCTTGAGATCTCTGAGGATGATTTGTTTGTCACAAATCACATTTATTATCAAATTCTGGCTTGACTGGCTTGAAGAGAGTCTGTATGTGCTTGTTTGTTTTATCTATATCAGTGCCATTTGGTATCGTAAAACTTTAATTCAGGGACTTTTATTATTTTTGTATACAAATATATACCTATATACATACACACACACAATACATACATATATATATATATATATATATATATATATTCTTACGTACATGTGCCTACATATACATCCAACCAGGCATACACCTGTATTAGAGCCTATTTTTATTTTTCATATACATATATACATATACATGCCCATCGATTTATACCTGTGCACACACATACACTGCATAGAGATTATTTATATATATATATATATATATGAAGAAATATAGCCTTAAAGTGTGCTATATTTATGGGATAAAGTGCTCAATATCAGAGATAGAGCATGTGTAAATATAAAAGTGAACAGGCTGTTTCATGCTAGACCCAATCATCAGGTTATATATATATATATATTTGTGTATTTAGGCAGCAATCCTTCTTTCATGCACATTTCATTAAAACAACTGACAAGGTGCTTTTATTTATTCATATATATATATATATATATATATTGGGCACCTCGGCATGGTGTAATGGTTAGCAAGCTTGTCTCGCTAGAACAATGACGACTGAGTAGTGAGTTTGGTCCTCACTGGGTGCTCCATACTTCCTGCCTTGTGCCACATCTAAGCAGCACTTAGAAAATCACTATATATATATATATATATATATATATATATATATATATATATATATATATATATATATATGTGTGTGTGTAAAGCCTCTATGATGCATACACACACACATACCACTATTTATATATAACTGTATGCACCCATATATATATATATATATATAAGTTCACCTTCATTTATATTTGTGTACACGCACAGAACTATATAAATATATATATATATATATATATATGTAAAAGAACCTTTTTTATTTTTTTTGTATATATAGTTTGTGGCGGCATTATTTTTCTGATATTGTTGGTTGCATTTCGATGCCTAGTTTGTCTGCTTACCTATACATGTGCATATACACATACATATATGCACATGTCAATATATATACTTATATGCACATGCACATGTGCATATACACATACATATATACACAGCACATAGGCATATGCACATGCCCATACATATACATATATGCACATGCACATGAATATTAAAGCTGTTGGTGTCTGTAGATTTTAAATCAGCAAACTCCAAGTAGTTCCCTGTCCTTTTCATCACCAACTTGCATTCCGTAATGTGCTATTATTGTTTCTGTGATGATTGGTGAAATAACGTATGGTCCCATTATTGTTTCTGTGATGATTGGTGAAATAACGTATGGTCCCATTATTGTTTCTGTGATGATTGGTGAAATAACGTATGGTCCCATTATTGTTTCTGTGATGATTGGTGAAATAACGTATGGTCCCATTATTGTTTCTGTGATGATTGGTGAAATAACGTATGGTCCCATTATTGTTTCTGTGATGATTGGTGAAATAACGTATGGTCCCATTATTGTTTCTGTGATGATTGGTGAAATAACGTATGGTCCCATTATTGTTTCTGTGATGATTGGTGAAATAACGTATGGTCCCAGTCTTAGATTCACCCTTGAGAACTATGAGATTATCACACTCTCAATGCATTTTCTTCTCTGAGAATTCTTTTCTCTCCTGATCAGACTGGCATTTTTTAAATCAAAACTGTGGTCAGATCTATTACAGTGAATCACCAGGGCATTTAGATTGTTGCTATGCAGAATATCTCTACAGTGTTTATATAATCTTTTTCGAGGTTTCTGGATGTTTCACCGATGTACATTAATGGACATTTTGTACAGTCTATTTTGAATATTCCAGCTTCTCTTCTCTTCATGTTGCTATCTCATTTGATGCTAACTATATCTCTTATTGTTTTAGAGGTGGTGTTGATGAGTTTTATGTCAAGACAGGACAGTTTTTTTTTCAGTGGTGGCTGTTATAGAGTTAGTAGGCAGGATTATGGGTTTGATTTTGTTATGGTTGTCAGGATTATTGTTTGTGGGCTCTTGTGTTTTTTGTATTTTTCTTTTCTGGATTTTGTAGGTTTCATCAAAAAAGTAAATTGGCAAAGACATGCTGCCATCTTGCAAAAAGATAGCTACACTATCATAAGATGAGGCGTCTTGTTCATAGCACTGGAATGACAACTTAAAACAAGTTATCCCTTCTGTGTTACTAGGGTGAACACTTGCTAAGACATGCAAATCTTATTTATCACACAAGACCGAACATTTGATCAGTTGTTATTCCATCCATCCCACAAGACTGAAGACTTGCAAAGAGAAGTTATCTTGTCTATGGCATTAGACTAGTGATTTTCTAAAATGACCTATCTTGTCTGTGGAACAGTGAAATAATTTGCTAAGATGAGTTATCCCTTTCACAGCACTAGATTGAAGACTTGCTAAGATGAGTTACCTTTCCCATGGCTCTAGACTGAAGACTTCATAAGTTATCTTGGCTGTGGTAGTAAGCATGTTAATTTATTCTGATTAGAAGTTACTGAAGCTTATTTTGTATCTGGGTATATATTAATCAAGTCAAATAATTCTAATGGTTTTCATGCAAAATTAAGTTAATTCTTGTGTATAACAGACGTATTCTACATAAGATTTACTTCAAAAGTAAAAACTTTTGATTCCAAATGAAATAAAATGGTCAACCAGTAAGATACAGTTTAGATACAAGTGAGGACTTTGGATTACTTTCTTTCTAAGTAGCTTATTTGTTTTATTTACGTGCATACATGGATGATTGGAAGTTTAAAACTATTAAATCTCTTATTTTATTGATTTCCTACCAATATTCCTACTTCCTACCAATATTCTAAATGTTTGCATGTTGCGTCTCAGCATATGTAAATTAGAATACCATTATTTACTTAACTCGAACTTCAAATGAGATCTATTCAGTTCAGTCAAATTGATCTTGGAAGAAGGAATATTTAAACTACTCATAAAATTTGCAGCATTTTGTTTAGGTGAGACTATCATAAAGCAGTCAGGAAGCTAAAAGAGATTAGACATTTTGTAACTTTATAATGCAAATAAATAAATGGAACTATTATGTAATTAGCACAACTACATTTAAAAATTAGAGTTAGCTTTACTTGTATTACTGATCCCTAATAAACAGGAGTCTAGCATTAAATGATTTTTAAACATACATGCTTACATTTTGAAAAAACTGGTTATTGTAATAAAATGTAGAAATGTTTTGGGATAAGAGAAGAAAAGAAATGATTAATAGGTTTTGAAGGAAATAATGATACTGACAAAATAATGATAAATTTATTCTGTAAAAAAAGTTATTTCTCTATAAAAATGTGTAATAAAAACATTTTCACTTTACAAAATAAAGCAATATTATTTCATGGAGTAATTATTAATATCTGTCTATATCTCTGAGATGAGGTATTATGATTACTTACATTATGTACATTATACGGACTGTTATCCTCATCTTCATTGCCATATTCACAATGCTTTGGAAGAGACATGGCATGTGGAGCTAGAACAATCTACCCCAGTGGATGAAATTAAGAGTTCAGTTCAAAATCGCAATCACCTGAAGAAGGCCAGAGTGTACAATGGCTGAAACGTTGTCAATATGGCAATGAAGATGAGGATAACAATTCGAATAATGTAAATAATATAAGTAAACAATTATTAATCTTTTCTTTTTTTCAAAGTTGATATGATTTTCTTTCTAGCTTTTTTAATAAGCAGAGAAAAAATAGGTGATTATTATCGAAGTGATCGTGAATACAAACCAAATTGTTATTAAGTTGCAAACTGGACTTGAAACTGCTTTCCTCTTCTTCAAAAATATTTAAGACATTTTAATGTTATTGGCCAAAAAACTACACATTTTTCCTGTATTATTGTAATACACCCACAAAAACAAATCAGATTATTATAATGCAAATTGTGTAAATATTTGGATTAAATATATAAAAACTAAGCTGAATAGTAAAGGATTAACATGAATGGATATTTTTATAGCTGGATAAGCAAATTAATTCCACTAATATCAAACGTGATTCTTCCGTTTAAAAAATAAAGTCATTAAAACACATTTATGAATAACAATTCAACTGGGACACAAGGCAATAAGAACAGTTTGTACCCAATTAAGTAATTGGCCAATTTATGCAAACTAACAAATAAAGAATTTAAACAGATGAATTTTCAGTTTTAAAATAAAATATATACAAGATGCTACCCCAACATTTTGAAACTTTCAGCAGCATAAGACAAAGCAAATATCTTGTGAACTATCATGTTTATAAACAATACTCTTTGTGAGCTTACCATATAAATGTCTACTGCTTTCATGATAGGTGGAAAAAAAGGTATCAGGCTAAGAAATTGTTTTTCGTAGTCGTATTCCATAAACCTTTGGGAAGCACAAACTTTTTATAATTTTTAATGCTCACACATATAAAACTTTATTATATGTACACTCTTCCATAGTTTCTTAACTGATTGTTTATAAATAAGAATGTTTTGAAGACAACAGATTTTCAACATTACTTTGTTTTACTTTAACAATTGTCTGTTTAAAGTCTTCACGCTCATTCAGAAACTGTTTTTGATGCATGTAGATTCTTCATAGTTTCCATTGAGTTACCTCTTCAAAATGGTTACTGGCAAGATCAAGCTTGTCCCTATTGGAATGTTTAAAATAACAATCAATAAAACAATTCAAAATTCTCTTGGCACTTATTCTTGATGCACTTGTGCCAGAGAATTAGTTTTTGATTTTATTCCTGAACATATAATTTTGCCAAGTGACAAATGTTTATATATGCATCACATTTTTAAAAGTTGAAAATTTTTCATAAACAAAATGACTAGAGCTGAAATGGATTAAGAAAGGTACTAGTTAGCAATAATCAACCAAAAAGTTATTTTGGTTTCTCCCAACTGGTCCAATTCAATGATATGATGTGGTACAAGAGTAAGAAATTATTACAAATATACTTGAAGTGTTTTGACCTATCAAGATTTCAATATTTTCTTCATTGTCTCTTGATGTCCATTTACTGAATTTGTCTTTCTCCATTCTATCTCTTCCCTTTCCTATATATATATATATATATATATATATATATATATATATATATATATATATATATATGTTTTTTCACCTGGTTTTATCTTTGTTCTACTGTAGCCTTATTACCTCATACCTTTTCTCCTTTATAGCCTCTTTTCTCCTCTTCATATCACTCTCTTTCCTCAATTACTTTCTACTTAATATTATTATAGTTTTTTTTTCAGTCAGAAGCATAAGTGATTCCAAAATGGTGGTACATAAAAAAGGAAAAAATAATAAGTTCGAAAGACTAAATTCTTGATACTTTTCTATAAAATATTTCTGAATATGTTCATTTTTTACTCTTTGTTCTGTAACTAGTTTATTTTTAATTCAAGGGCATCATGAAGCAATGACCTGTCAAAAGAAAGCAATAACCTGCCATTTATGATAGAATATGTATTGTGATAAAGGAATTGCAAAATTTCTCAGTTTCACAACCAGGAGCCTTCAGTTATAAAAAAACAAACAGAATGTTTACATTTTTTTTATAAACTGACACCAACCTTTTAAAGAATTATCCTGCACAAAAAATAAAGTTGAGTATTTTACTTTAAAATTTCTAAAGGGTTAAGTTCAGCTCAGAATTGAGTTCTTGAAACAGTTTCTGAAGCAGAATGAAAGCTTAACTATTTTATAACCAACAAATAAATACGATAAGGCACAAACGCTCTTGAGAGATGAACAATATACGTTAAAGATTACAAGATGAGTTATATTAGAGTTGCTGACAAATTTATTGTAAACTTAGATGTTTTTATCTGAGCTCTTTCTTTGGTATTCCTTTGAAAGTAGCTTAGAATAAAGGCAGGAATTTGTTGATTTGGGAATTAGAGTCTTGATGGGAGAATGACAAATCTAATGGATAAATTATAGAATTTCATTTCATATGAACAACTGTAGAAATCAGAGTAAATAAAGAGTCACAAGACAGAAATTCTTTCAAAAACTGTAATTTTGGGATTGAAAGCAATCAGTTCCTTGACTCAGTGAAAATTTCATTCACAATGTTTTATGTGTTAAGGTCTGTGTCAAGCAGAATGGATAAAGAATGGTTTTCTAATTAAATCATTTCGATGAGATATGAATGTAAATGAAGCAATTTATAAGCCATTGCTGTTTTGAGTTTCCTTATTCATGTTTTATTGACATGTGAATCAAATTTCACACTGTTTAGCATTAGTTAAAAAGCTTGTCATGGACCATTATTAAAGATTTTAATTTTCACTGAGTGCTTTACTATTATAGCCTTGTGTCAGACAAAGCTAGGTTAATAAATAACTATTATGAAATTTAAAAATATATTCTAATTCATAATTTATAAAGTTCATAAGGTTGGGAAGGTACTTTCCAGATAATAGTTGTGAATAAGCTACATTCACAGATGATTATGGGTGAAGTGAGTTTTATTGCTATTAGATACTCACATTTTTGGCCTTGTGCCAGACTAAGCTGATCATAGTTAATATTTATATTAATGTTTCAGTTATGTATGTAACAAAAATGTAACATGTTAGTATAATGAGGAAAGAAGAGATTGATTTGCTGTGGAGTATTGGTCAACAAATTAGTCTTGCAAAAAAAAAAAAACCTAAATTCCAAAAGCTTTCATACCAATTTCTGCAGAGTAAAATCGTTTTTCTTATGACATTCTCCAGACATCCTAGCTCTCTGTGAAACTAATCTGGACTCTTCAATCTCTTCCACTGCATTCTTTGTTCTGGGTCATCTTCTTCTCTTTCAAATGAACACATGCATGGCCTTAGTGTCTATGTTCGCAAACACCTTCCACTTGCAAGGGAACTGTTTCTTCTTACATATGTTTCCAGTTTTCTATATTGAACTCAGTGATCTCTTCTTCCTTTATTTTTCCTCTGCCTCTCATGACTGTTGCTTTCTAGATAGAAATTAGATACGGCCCTCTCTCTACACTCGTCTACAAATGTTATTGTATTCAGCGACTTCAGTACCCATCATGTCAAATGGCTTCATCACTTTAATGTCACTAACCTCACTGGCATCCAGACTTTGAACTTCTCAAATGCTCAATCTCTCACTCAAATAGTAGACTTCCCCACATGTTTCCTTAGTAATTCAGATGGACACATTCCTATACTTGATCTCTTCTTTACCTCCTCTCTGGACTAATGTCATGGACTCTGCTGCTCTGTCCTCTTGATAACTTTGACCACATGGGAATATCTATAGATATCTCTTCCCATTCTCCCATCAGGCCTATTAACAGAACATCTTTCTGCTATCAATGCACTGATTGGAAATCATTTTATAATTTTCTTTGTCCTTGGAATTATATTTTTGATCATACTGTTGAAAAATATGCCCCTCCCCTGAAGTCTTTTCCGAAGTCAAAGCCAGGATTGGAGCTTTTGTGTCAGCATGGAAATACCAAGTGAAACCACAATCTTTTCTTTGGTTCACTTTTACCTGTTCAACTGCTTTAGACTACAAGAATCACTTCTTCTGGTTATAACAGACAGCTCTTTGTCACTGCCTTTGTTTAAGCATGTCCTCAAAGAGACAAAGTTACTGTTCACTGATAGAATGAGACACCATATACTTGTGAGACATTCACAAGTTTGGTTGTGGAGACTACTGGTCTGCTCCGCAAGAGTGTGCTGAGCAAAACGAAATCCTCACCCCCTCCTCTTTTCAATCAATTTTGACATTTACTGCAGATAAAGCAGATTACTCTGCTCAGAAATTATCTTCCAACTCCACTCTCGATTCATCTAGAGCATCTTTGCTTAGTTTTCCGCCAGAGAACAGAGTCTCTACTGAGTGATATGCGCATAACGCCTTACATGGTTTCTGCTGTCATTTCTAAACTAGATCCACACAAGGCTTGCGGATTTGACAGTATCCCAGCAACTGTCTTCCTGAACTGACTCCTGTTCTCTCCAGACTTTACAGTAAATGCTTTGCTGCTTCTCGCTTTCCACCTTGTTGGAAGTCCTCCTCTGTAGTTCCTATTTTTAAGAATTCTAGGGAACCTTCTAACCCCTCAAATTATTGTCCTATCTTACCTCTTTTTGGCAAAGTACTAGAGGCTTTAATCAAGACCAAACTGGTTAAGCATCTTACTTCATATGGCCTCCTTTTGGATAAACAATATGGCTTTTGTTTCACTACATCTACCACGAATGTGTTAACGAACATCACTGAATTTGTCTATCAAGCTTTAAATAACAGCAAATCTTGGGCTGTGGCTGTAGATATTTCAAAGATGTTTGACAGACTTTGGCATGCTGGTCTTCTCCACAAGCTCAAAGGCTACAGTGTCTCTGGACAAATATTTGGTTTAATTTAATCATTCCTAATAAATTGTGTAATGAAGTTTGTGTTGAAAATGCACACTTCTAGATGATTTCATATTAATACAGGGGTCCCCCACTTGCCAGGGATTTATCCTTGGACCTATGTTGATTCTTATCTTTATCAATGACATTCCCGATGTCATCAGTTCCCAACTAGGTATCTATGCTGATGACAAAACTATTTACTCCTGTCTTAGTAGCAAGTCTGACAGATCCGAAAAAGTAAAACTGGCAACTGATCTCAAATGCCAATCAGTGAATGTAAAACTAATTAAATTTGGAAGCTTAAAATGACTGTCTATGGATTAGCAGATGTACCTATAGAGTCAGATTTCTACAATTCAAAGAAGAGATGATCAAACTTGGTTCCAGGAATAAGTATATATGCTTCAGATATTTTCTTCTAGCATTCTACAGATGGTTTGTTTTAAGGACAATCATCTGTCAGGTGGAACTAAAAATTTTGAATTGTGTGTGATAGAAAACTTGAGGAGTACATTTGACATAAGTTGTGACCATTCATCAGCATTCAAGTATATAGACATTGAACGTAATCAGAGACCCAATTTCTCCATCTGTATTAATCAGGAAAATTATATAAAAAATTGAGCCTTTTTGCATGGATAGACATTGGTAACTTCAAAAAGATGATGCAGTTACCATTGAAGAGAAAGGTAAACTGAGGTGCCTCGTCAAACAACTAAATTGCATTGCTGGCATGGCAAGCTCTGATATAGGTTTAGCTGTTTACCAGCAATTACAAATGCTAAAGTTAGCCATCTAAATAAACCAAATGAAACTTTAAGACATGTGAAAAACACACCCAGTACCATCCAATTTGCATGCCTTAAAAATCTTAAAGATTTAAAAATTGTAACATATATTGATGCATGTTATGCTAATCTTCTGGATTGGGATAGTCAAGGAGTACAAACTGGTTTACTTCCTGATGAAAAAAATGGCAGCCTGTCCGCTGATGTGGAAATCCACTAATGTCAAGAGAGTGGTCAAATCCACATTAGCACAACAGAGAACATCATTTGTTGAACATGTCATTGTTTATGGCTAAAATAATTGCAGAAATTGTCTACAATGACAGGAATGCCACCTTAACTGTCCACTGTAAAGTAGGCAATAAAAGTTTATGCAAAGAAAATAAAAAGAATTAGTGATAAGAGACTATGAGTGAAAATGACAATTGTTCAAATAAGCATCATAAAAAAAGTAATAGTCTCATGGATAAAGAGTAGCACTCACAAACGATGGCTCATTCATTACAAATCTTTTGAAGGTGATTCAAGAAGCACACATATAAAAAAAAGAGACTAGAAGAATTAAAGTATTTGTTGAGTTCAATTGTTTAATTTGTTGATCTATGTGTTTACTTAAGAAAGAAGAGAGAGGGAGATTGTTAGAGTGAGTGAAGTTACTCCTCGTGATATGAAGATGCTATAAATGAGATTAACACAAGAGAAAATGTTACCGAGTTGGAAACATAGATAAAGAGATAAAGGTGTTGTGAGATTAATTAACATAGATTACCTGAATTAAAAACACCAGAAGAAGATCAGATGAAAACAATGGCTGAAATGTTGTGATAATAAGAAAGAAGAGAAAATGAATCAGTATTAAAAGATTTGAGCTTTGCAACTCTGTTCTCTTAGCAATTCAAATCATGCTGTAGCATCTGTTGATATTCCATTTCAGTCACCTATTATACAGGAATCTCCTATTCACAAGACCTCCTTCAAATACCAGTATGCTGATTGGGATTCACTTTGCAACTTTCTTCGAGATGCCCCTTGGATTCATAACCTTCCTATTTGGAATTGTGACAGTGAGGTTTCTTCTTGGGTCAAAGACACTAGCGAGCTTTTTTACATCCTCAGAAATACCAGGTGAAATCAAAATCCTCTCCATTGTTTACACTGTCCTGTTCAGCGACTATAGCCCACAGGAATCACTTTTCTCAGCTATATCAATGTGTCAGTTCTGATTTCAACAGTCACCTATTTGCGTTTACATGTAATAAATATGAATGTGTCTTTACTGAAAGAATGAAGCAGTGTGTAGCCTCTAAAAACTTTAGCTCTTGTGACTACTGGAGGCTCTGTAATAGAGTATTAAATAAGAATAATTTTTCTATTACTCCTCTTTTCACTCAATTTGAGGTATTAACATCTTCTGCTGATAAAGTAGATTGTTTTGCCTGCAAACTCTCTGCAAACTCTACTCCCAACTCTTCTGGAGTACACTTGCTTGACTTCCCTCTTAGAACTGAGTTTTTGTCAAGTGATATGCATATAACTCCTTCTGTTTCTGCTATCATCTCTAATCTGAATCCCCACAAAGTATGTGAACCTGATGGTATCCTTGTAATAGTCCTTAAAAATGAACTCACAAACTAGCTCTTGTTCTCTCTAAACTGTACAGTAAATGACTCGCTGCCTCTTGCTTTCCTTCTTGTTGGAAATCCCCCTCTGTTGTTCCAATCTTTAACTCAGGTGAACCATCTGACCTTTGAACTATCAGCTTATTAACCTTCTATGTATTTTGGCAAACTACTAGAGACCCTAATCAACTCTGAATTGATTGAGCATCTCGCATCACAGGGCCTTCATTCAGACAAGTAATATGGATTTTGCTTCTCTAGGCCAACTACTGATGTACTAATGATTATTGCTGAAAGAGTCTATCAAGCTTTAGATAAGACTGGTGAAGCTCAGGTTGTTGCTTTAGACAAACACATCTGGCAGTGTTTGGCATATTGGTCTTCTTTATAAGATGAAAGGCAATGGTATTGCCAGGCAATTATTAAACTGATTCAATCTTTCTTATCAAATTTTAAAATGAAAGTTATCTGTAATGGCCACTCTTCTAGATCTTTTTGTACTAATGCAAGTGTCTCCAAAGTCTATCCTTAGAGCTATTTTGTTCTTAATTTTCATCAGTGACCTTCCTGATGACATCAGTTCTCAACTTGATATCTATGCTGGTGACAACCATCTACTCCTGCCTCAGTGGTAAGTCTGACCCGTTCAATAAGGTCAAATTGGCAGCTGATCTCATAAATGAAAAACAGTTTGTTTTTAAGTAAGGCAAGGAATGGTATGTTAATTTTAATGGCTCCAAAATGAAACTTGTCTCTATCAATCACTTCAAAGACCCCTTCCTGTCTCCCATCATCATGGCTGATGCTAACCTCATTGAGAGTGAAATGTACTTTGTCATGCTTACATTCTCAGCAGACATGAAGTGGGAAGATTATACTGAATCCACTGCTAGATCCACTGCTAAGAAATTTGGTTCACTGTGCCATGCTAGACAATTTTTCTCATCTGAATCTATTTTACATATTTATAACTCTACCTTTCATCTTTGCTTTGAATATTGCTGCCAAATATGGTCAGGTGCTCCTGCTATATATTTAAAGAATCTTGATATAAGAAGAATCAGCAATATTATTGATCCTGACCTGGCAGATCAGCTTCAGTGACTTTCCCATCACCATAAAGTTGCTTCCCTGCGTCTTTTCTATAAAGACTTTCATGGCAATTGTTCAGATAAACTCTTCACCATGGTACCTAGACTTTAATAATTAAGCACAGTACTAGATTGACAGTAAGGTCTCATCAATTCACAGATGAAATGGCTAGATATAACTGTAAGTTATATGCTAACAGTTTCTTTTCTCACCTGAAGAACTCTCTTCTGGCTCCCTACTTTCCAGCCAGCAAAGTTCTTCAAAAATTTTAATGCAATGTCAATCATTATCTACTGTCTTCTTGATTACTCTTCTATTCTTCTTTCTCCTTAACAATGTTTCTTTTTTTTCTTATTCTTTCACACTCAGTAACCCCTTGAGGTCTTTGTGGCTTTATTGCCTTGAATGGGGTGAAATGATTAACAACAAACATATAAAATGTACATGGGTCTTTCTATTTTTATTTAATTCATACTTATTAAGTGAAGCAATCCTATGGGAATTAGAAGTCCTATCAAGATTCATTATTGATAGCTACAATCTTAATAACATTAGATATGCAAATGACATACTGTTGATAGCAGACGCAGAGAGGAAACTGCTGGAATTTTTCCAGAAGGTAGTGAAGGAAAATGAGAAGAAAGGACTAAACATCAATTGTAACAAATCAGAATTTAGGGTTGTCAGCAAAAGGAGCAGCCAACATGTGAATTACAAATGGATGGCAACAACATCAAGTAAGTACAAAAATTTAAATATCTAGAAAGTGTTTTTAACAGAGGATGGAAAGTGCAAAACCAAAATTTGAAGACACTTTGATGTAGCAAAAGATGCCTTATAAAAGCTAAGCATAGTATTAAGTAACAGAAAAATTTAATTAGAAACAAAGAAAATAGTACTGAACTCTTATGTAATATCAGTCACTCCTTTATGGCAGTGAATGATGGACAATCTCATTGCATATGAAGAAAAAACTTCAGGCAGAAGGATGCTGAGGATATCATGAACTGAATATGTGAGCAATAACAAAGGACACTTCTACATAACATCAGAAAGAAATAGTTGATATTTATCAGGCATGTAACCAGGAACGGGGGCTTAGAATATTTAATTCACAGCTTATACTGAAGGCAAGAGAGACAGAGAAAACAACATATAACCTACTGTTATGTTTGCGTGAGTTCTGAAAACCGAGCAATGCATTTGTTGATTGGAAATAATTACCAAGAACGTTTTTAGGTTTACAGCATTTTATTAATTACTAGATAAACTGAGTTAATACTACTCTACAAAAGAATTAGTGAAATATGGAGAGACATTTGCCACACGTGCCCCGGTGTAGTCCGCCATCTTGGATCTCTCTGTAATGCCACACGTGACGTCTGACGTCACGATGTCCAAAGCAAGTGGGATAACTCTTACAATACTTTGGAGTTATCTCCCTTTATGTTTCCTTCCAACACCTACCTAACAAGATAGTGTAAAAGGTTGGCAGCACAGGGATTAGGAGAGATAGTGAAAAGACAACATTTACTAAAAGATACAAAGGACAGGAAATTTTGGAGAGCCATAATCACTCACATCCTCAAGAGAAACAGCACAAAGAAGAAGAAGAAGAAGACTGTGTAAATAGCAGAACAGGGATTAGGAGAAATATTAAAAGACAAACTTTACTAATAGCTACAAAAAACAGAATATTGTAGAGAGTTATGATCGCTTATGCCATGAAGGGACATGGCCGATAGAAGACGAAGAAGATTTTTGCTGGAGAAGAACTCTGTTGCTAACAAGTAAAAAGTATAACTCTAAGTCATGCCATTACAACTAAGCCTCCAGAGGAGATTTTGGTTCTGTTTCATTAATTTTAATAAAATTATGAAATATTGATTTTTGTTTTTCAAAAACTCTTAAATTAAATGCATGTTTAGAGCGAGAAACAACTTTCAAAAGCATCCATCAAGAATCATAAATATTTTTGCTTGTCAGTGTGTTGCCAGCATCAACACTTTACAAGAATTAAATAATTTTAAATGAATTGCAACCTTCACCAAAATACATTTTCAATGCCGTCCTATTTTTCAGCCTGTTATGGAATGTTCTAAAATAAAAGTTTTCCCCCCCCCCCATCTCTTGATAATTTTTCTCAGAATCAAATCTTACAAAATATAGTAAAAATAGATTTCTCAGTCTTTTTTTTTTTGAAAAAGAGATTCTGCAACGTGATAGAAGAAACTGTCAGCATAGAACTTACAGTTCCATTTAGCCATTTCAGCTGTAAAATTATGAAACCTTGCCGCTAGTCTGGTACCGTGCTTAAATTCATAAAGTCTAGGTACCGTAGAGGAATGGTCATCAGAACAATTATCATGAAATTATTTATAGAAAAAGGCACAGGAAAGCTACATTACAGTGATGGGAAAGTGACTGAGGCCGAGATGCCAGGTCAGAACCAATAACATTGCAGATTCTTCATTGGATCTTGTCAAGATTCTCTAAATATATAGCAGGAACACCAGACTAGATGTGTCATCAATAATCAAAGCAAGGACGTATAAATATGTAAGAGAAATATGAAATGATAGACAAAGGTTGTTGAAGAATAGAGCTACAAAAAAAAATTAGGTGAAAATATTTTTGGTGCATTCTTTCAAATAAAACTGAAAAGAAAAAATGAATAAATTTATCTGACAACCCGATACATATAATCCCTGGCCAAATCCTCATCAGTATAGAGTAACATGTAACATGTTCTTTCACATATTTCTGCAATGTGTGTCTACTTTTAACCATACTATATTTACTGAAGATGAAAGATTTATCCTATGATAATGCCTTATATGACCGTATTAAATCAAGCCAAATTGTTGAGTATAATGAATTTATACTGCTCATACATATGACTAATTTAAAAGACAGTATTTACATTAGTCGGACTATTGTCCTCATCTTTGTCGAAATATTTGTCACAACGTTGTATGCTCCGGCCTTCTTCAGGTGGTTGGAATTTCGAACTGAACCCTTTATTTCGATCACTGGACACATGGCACAGTGGATAAAGGCGTTGGTTAGATCCAGTGACAGACCCAAAGAGTGTGAGTTCAATACCCGGTTAAGGCAGTGGAGAACTTTCAGAGAAAAAAATTAGTAGGAGATAACTGATAACTGACATCCATCAAACATGGCTCGTGGAACTAGAACAGTCTACCCCAGTCCGACTAATGTAAATACTGTACATAATACCTCATCTCAGAAATATAGACAGACTCTAATTTAAAAGAGTGAAGGAATAATACTTTTCCTTCGATTCTCTGTAAGACCCCAAAAGATATACAAAATAACCTTTTAAGAATTTATTTGAAATAGCTATAACATACTTAAAAAAACAAATTAGCTACACTTATCAAAAGTGTCCTACCTTCTAGCTCAGATGGTTGCATCTCTGTCACCTGCACTATTATTAACATATGAATTCATGTAAAAGCCATTATTTTGAAGGCAGAATTTCTAGGCAGCAAAGTATTTCCATTTAAAAGATTTGCATAACACAATCTTTTTACTTCATTTGGACTTGTAATAAACTAAGTAACTATATATGTACAAAAGCCTGCTTATTAGCTGAGACAGCTGCAGATTTCCCATGAATACAAGAGTTTAATGGGAGGGAGTTTTGGTGAAAGTGAGAATGATGGACATATCATATCATTCTGCTTTTTCCTACAGGGCTTTATGGTCAATGCCACTACCTACATCAAGTTGCTGAACATGGTAATCAAGCTACCTTTCCACTTGGTCCACACAGCCCAGTAATGGTTAACAGTGCTATATGTAATAAAATGACACCGTTACTATCTGCAGGAATGGCTTAGCTTTATTAAGTACCAAGAGACTGAAGAAAACTAACACATAGGTTAACAATAGCTCAGTAGTTAATTATTGAAAAGCATAACAGCTAAAACAAGAGTAAAAACAATATATTATGAATTTTAATGGTTAGAATTTAATAGTTAACCACTGTGTAGTGATATGTAAATGACTATCTAATTATCATAGCTAAGGCATAGTGACTATATAAGTTCCGAAGCAGTAAAAGTTTGGACAGAATATAATATACAGGATAAACGACGACCACTTGACTGAGAAAATATGAAAGAAATTACATTTCATAACACACAGTTTCCTACTTTTTGCTTTTCAATAACTTGCACATGTGGTTTGATGTTGAAAAATTTTGCTTGTTTCTATTCATCTTCAAAGGAGGCATGCTAAAAATAGATGGGAGGCCAGATGACTTGGGGCTTGTGTCTCATAATGACTCAATTCCATTGCAAAATAATGGTAGGGGTTCTTAACCCTTTTCCATCCATGCCACAGATTGACAGCTAAATAAATATCTGATTTTATCTGAAGATCTTTAGAATGAATCTGTTAAGCCTTTAACATTACTCAGCCATGGAATATTTTTTGTTTATCTCACCAAAATGACCAACTGTGTAGCAAAAATACTCAGTCACAATCACTGATGTAGATTATGACCTTATGCTAATTGTAATAGCTGAAGGCAGCAGGCTATTGTAGGATGTCCAACCATGAAATACAAGCTTGTATCATTATTGGATTGCCACTAAAAAATATAAAATTAAAGTCTTTGAAAGAAACTATACAAAATAGTTATAGTGACATAGACAAAACTGACTTGCCCTATTTTATATAGAGTCCAGTGACTATTAAATAAGTCAGTCATTACTCAGTAGGTAGGGGATTTCTATGTCACAGACTAGAAAACATCACAATATGGCATTGCAGGTAGGATTTCTAATTGCATGAGCCAGACTTTCTAGAAATATTGCTCTATTGTTTTGCTGCCCATGCACAGGCCAAGAAGTTATAAGACCACAAAGTTGCAGGAGGGGAGAATGAGATTACAGATCTCTTTTTGGCTTTGGCAGGATGTGAGGCCATCAGAAAGATCTCTGTCATGACATATCCAGAGAATTGGAAGATTTGACCTTTTCACAAATTGCAGGCATTATAATGAGAAATTTGTAACCCAAAAAGAAGTTGGTTGCTGAGAGAACAAATGAACAAGCAAGAGCCAAATGAATCAATAATACAGCATGTACACAAGCTACAAGAAGCTGCCAGATTCTTTGAGTCTGAAAAACTTGGCACTGAAGAAATGAGCATTGAAGATTAATTGAAGGTATGTGTGATGTTTCATACAAACACAAAATTTTGGAACAGTTACAACTGACTAAAATGTCCTTGGATGCAGCTATAGAGTTTCTGCAACAATTGGAGTTGATTGAAAAATTCAATACATCCAAGAGTAATGTCGAAACAGAGCATATTGAATTACCATGTGCGATGCAAATACTGTGATAGAGAGCATGAACAGGACAAGAAAGCGTGTCCAGGTTTGGGACAGGTATATTAGAATTGTGAAAAGAAAAACCATTTCCAATCAGTTTGCAAACTTAAAAGGAAAATAGTAAAAGTAACAAATGTAAACCCTCATCAGGAAAATAAAGCTGTTTTTACAATATAAAGAAAAAAAGTGAAAAGTTCCAGAGAAAAAATTAAATTGAATGGCATAAGTTTTCCTATATAAATAGATACTTAAAATGATATCACCCTAATCCCAATAAATTTTGGGGACTGAATGAGTAAATCCAAATTAAAGAAAAGTTGGCTTAAATTAAGAAAGTTTGATGAAAATGTTAGTTCATTATTTACATTATTCGGACTATTGTCTTCATCTTTGTCACCATATTTATTACAACATTTCAGCCGTTGTATGCTCCGACCTTCTTCAGGTGGTTGGAATGTCAAACTGAACCTTTTATTTTGCTCACTGGGGTAGACTGTTCTAGTTCCATGTGTCATGTTTAATGGATGTCAGTTATCAGTTATCTCCTGTTAATTTCCCTCTGAAAGTTCTCCACTGCGTTACCTGCGTATTGAACTCACACTCTTTGGGTCCTGTCATTGGCTATTATATTTAACAGCCCCTCCCCCCCTCGAGGGATGTATGTGGCACAAGTCCGAGTTTACCATGTGTTCTCCAAGCCCATATGCTCGGCCAAAAATATTCCCTTAGAACCTGCATAAACATGTTCAGGGCCTGTCTACCTCCCTGGACAAAACTTTTCCCTTCGGCAAAGCCTTGTCCGGGTTCCTCTCTGCTCGAGGCAGAGAGTTCGACAGATGGTCTACTGAGACTATTATTGAATTACAGAACTATTCCTCATACTAGTAGAATGCAATGTCTCCCTGCAGTGATGGGAAGACAAATTAGATTGCCTATAACAATATCCTATTCAATAAAGGATAAAATGTAATACAAAAAAGACAGAGTCAATTCCTGAAAAAGCTAATTTTATTACACAAAAGGGATATAGTAGGGACATACTAGCAACAAGTGGACAAAATTTATTGGCTCATTCTGACCAAATAAGACCTAGAAATGATGATAAAGAAATCGAGACAGAAGTGGAGGAGGGTGAACCTGAAAGGGAGGAAAGCATGAGCACTTTTGATGGACAAAGCAAACGTAGTAATAAAGAAACTATGGAGGATACTTCACACAAATCTGACATGCAGTTTGAAGATCAGAAGAACCTAGATTCCCAATAAAAAACCCAGGAACACACTTCAAGACAGATAAGATCTCTTTTGTTTGAAGAAATCCCAGATCAATGAAAAGCGTAAGACCTCTTCCTTTACAGGAGGTATAGTGACAAGCAAAATTGACTTACCCTATTTTGCATAGAGTCCAGCGACTACTAAATTAGTCAGTTGTTAGTCAGTAGTTGGAGGACTTCTACATCACAGACTAGAAGACATCACAAGAACATGAAAAAATAAAACTTTATTGATAAGTTAATTATAAGGTAATTATGCTGATTTTCCTTTCTCTTTATGGCCTATTAGGTGAAAGTGAACTTAAAAACATAATTAATTCCATGAAAAATTTCAGTTAAATCTCTGTCTGATGCAATGCATAATTATGCCCTTGGAGTAATCACCCTCACAAGAAACACAGGTGGTTATCTCAAAGTAAACGATTGCTTGGTGGGGACAAATGATGCATTCACAGATGCCAGGATGGTCCAGATTGAATTAAAGAAAATGTCCAATTTGTGTGCAGGGTGGGTTCTGGTTATTCTCCATCCCTCTTTATATAAGGCACTAAAATTCATGTTCCTGACAGATGTCGGCAGCATTGTATCAGAATGGAAAAATCTGGGACAATACTTCGGGGTCTTCACTACCATAGATTTCCGTCCAGTCTGCATTTAAGATTTAAAAAAGAGATAAGTTAAACGATGTCTTAAGCTAGCTAGCTTGAATGCGACAGGCCTGAGAGATTGGAGTAAGGCTGTCTGCGTGCTTCATGACCTCTTCTTCTTCAGTGAAGATGTGGCTGCGATTCGGGAGACACACTTCGTTTGTGATGCTGATGCTCTTGTGCTGTCAAGTGACTTTGTTGTCTATTCAGCATATGGGGACCACATGGCCAGAGGTGTTTTCATGTTAGTAAAATGTTTCTGGGGTGTGAGGGTAGACTTTGTTCATGTCAATGCTGAGGACTGGTTGATCATGGCTAATACTGCCATGAGCAGTGGTTCATTTTGGGTCATTGCAGTTTATGCGCCAAAATTACTAGATGGCATGTGTTGACTTTCCCATCAGTTAGGGGTGTTCTTGGTCAATTCTTCGAGCTTAGTCTTAATTGTGCAAAGAAGAGATCTATCAAGATTCTGATCAATATATTCACAAGGTCAATACCCCAGAGGGGCATTCTCTGAGGTTGACCAAGGACATGTGTGAGCATTTTGAGAACTGTTTTACTAAGGAGCCTGGTCTCTGTGGCAATGAGTTTTACAGAGTATTTGGCTGACTTTACTTGGCTTGAGCCAACTGATGTGGCTTGCTGCAAAAGTGAGACAACAGAGGGTGAAGTTTACTTGGCATTGAAGAGGGTTAGCAGTGGCAAGTCTCCAGGACTTGATGGTCTGTACTATAAACTGTACTTGAGGCTGTCACACATCTTTGTTCTGATTTTGACAGTCATGTTCAACAACTGGTTATAGTAGGGGTTCATCTCCAATCATATCTCCAGGGTGTTATGCTGTTGAAAAAGGGCAAGGGTGTTGGGTGAGATTTAGATGATTATAAGCCCATAACTCTAAATGCAGAAAGACTTTGGACAAGATCCTGATGGAGCATTCATTTAGCTCATTACTCATGAGCAAATCAGAAAATTAGCAAAAGCTAGAATCTCTTCAGTAATTACAGACTAGCGGACAAATACTAAATAAAAGTAGTTGGACATAATTTACATTTTACTTAACTGTTTCTGGATAAATGTCATTAACAAAAACACTTTTTATTTATTACAATGGATGGTGACAAAAACTTCCCAGAAGAAAAACTAATTTTAAAAAGTACTGGACCTAGTAACATTTAAGATAAAAATCTATGAATATTGCTTTATATAAAATCCATTGTCTGTTGCTTGATAATTCACAAAACATGTCATGTTATGTTTTTGTTCATATCTGAGAGTGTACACTAGA
This sequence comes from Acanthosepion esculentum, assembly GCA_964036315.1. NCBI lineage: Eukaryota > Metazoa > Mollusca > Cephalopoda > Sepiida > Sepiidae > Acanthosepion > Acanthosepion esculentum. Next base: position 131,509,913 of record OZ038481.1, on the reverse strand, counting down.
TACACCTTTCATATTTCCATAAATTAAACCAAAATATGTACCCATACAAATTTCTTTGTTGTTTTCTCAACTAGGTGTAATCAAAAACATTCCAAATTGTAACAATCAGATTTATTTTTAAACAAACATTTTAAAACATAAGCATCAATTGCGGATTATGCTATTTCAAAATACAAGGGAGAGGAGAGCCAAATCACTAGCCCTCAAAAATATTTTAGAAGAGTTAGAAATTATCACAAGATTCCATGTTCAAAGAATTTCATAAAGCTACAAAGACAAAGTGAAGCTCTCAAAAAGTTTCCCATTTGTTTTAAAACAAAAATATTTTTCATACATCCTCCTATTATGTATTTAACCTATGAGATTGCATATAAAAATATTATGAAATATGAGCTTAGGAAAATAAGAATATTAATATGGTACAATCTGCATAAATGCAATCATAAACTCTCTATGGTATAATCAATAAGAGAGCTATAAAGACAGTTTTCAAGGAGACTTATTCTTCACTTAGCAATCTGTATTGTTTAATAACAAAAAGTAGAGTGACAGTTTGAGAGTTGCAATATGCAACTGAAATTAATATGGTATGCATACAAAGTAAAAAACAGTAATAAGTTACAATATATCATAAATATGACAGAATTCCTGAAGATTATATTCATATTTAGTCCTGTGATATTATATATATATATGTATATATATATATATATTGAATTTTCCTATATTTGTATTCTGATTGGTCATCATAGGTTATGTATTCAGAGAGTTCGATTTGGCCTTGAATTTTCAAAAAGTATCATTATTTTGCAATGAACACCATCACTTGATAAGACACCAGAAGTGTTGAAACAAAATAGCTATTTTTGTAGTGATGTTATAACATACTTATGTTATAATTTTTGAATATATATATATATATATATATATATATATATATATATATATATATATATCGTGTTGTGTCTCACTAACTTTTACACACTTTAAGTTATAGAATGTTTCTTACACATATTTGAATGTTATCCGTTAATTCATGACACCTGACACGTATCTATCTAACAAATAGATCACCTGCTCACCACCAGTGTCCTGATAAGCGCATTTTGCATTCACGTAAGATTGAAGCTTTTATGAAATAAAGGTTATTACCTCTGGTATTTTAAGTGTTTGACATTCATTAATTAATATATATATATTTTGATGATTATAACCAATGACATGTTGCAAGGATGACAGCAACTATCATGTAACAATTGCATACATCAGTGTCAGAGGTATACAACCTCAAGTATCCCATTTTTGTGTGTTAAATGCTCCAAAGATGAGTAAGAAAAAAGACCTGATACTTTGATAAATATCAAATTATCAAAGCCAGAAGACACGGTTGGATTATTTAAAAACAAAAAAGCATAGTTTTTAGGCTGCACATAATCAGTTGTGGTCAGTTGTAGTACAAGGAGAGGAAATCACAACCACTGAAAAGGCAACAGGCAAACAAAACAAGAGGTGAACATCAACTTTCCTAAGAAGTATGAGCCAACAAAATGGCTACTGTTGCACAAATTGCAGGTAGCTTTAATCAAGGAGAAATTTTATTGTGTATCAATCTGCATAGTTTCTGGCCATTTAGAGTACTTCTATAAAACAATGCCAATCACCAAATGCATCTCCAGTGTGTAAACGACAGACGATTACCTGTTCTAATGAGTCTCAATTTCTCTATAATAAAGTCACTCTGTAGAGTACGTGTACATTGTTATCCTGGGCAAATAATATTTTTAAACAAAGATATTCACCCTCAAAGATGATATTCATGAATTTACAACCTGTGTCTGCTTTTCTGCAACCATTATCATCACATAGCAATCTTCTATGTCAACAGAATATCATCTTTGATGGTGAATATCTTTGTTTAAATGTTCATATAACCACTCTGAAGATGGCTCATGTGAGCTGAAAGCTTGGATCAAGAAACAGCATAATAAAAAATATCAAAATGTTGGACAATTTTTGTGTTTATTTTCTCCTGAAATTAAAAGTTTAGAACAGCTCATGATCAAACATAATAGTTATTCGTTGTCTGTAATTTTCTTTCTTCTCTTTTTAAATGATATCCTTTCGAACAGAACCCCTTGAAGTATGGACATTACCAAGAAACTTTGGATTTAGAGAAAACAAAAAAATATTGATATTTAAAGTTAAGAAATCTGTTTATATAATAATACATATAATTATATATCTACATAGTAATATATATATATATATATATATATATATATAAAGCTCTTCAGTAAAATGAATGGAGCACTTTGGCTGATTGGCATTTGTTTACTTTTGTAAAAACAATACGCTAGATTTAGTTGTGTAACTCTACTGAGTGAAGGTAGCTCTGGCTGACACCAAATTAGTTGTGTTTCAATCCTGGCTTGAGGCATTTGGAAGTCAAGTCACACTGAGGAGCTGTGATACAGCGAAACAGTACTGTCTGTGAATGACATATATATATATGTATATATATATATATATGTAGTGAGAGAGAGAGACACACATGTATGCAAACCCACACACACTTACATGCATACAAGCATTATCTCTGTAAATAGTAATGTAATTTAGTCTGAAGCGTAATGATTCAAAACATTTATTTCATGCAACAAATATTTTTATCATAATTATTTTCAATTTCAATACATGTAATTCAATGGTGAGCATTAATTGCAGAAATTGAATAAAATTAAATAAAAACTAAAATGTAAGGTTATGGACCTTATCTATAATCCATAATTTATTTGTTTTTCCCAGAATATTACATTCACAACTATAAATATTTTATTCAATCCAAGTATCTGAAAATGGATTCCATAAATAACAATGATAAAGTATACAAACATACATTCTCAATCAAGTTTTATCACAACCAAATGAAGTTTAAATTTTATTTCATCTTTTCTGTTTGTTATATATGTCGTCATGTATGTAGATCAAACTAATAAACTGACGATCCAAATTATACCATGTTTTTGTTCAAATATTTTTAACTAGCCTTTGTCATTATCAGGTACTTTAATATTATAAGTATTATAGAGAAAAATGTCCTTTATTTATTTTTTTTATTAACTCCATCTCACCATGTTTAGGATATACTATTAATTTTTTTAAAAATTCCTCCATTAGACATGACAAAACTTGACAGATATTATAAATTTTTTTAAATACATTTAAAAATGCTGTCTTCTGACAAGAAATACATTGTGTTTAATGTTTGGTGTTTCTTTGGTATTTAAAAGATATTTAAAAAATTCAGTATCTTTTTTTTCAGGTGCTGTCAGGTTTTATGACTCTGAATGGACTCATCATTTGTTTATGCAAAAATATGTTTCATATAATTAAATACCATCTTAAACATAGTATCACTTGTATATTATACACTAATAAAAAAAAATATGTCAGGATGAAGCTAATAAAATATTTTCTGTATTAAAATTTCTGATATTCACCATTGATGGTCAAAATAAATACATCTACTTTGGACAATTTTTCCATTAATTTGATCTGCAACTTAAATGCAAATGAAAAAAGAGATTAAGCCATCAGTCCTTCTCAATTGATTTTAATAAAATGTGCTAAAAAGGATTTCTTATTACTTAAATATATTTTATCTCTCTCTCTCTCTCTCTATATATATATATATATATATAAAATGAAATAAATCCTAAAGAGCCAGGAACAACCTACCTAGGTTTAACCTAAACAGATCTTCAGGGTAATCTGAATTGGTACTGGATGATTTGTTTTGGCCTGTTTGGATGTTTCTAGTTTTTTCTTTTTTCTCCAATTTTTTCCTCAGGTACCAATTTGTTTTGATATACTTACAAGTTGTGCTATCCAAGGTTTTTTACCAACTGAATATTTTATTAGTATATATATATATATATATATATATATATATATGTGTGTGTGTGTTTGTGTGTATGTGTGTGTTGGCTATGACTCAATTTTGAACAATATCATCATTTGAGCCTTCCTCAAATATTGGCAGTGTACATCTTACGTTGTCTTACACAGATATGACAACACTGGGTGTCTTTTGCAGCAGTTGTTACACAAATGCCACATAATATGTAGTGAATGAATTCTCTGTGGTGTCTTTGATGATTCTTGAGGTCTGCCTCAAAATTTTCATATATATATATATATATATATGCAGTGAGAGAGAGAGAGAGATATTACTTTTGGCAACATTACATGTAAATAAACTTTCAGGTACTTGAATGAATTATGTTTATTATCCATTCAAGTATCCAAAGTTATGAACATTGTATATTGAAAGATGAAGTTGATCACTTGAGATAAGTAAACATTTTAAACCTGATCTTGATGCTTGAACATTGTTTTCAAGATTATTTGCTTCTGCTTCAAAGTCACCTGTTGCCTATTTTTCAACACTTGAAGTAGATCAGGTTTTAGTAAATATAGTATATACTCATCAACTATGCCTGTAGCACTTGCCAAAGGGGGGTATCAAATGCCTGATGATTAGGTGAGAATATATGAAACTAAGAAAGAAAGGCATGTGTCAAACACCACCAATGACACTACATTAGCTTCACTAATCTGCTCCAGACCTATCTCCTGACACTAACTGTGAACTTTACCAACAAACGCAGAAATCGGTCAATTCTCAGCCCTACAGTCAACACCCTAACACCTAATCACTTTGCGTACCAACAGCAACTAAGAAACCACAATATGACAATGCAGAAGACCATGTCAGGTGCCACTTCTGTCAGATAAGGACATAAGAATGACGCTACAATCTTTTAAGTATGACAAAGATTGGACAATAGAAGATTGGTAAAACATTGACTGGTTTGAGAGACATTGATTTCTGCTGTAACATTCAGAAGGTTGGGCTAGAATTTGGTGTAAGCAATATCAAAATATAAACCCATCCTGCCTTGAATCAACAGTCTGGTATGGGGAATATTTTCTTGGTATATATTAGTCTCTTGGTACCAATAAAGAATCATTTAAAAGCCACAGCATACTTTGTTATTGTGACTGATTACATAACTCAGTTTATGACAGCAGTTTACCCATCTTCTAGTGGCAACTTCAACAGCACAAAGCCCCATGTCACAAATCAAAAATAGGGGCAGATTAGTTTGTGGAACACAGCAATGTTTTTTCTGTGTTAAAATGGCCTCTTAAGTGTTATAGTCTTCCCAAGACAGATGTCTATGCTTCAGAACAACAGTTAAATTTTTTGATCTGAGATGTTTTTATCTGAAATCTATGCCAATGATACAGACTTCACTTCTCATACTGAGGAAGACATACAAGCAATTATAGATCTGTTCTCTGGTGCATGCATTGCACTTAGGCTTGCTATCAATCTCATAAAAACTAAGGTGTCATATATACACACCTATTTCTATATTGTTCTATACTGAATCCGGGATCATAATACAAGGCATATGATTTGATGCAGTGGATACATTCATTCATCTACCTTGGCAACACACTCTCCAGAAATGACTCGACAGATATAAGTCTAAGGATTGAGATAGAGAATAATATCTTTTGAAAACTAAAACAAGTCTGGTCATATAAAAGCAAAATCATCAGTACCAAGCTGCTTTGAGATTTAGGCCACCTACCACCATTACATTAAAACTTTGGAGATATTCCATCCAAATTGTCTTAGATAACTCTTGCACATCAAGTGACAGTCCTTTATGCTTTATACCATTGTTCTTCAGTTGGGCCAATACGTCTAGTATCAAAAAGCTCTTCATCTGTAACCAAATAAGATGAGCATGACACTTTACTGGAATGGGAGATGATAGATTAGCTAAGCAGTTATTTCATGGAAAATTACCACATGTTAAATATCCAAAACAAAAAAAAAACATTTCAAGAAGTTTGATTATGCAATAATGAAAGTAGGACATTACCTCAATTCAAGATAATTTGAAGCCTAAGCAGGCATTCCTAATCATCTAAGATATCATGATGGTAAACAGACTATAATGAAACCCATCCACAACAATTTACAGGAAATTTATGTCAGATTTGTGACAATGTATGTGGAACAGAAGCAGGTATAAAGAGTCACATGAAAATGCATAAGAACCAGATTGACTCAAAGACCATACACAAGTACTTCTCAATCCAAGATTGAAGAGATGGCCTTCTTCCAAGCAGTGCCAATCTCTATGTGTGTGTGTGAGTGATACAGATATTTGTTAAAGAATTCAATAGATTTATCTATCCTGATGAGTTGAACAGTGTTTCTGCAAAACTTTAATTCACTTGAAAATATATATATATATATATTCTGTTTTCTTTTTGAATCTGTAGGTCTGTAGAATTGGATCATTCTTACGATTCCAATGGAATAAATTATGACCATGGAATATTAGTGTTTAAGTCTTTTTATTATATCCTTACTCTGTCCTGGACATCGAGTTCTACCTGGATCAAATCCTCTTGGAAATATTTTTATACATATATGTATGTGCATATATCATTGCATATGTATGTGTATATTCACCACTAATATTGTCTATATATATATATATATATATATATATATATATACATTACAAAGAGTCAATCATACCTTGAATCAATCAGCAATGTGTATGCGATTATTGCTGATTGATTCAAAGTATGATTGACTCTTTGTAATGTAAATATACGCTGCCTATTTTATTATGTTCATATATATATATATATATATATATATATATATATATATACTGACTAAAATATGCAGCATAATACTTTGTATCAATTACTTTAAAAGATACAGGAAAACTTTATTTGGGCCCAAATTACTGCATTCAAGCAATTCAGAAAATAGTTCTATTTTAGCTTTATAGAAATTGGTAAAAACAAACTTAACTGAACAAATGTAAAAAATAAATAAATATTAAATTAAAAAAAAATATGTAATAAAGCTGAAAATACAGATTGATATAAAGATGTAGCATTATTTTATATTGACTTGAGTATTTGTTACTATCCAAGAGAATGGTTTGTGTAAATTATATGCTACATAAATATAGCCTAAGACATCCTGATATCATTTAGGAAGATGCTTCATTAACTATCTTCTTATAATCTTGTCATAATTCACAAACATACTGAACATTCATCTACTGGGCACTTGTATACCTGAGCTGACTTGTAAAAACATTACCTTTTTAATTTGAATTGCATTGTTCTGTTTTGTGAAAAAAAAAGTTTAAATAATAAAACTTAAATAATGTAATTAAACCATAATCTGACCATCGCCTTGAAAAGAAGACACACACACACACACAGCAGGTTCAATAACAGGGCAAACTGGGTTCTCTAGCTATGGTTGGTAATTAGTCTAGGAGAAAGATCAAAATCCATGTAGCCTTGGTGAAGCACATACTATATATCCATCCATGGAAAAGATTATGGAGTTCACAAATAATTGCTGGGGGGGGGGGGGACAATCATCATTGTGCATGATGAAGTAGGTATATATACATACACACCTACACCCTTGTGCAAATTAATTGAAACGACCACTTTAGTTTCCTTTCTTTCACCATACGGTCAGTTTTAGACCCCCTGGAGTGACAGGTTTTAATCGATTTCTATCATTTCCTCAGATTAGGTCATTTGCGGTGGGGTGCAATAATACCAGTCTATTTTCGGGATGTCTGATGAAATTTGTTTGGCATTGAAAAATAATGCACCATCCATGATTACATCAGACTTTCATCACACCCAGACACTATTGTCTCGACTGTCGATTAAATAGAAGTAAATAATAATGGAATTATTCATTTTGTTTCAATTAATTTGCACAAGGGTGTATATATATATATATATATATAGATATATATATGAAGAAATATAGTCTTAAAGTGTGCTATATTTATGGGATAAAGTGCGAGATAGAGCGTGTGTAAATATAAAAGTGAACATAACAGCACTCGTGGCCTGACGATTGCATTTAGCATGAAACAGACTGTCGTCTCTAAGTGTTGACTTCTATGTTCACTTTTATTTATATATATATATATATATATATATATATGTGTGTGTGTGTAATTTGGCAGCAACTTTTCTTTTAAACATGTAGTATTGAATGTTAAAGACAACATAGTCTTTCATATTTTCTTTTGAATTTTCTCATATTCTCTTATGAGACTTTTTATTTGAAAATGATTTCGAAATAAGTATTGTCCGTACGATGACCTAGCGCTTTTGAACATTATTGTTAAGCTTCAGGGTCAATATTTTTAGTCAAAATTTTTTTTAACAAACATTTGCCAATTATATATATATATATATATATATATATATATATATATATATATATATATATATATATATGTGTGTGTGTGTGTGTGTGTGTGTGTTATTAATTTAAACTTTATTTTTGTGGATACACATCTTTGAGTAGACCCAGTTCTTTTCTTTTTAAACAGCATCAATTATATCTACTAGCTAGCACATTGAAGAGACTTCAAGAAAGCTGCCTCCAACTCTGGCAGGGTTCAAACCTGCGTCCCCGTTTTTAGGGAAACATATCTGATTGAGTGTGTTTGCGATCACTTGGTCAGAGAGCATCATCGCCTGGCAATGTTTAATTACTCTTTTAAAGAATGCAAATCTCATTTAGATCTTTGGAAAAGCCCATATCGCTTCAATCAACTAATTACCAAAGAATTAATTGATTTTATTTTTAATCGAACATTATTTCTTTTTCTAAAGGAGTAATAAGATATAATGCCAGATTAAATATATACTATTCAGTTGAGCTGGCTTGAACATTCATAATTCCGTCACGCCAACCATTGGAGTGTTGCATCAAAGCCAGAAGGTTATTAGAGTGGCATCATCGTTGGTCAGTGTAGGTTGTTGCTGAGTGACCAACGCATCTTGTGCCGAGGCTAAGTGTCCAGAGCAGTAGATCACTTGCAAGTTCTTGTTTTTGCTCACCAGTAGTGTCCTGCAAAGAGCATTCTGCATTCACATAAGAAATATGAGAGAGGAGTTCATAGAGCTGTGATTTAGTTGAATGTTGTTTCCAAGAGATATTAAGTATAGCTCTCAGCATCCGAGTGTAGGTTCTGTAGGGGAATGGGCCCTGTGTGTGATGCCATGTGTTTTGGTTAAACATGTTAGTTGCGTGTTGAAAGGGCCGTTCCCCACAATTATTTATTTTGGTTTAGGAAAGGTGTGGAAATCATTAGCAATGGTGAAATACAAAAAGGGAACATGGAGTTAAAAACATAACAATTGAATTTATTAAGTATTGAAATTACATGCATGCGAACTGAAAAGTGAGACCGAGTTGCGTCCCTTTGATTAGGTAATTATTTGTATCTAGACTCATAACGAAATAGTTGATTATTAAAATGCAGTTTAGAAGATTGAATATGTTGCATGTTAGAAATTGTCTATTGGACGAGTTGGTAAGAGTTCAGAGATTGTACTTGCGGGAAATGTCGTAAAGTTCTTTAATGTCTGACTGCGTTAGTCAAGACGGGAGTTCTTGAAAGTCAGTTCTTGGCAGTGGTGTTGAGTGACAAAGAGAAGTTAGGTTTCGAGAGTCCATGCTGAAACAAAGAATTCTTCTGCTGCTACTCAGAAAGAATCACACGTGTTGGGTTTAAATACCATGTCTTATCACGTGACTGGCTCAGAATTGAGTTGTCGCCTAAATGATCATGCATGTGGGAGCGATCTGATTGGTTGATACTGACCAATCAGCAAGCTAGATTGATGGTGATTAACCAATGAATGCCTGTTGATTATTTGTAAGTACAATGTTGGTAATAATGTAACAGGAAGAGTGCATTTCCTAGCAGAGGGTAAACTGGTTGTTGTGGACGAGTCGACAGTTCCATCAAGCTTAGACAGTGGTGCAAAAGAAACTTCATTTGAGGTTGTCTGGTAGATCAGATTTCCAAATTATATCCATATATGAATGTCGATAGCTCTATTTTTATTTCTTTTGTTCTCTCTTTCTCTCTATATATAGAATGAGAGAGAAAGAGTGGTGTAGACAGACAGACAGAAAGTGTGACAGACAGACAGAAAGTGAAAGTTCAGATTTTCATCTGCAATAGAATAGACATTTACACTGCATAAATAAAACAAATAAATTCTAAGCACAAAGACTTTTTACCCATGTCTAAACTTATGTCATTCAACTCTTTAGAAATTTCTCTTCCAAACATCTTGACAGACGACACAGACATACTTGTCATTATTGAAAATAAATTATCTTTCTTGAATTTGACATCTCTCAGATTTTTTAAAAATTGCATAGATAAAATAAAATATCTTATGCTAGACTATGCTAAAATTAGTACCTATTAATATGTATTATGAGTTTGTTTCGCAGCTGAGATAGTTATGCACTTATTGGTACTAAAGTTTCAAAGAAGAGATGTGCGTAAAAGCCAGGATTATAACTAATGATTTTTATGGTATGGAAGCAAGTAGGTCCTCACCACCTGGAATAAACTTTATGCCCTCACTTCCACACATATGGGCATGAGACACATTGCCAAGGTAAAAGAGAAAAGTGGAAAAAGTGACTATAAATAAAAATGTCAAATTCCTCACCACTCTTTATTGAATGAGTCTGTTGCAGAGGGCTGAAAGGTGTGAGTGCCAATCGACTGTACAACTAAGAAAGTGGACACAAAGGCAAGGATAGGTTGCCAAATAGCAAAGAAGGATGACAAAACACGGATAGTCAGTTGAAGACGATGGGTATCGTGTCTTTATTTATTTGGTTAGCGTACGGTCAGTACCGTGGATTTACTTGACCTCCCACAGGGCCAGGTTGTGACACAAGGTCGGGGTTTAATGTGTGAAGGGAGGGGGATTGACCCGAGTTTTCACCCGGGCCGCTGGTCTTTAGCTGGTCTTAGCTTGTCCAAGCTGGTCTTAGCTTGTCCAAGCTGGTCATAGCTGGTCTTAGCTTGTCCAAGCTGGTCAGAGCTGGTCATAGCTAGACGTAGCCGCCTTACTACCAGCGCAGGGACGAATCCCTGCGGCCGGCCTGCATCAGTGATCGAATCCCAGCCTAAAGGCGATCGTTCAGCGAGTAATCTAAGAACAGATACTACACCGTGATCTTAATATTTATTCGTTATAAAATAACAAAATGTGCCACAAGGGCGAAGTTGGGGGAAAAGGAGTGGTCTTCTCTAGTCTTAACTCATAACTAGCTAGTCGCTCTCATGGACCCAATCGTACTGACAATAATCCTTTCACCATAATACCACATTTGCAACAGAAACTCTCGCACCGCAATTACCAAAATACCTCAAGTATTCCACTAGAATCCTAATATGAAATTTTATTTACAGAAAAACAGGGCGGGGGATACAATGAATATACACAATGAAACCTGAAAAATAAATAAATAAATATGTGTTAGTATCGGGTCCTGCCCAATTGTGAAAATGCGGCAGAAATCCTGGTGAACTGGAAAGAAATGTCAGACATTGGTCATGTCTGATCACTCCAGAGAACAAGAACATCTGTCACCTAAAAGGGTTTGGGAGGGGATAATAAATACATGTGGGACAAATAAGGAAGCCTAAGCACTTGCATTCTCTAGCTAGTTCTGACAGAGTTGGTCAATCTTACCTTGGTCAAGTCTGGGGTGATTGAGGTTTCAAGCCGTGGCTCAAAATCCTTTTTCCTAAGTTGCGTCTAACAACCACTCAAGGTCAGCTCCTCTCACATGCACCAATTGCGAAACTCTCACCCAACATTTCAGCGAAGAGAGACGCACCTTTTCCGCCCTGATCTTAACTTTAAGCTTAAAGAAAGCGACCACTTAGCCAAAAGGCCGAGAAACGATCTGACTGGTCAGTACCGTGGATTTACTTGACCTCCCACAGGGCCAGGTTGTGACACAAGGTCGGGGTTTAATGTGGGAAGGGAGGGGATTGACCTGAGTTTTCACACGGGCCGCTGGTCTTTAGCTTTAGCTGGTCTTAGCTTGTCCAAGCTGGTCAGAGCTGGTCATAGCTAGTCTTAGCTGCGATACTACCAGTGCAGGGACGAATCCCTGCGACCGGCCTGTATCAGAGATCGAATCTCAGTCCATAGCCGATCGTCCAGAGAGTAATCTGAGAACAGATACTACACCGTGATCTTAGCCTTGAAGCCGAGAAACGAACAATCAGTACCGACTGCGAGCGGGCAGCACCGTGGATTTACTTGACCTCCCACAGGGCCAGGTTGTGACACAAGGTCGGGGTTTAACGTGGGAAGGGAGGGGGAGTGGACCCGAGTTTTCACCCAGCCGCAGTGCTTTGGCTTTAGCTGGTCTTAGCTTGTCCAAGCTGGTCTTTAGCTGGTCATAGCTAGTCTTAGCTGCGATACTACCAGTGCAGGGACGAATCCCTGCGACCGGCCTGTATCAGAGATCGAATCTCAGTCCATAGGCGATCATCCAGAGAGTAATCTGAGAACAGATACTACACCGTGATCTTAGCCCTGAAGCTAAGCGACCGGCCAGCACCGACCGCAAGCGGGCGGCACCGACCACGAATTTGGCGAGGAGTCGCTGTGTTAAGTTCGGAGTGCCTCACGACAGAAAATGGCATTACTAAAATGTCAAAAATCTCTCTAAGAAATGAGTGGAGATTTCTGTGCGAAACTCACAGTGTAAAAACGCTTGGAGGTGTATTACAATTAGGTTCGTAACAATAGTGAACAAAAAAGGTAATTAGTTCATCTCTAAACAAAATTACAAGCGTGTAGGGACCATGATGGAAAGGTCAAGGTTGAAAAATGCCCTGTTCTTTACTGCTTTAGTGAGTGGCTGAAAGCGGCTGCGATAAGTCTTCTTTTTCAGAATGACATCTATCGATATTTATAACCAACTCTGGGAACAACAAATCAAAAGAGAAAATAGATTATTTTTTATAGTTTTTCTTTTTTTGAAGTCAAAGCAGATTTTTGCAAAAGAAAAACTACATTAAAGAATTACCATTTTCAATCAATACAAAACTGTAACAGAAATTTTACAGTAGGCTTAAAGGGTACCACTGTTTGCATGAACACTCCTCTTTGGAACCCATCCATAAGTAATTTTTTATTCTTTTCCATTGTTTTCTTTGTTATTTTTTTCATAAGTAGAAACTTACTTGGTTTCTAATAAAGATATTGATTAATTGCATTCATCTCTTCTTTGAAGTCATACAGGAAATTATATTTACAGATAAGATTATTTCTGTCTTTATAATAAAACATTGTTGGCTTTTCTGCCATTGATTTTTCTTTATGCTTTTCCTCTGTTAGTTGTTTTTAGCATCTGTTAACTTTTTAATGTCTTTTCTTAGTCTTACTTTTCAGGCTTTCTCTTTCTTTTTTTGAAACTTTTGCCAGCAACTCAATTGGTGTAAATATCGATTGATTTATTTATAACAATATTTGATTTAATAGAAATAAAAACAAAAGGAGTGAATTGTTTTAACAAAAAACAATCTCATCTTAGCAATGTGCCAAGGTTAAGCATTCAACTATTAAACATACAATTCAAGAGCAAGTGAATAAGTGTTCTCAATACAGAAAATAGACACAGAAGAAAAGGGTTCAAGTGATAACAGTGACAGTGCTGGTTAATCATATTAATTCTCTTGTGTAAGACATAAATCCACCTATCTATAATTTTGAAAAGTGACATCATTCTCCAAGTGCTTCAGACTAACAAACTTATTCTTTAGGTGCCAACTTATGGCTTCTTCAGATGTACAATACATAAGGAAAGAAAGAAGACTTTCTTTTTCAAACTGTTCACCTGAAAAAGCTTACAGAATTGAGCAAGCAAAATATTGCTTGAACAGCAAAAGCAACAACAAGAATGAACACAATAATCAATACAACAGATAAACTGAAGCCACTATTTCCACAACTGTTTTATTTTGATAAGCTACCTCACTCTTAGCATATCACAAAAGTTGAAAGAGATGACTGTTAATGATACTCTAGACCAGTGGTTTCCAACCTTTTTTTACATAGCGGCACACCTATCACAAAAAATAAATATTTTCCACTCATAAAGCCTTTTTGCAATAAAATAATAAAAAACAAAGAATATTATATAAGAAGAATTTTTATTCACATAAATCAACATATCCTGCATTCAATATCGGATATAAAATAATAATGGTGAATGTCAGTTGGACAGTTTTGCATAAAGTTAGATTAGCCTGAAATTGAAAAGATTTAAAATGGTTAGGAAAAGGTAAAAAAATGTTTGGGAGTTAGGAGCATTACGTAAAACCTCACATAGTACAGTTCTGTGTTAGAACATTTTGTCTTACAACCTGTGTATTTAGGAATTGTTTTGGTATCGAAATCGGGTCTGAATTATTCAGCTCCGATGCCGATTCCCGATACTTTGAAAAACTCCTGATATTCCGATTAATCGTCCCATGACTAATATAAACCATAATAACGCTTACCAATTAGTATGTGCAAAACGTTTAGATTACAGAAATTCGGCCATTTTGAATTGAGTGGTGTCATCATGTTTAAGAAATTGAATGTCTTTATTAAACAAAATGAAATTAAATGGCTTCTAGGTATTATCTCTTCGCGGCACATCAGTAATCATTCCACGGCACAGTGGTTGGGAACCACTGCTCTAGACAGACAATTCTCTGATAACTAAACCAGGTACTCAGATAGTAACAAAGTATATATACCTTATAATATACCCAAACTAGTTTGTTGCTTACTATATGATCATCCTTTAATTTTGGGAATATACTTTTGCTATTGTCATATTTATTCAAGACTGCTTCAGCTCTCTAATTAGATGTTTGTAAATTTAAGCTTTCATCATATATTTATAAACTAAATTTGGACAGATGCCATTCTGAAAAAAGAAGGCTCATTCAGTCAAGACAACTGAGTGATGAAGAGTTTGACTTTTTATTAATAACCATTTTCCAGTTTTGTTTTTCAACTGTGCATTAGTAATACAACTCAGGCTTAAAAGATGGCATTTCAAATGCAATTTTGTACAATGAACTTTAGCACCAATAGAAATTGCACAATAGTCTCAGCCTATAAACAGGCCAATATATATATATATATATATATATATATATATATATATATATATATATATATATATATATATATATATATATATATATATATATATATATATATATATATATATATATGGGTGCAAGGCCAAGTGGTTAGAATATTTGCTTTTTGACCATGAGACCCAGGTTCAAATCTCACCATGGCTGATTTGTCAGGAAGGAGACTTCCTAATGTTATCAGTTTGGAGGGGGCAATCCCAGGGTGTGGCACCTTTGGAAAGTGCCTGAAAGCCACACCACAATTTGAACCAAGCCTTGTGAATGAAATTGGGTAGACGGAACACTTGGGGGTCGTTGATAGCTGTGCTAGCACAAAGTCACAAGTCATTGTGACCAAGGGTTTGAGTGTGCTGGCCTTGTTAAGTATGTAGTATAGGAGGCACGGTGGAGTAATGGATAACGGCTTGGATTGAGGAATTGGAGAGCCGAGTTCGAATTCCAGTCGAATCCATTACATTCACTTACGTGCTAATACCCTTGGGAAAGGTGTGAATCCTCTTCTTCTCCCTCCAACTATGGGTAAATAACAGGACAGACTGGGTTCTATAGCCTTGGATGGCAACTGGTCTAGGAGAAGGACAACTCTAAATTCAAAACCTGCGGAGGGTCGTTTGCGGACCTTGTGGCATTCGCTGCACCAAGTCCCTGTATTCGTCCCTCCAAAAAGTGTGGATGGCCCTGCACAAAGCCTTCACCACTATAATCAAATCTCATGCGTCGGGCTTTCAGTTTCTAGGAAGTGATGTGCCTGACCCTCATACGTTGAATTCGACGGGAGAGTCGATCATATATATATATATATATATATATATATATATATATATATATATATATATATATACACAAAGTTTAGCATAACCCAGTACTACAGTGTGACAAATTTTGCACATTATGAAATAATGAACACTTGAAGATGTATTAAATTCAACTGGCAAGGTTTACCTCTTTCATTTTATGTTATTTCTTTTGTAAAATGATAACTTTAATCATTTTGAGTATTTTTTCCAGTGTGTTTTCTATAGTATTTTCTTATAATTGACTCCCATTGTCCCTATGGACTTATTTGGTTACTAGATGTGTAACAAATAAGAAGATACTATTCCCAAAGAAATCTTCCCAGTCTTATCTTTGGATTTATTTTGATTACTAGATGTGGAACAAAATAGAAGTACCATTCCGGAATCTCCCAGTTTATATTACAGAAAGAATAATTACCGATTTTCTAAAGAATTTCTGTTTGCTGTTATGAACACTTAACAAACTCATGATTCATGCATAATCTGAGCGATATCCAGTATCAGATAAGTGACTCTTGTTGATCGTACATCTGCTATCATATATTTCCTCCCTATTCAACTGTTTCGTTATATATATTTCATCCTGTGTTTGTTGTTCATTGACACCTGTGTTATGCATCTCTACCTGAGCGTTCCCATCTTCTCTTTTTTTAACCTCCTGCTCACATCCATATGTTTCCAGTTAATAACAATATATACAAGGTAACCAAAAAAGTTCTGTCCGTTTTTAAAGGAAAAAAGAAAATGCTTCACAGTATGTGTAACTTATATTTAGTCTGATGCGGACCCGATAGCGGTGCAGATCTGGCTTACGAAAATAAGGCCTTGTGCCAGACGCTACACACTACCACCGGATCCACAATCAAAGTAAGAATAAAGAAAATATAAAGACGTGCTCTTTCCACCGTACAAACGTACAAAGTGAAAAGAAGTAGACAGGCAAAACAACGAAAGGTTAAGAACAAACATAGATTTTATTTAGAGTTTAACAAGTAGTGTCTTCAGTGAAGACCTTCAGTAAATGTACTGGAAATATGTAGTTGAAGAAGAGGCCAAGCAGATTAGTAAATTGTCTTCTGTGAAGACCTTCAGTAAATGTACTGGAAATGTAGTTGAAGAAGAGGCCAAGTAGATTAGTAAATTGTCTTCTGTGAAGACCTTCAGTAAATGTACTGGAAATGTAGTTGAATGAGAATAGATCCCGCGCCAAAATTCAAATCTAAGATGGCTATTAGCGGGAACGAGTTCTTCGAGAAGAAGGTTCAGAAAGTCAGTTGTAATGCATAGTAACATACGGCAAGGAAAAATACTCACTGCGAGAGTTTATGATTGTGAGTGTATGTAGTTCTTTTTAAAGTAACAGGTTCTGAGAGTATGAGTTCGAAGAATGTGAAAAATGCTCGTTCATCAGGTTGGAAGTTTTTTTGAAGGTTCCTGGAAGTTGAGCTCGGTAGATGTTAGCTTCTGTCATGAAGGTGACGACTGTGTCGTATGTATTAAGATACCGAGACGAGCCATGAGGTCTAGGCAAGGTTTTGCCGAATAAAGTTCTCTGCCAGTATATATGGGTTCACCGGCGAGAGAATAAGGTGAGCCTGCCCGGCCAGGTCAAACGACCTGGGGCGACTAATTTTGAAACGCCAAATTTGCCGTGACGTCAGCGCAAAAGCGTGCGAAAAATAAATTCTTCCTCATCTTCGGCTAAGACGACGGTTTACTACTATGACTGACCGAATGTGAGAGGAAGGGGTGAAAATGTCACGCGTGCGTCACAATGAAGGTGGGGGTAGCGTGAATCCCACAAGTCTTTGAAGTAATCGCCATCGGCATCCAGCACCTTCTGCCAATGTGTCTCCAGCTGTTCAATGCCCTTGTGGTAGAACTCAGGGGGTTTTGACGCAAAGAAGGTCTGTGAGGTCTTTGCACAAGTCTGCTTCATTGGTGAAGGATTTCCCAAAAAGACGTAGTAATTAGATGGCACAAGGTCAGATGAATAAGGTGGATGGCACAAAGCCTCCCACCCAAGTTGCTGTATGGTATCTCTGACCACTCGTGCGACATGCGGCCTGGCGTTGTCATGGAGGAAAAGCACACTTTTGTGATTCACCAGTGCTGGCTCCTTCTGGCGCAATGCCTATTGCACACGTTTCAATTGCTGCGAGTATAGGTCTCCAGTGACAGTTGGGCCCGTTGCTAGCAGTTCATAATGAACCACTTGATGACCTGTCCACCAGACACAAAGCATAATCTTGCGTGGGTGCATAGGTGGTCTTGCGGTGTGAGGGCCAGCATCCTGAGGAGACAACCAATGTCTGGAACACTTGGGAGTTTTGTACCGAACCCACTTTTCATCACTGGTAAGCACTCGATTGAATAAGGATGCGGTACGGTGGCGAGAAATCAGCGATATGCAGGCTGCCACTCGTTGTCCCTTGTGGACCTCCAACAGCGTTTGCGGAACCCACTTGCTCAGTTTGTACGTCTTACCTAGGCGGTGTAGGTGAAGTCTGTTTCATCGGAAAAATTGAACTGTCTTGCAAGTTCACACGTTAGACTACTGTCCTCTTCAATGGCCGTCTTCAGGACTCCATCATTCAAGATCTGTGGTCGTCCACTGCGAAGCTCATCATGGAGAGACAAATCTCCCTACTTGAATTTTCGAAACCAACGCCTTGCAGTACGTTCATCTACAGCACTATCCCCAAACGCTTGACATATGCGGCGACTTGATGCAGCTGCTGATAAGCCCACTTTGAAGTCGTAAATCAAACAGCCCCGAACGAGATCTCTAGACACTTCCATCCTTCTCACAGCTGTTCGGCTTATAACTGATGGCCGGACACGGTGCGCATTTTTTTTATAACATCTTATGTTCCTACTTCCGGCTGTTTCAATTTGAAAACAATTGCTACACGCATTTTGTATATATTTCAACTTCATTCAATGACTAATCAAAAAACGGACAGAACTTTTTTGGTTACCTTATATATATTTATATATATATATATATATATATATATATATATATATATATATATATATATATATAAATAATGGCTCACAAAATATATACACTGCCAGGTTTATGAATAGAAAATTAAAAAGTTTTTATAAAAATGTTCAAAATTTATACGACTAAAAAAAGATTCTCACAAAGTTATAAGCTTATAAACTATGTAGAACTATTGTGCAACCATTTTCTTCAATCAAAGATGTTGACTATTATACAGTTATACAGGATAGAGTCGATATTTATTCTATCTCTTATTCTTTACTAGTCAGCTTTGCCCACTCAATATCGCTACACAAAGTTATTCACTACACTAGATATATTAACTACTTGAAATCTTAGAAACAAAAGTTTTAAATGAATACTTCATTCATAGACTGGCTTCTTATAGTTAAGGGTAGTTTTACAAATAGATGCCAACTTGTTGAAGGCCAAGTAAAATGAAAATTTCAAACACTTTTCTGCACTATATAAGATGATATTCCTAAACAGAACAATTTTTGATATGAAAATCAAAACAATGCTTGAATAAAAGAACACTAATGAAAGACAGTTAATTAATGAAATATACTTTTTAAAATCAATATGCAAATTAGTTAAACCTGAACAGTGATATCACCTAAAAATAGATAATATAAAATACAGATATTGAGCTTTTAGCATATAAATTACTATAATATAATTTGTATGTATTATTTATCATCTCCCAGTTGTGTCTCTGTCGAAGGGCAGAGAGGCAACTGAGAAAATAATACTGAGAGGTGCCCAGCCCTGGGGAACAGCTGCCCGAGGCCGTGCCCTCCCATTGCACAAGAGGGAGGGATTGGTGCTCGCACCAAGGTCAGCGCAACCAACGGTTGCAGGGGCTGTGGGCAATTTTTGTCCCCAACCGGGTGCATGCGCTCAGGCCCCCACTTTAAAAAGACCTTGTGTCACATCTCATTCTCGTGGGGGAATGAGTAAACACTGCATATGAATTGCTATAAAGTGGTTTGCAACATGTTTATTATCATCTCTCAGTTGTGTTCCTGTCTTTGGGCAGAGTGTGCTCAGGGGCGGCTCCATCAAAGGATAGAGTCACAACTGAGGAAAATTATACTGAGAGGTGCCCAGCCCTGGGGAACAGCTGCCCGAGGCCGTGCCCTCTCATTGCAATAGAGAAAGGGATCAGTGCTCGCACCTAGGCCAAGGCAACTGATGGTTGTAGGGGCACCTACAATTTTTGTTCCTAGCCTGAGTGTACATGCACAAGCTCCCAACATTAAACTAAACTTGTTTCACAAAACAATTTGGGGGGAAGGGGGGGTCGATTAAATACCTACCAAATTACTATAAAGTAGAGTTGGGGCTTTTTAAACCCAGAATTCGTTAGATAATTGTGATTAGCTATTATATTTCTCTAACTCTTCAAATGTTGAATGTATAACTATTTCTAAATTCTATTATCCCATCTATATTAATATTATTTTATAAATTATTCCCCTGTTCTGTCACCCATGAAATAAAAATGATTGTTTCTACAGAAAATAAAGATCTACGTACATTGAATTGTCTTTAAATTAAGTGGCAGCAGAAGAATTATCGTTGAACTTTTAAAAGGTAAGCTTAAATATTACTGCAATACTTAAATGCAGCGATCAATTTCTGTAGTTTATTGATGCCTATAACATTTACTCCGCCCTAGCTATTGTGATGATGGCCAAAGCAAGAGTCCTCCACAGGAGCTAAATGCCACCCAATAGGGTGTCTTTTAATCTAGTTTTTAAGAAAACATGCACTACAATTTGGGATACAAAAGAAAAATAAGAGTTACTCCCCTTGAACCATGAAAGCAATGATAATGGCTAGAATAATATATTAATATATATTTTTAACCTTGCATAATCTAGCAACCCTGAATCTGAGCTCAATGAAAATTGTTCCCATTGCCTAATTTTTCTAAGTCTTTTGAATGAACTATGAATTATTGAAATTAGACCAGTGGGAACGGATGAGTTGGTTGAACACACACACGCACAAACACGCACACATACACTGTACTTTATATATAAGATTATGAAAATGTTTAAGTCATTTTCTGGTCCCCTAATATTAGCATTTTTTTTGTTTTGTTCTTTTCTATTTTAAATTTTCTTCTTTTTTATTTTCATTTTTAATTCTTGCTTCTTCAAGAAGGAAAGAATCAGTGATAAAAGCAAGATAAATAGAAAGAAAATGCTAAGAATAAAGAAGTGGAAGCAGAGGAAGAAGGAAAAGGTAAGGAGAACTGAATGAATAAAAGAAGGAAATCATGAAAGATATAAGGGAAAAGAAAACGGGAAGAATGACAAATAATATACCAAGATAAAAAAAAAAGAACATGGGAATGAAAGTTTGCTAAAAATAAAAATAGCGTCAAAAAAAGAATTTAAATGCACAGAAAGAAAGAAGAAAATACTAAAAAAATAAAACAAATGAAGAAAAGAAAAGAAAAACGATGAATGACATGAGATAAGGAATGAAAGGAGAAAGGAAAATTAGAAAACAAAAATAATGGTGAAAAAAGAAAGGAATGAAAGGAAAAAAAAATAAGGATAAGAAAGAGGGAAGGACAGAAAACTGAAATAAAGTATAAAAGTAATCTCGAAAGAGATTTAATGCAGATAACAAAATTTGTTTTTTACTGAAATATATTCAGCTTTTGATCATAGAAATGTTATATTTAAGTGACAAGAAAGAATCTAGTTTCTCACAAATATAACTGTCATCATCAAAAGAAAATCATAATGTTGTTTCTGCTGATGTGAAATATAAAGTAAGTAGTAGATTGACTGTAATTTTGTTTTACCTCAGTTGATTTATATGCTAATATAAGCTTAAATAGAATGTAAATCAAAATGCTGAACACCGGGCAAAAGATCTCCTGGTGTATGAAGTTTTATTTTTCAAATGGGAAAAAATCAATGCCTGTCATGAATTTGGTATAGACCACATATCTGTTTTTCTTCACCATACAAGATGTATCATACATGACTTTTACTTAATTTATGGCATGATGAGTTATCATTATTTACATTATTTATATTCAAATTATTGTCCTCATGTTTGTTGTTGTTATCACAACATTTTGACCTCCATCCTTACACAGATGTATACCAATCTGGGTAACCCAAAAGGAATTCTGAATATAAATAGTGTAAATAAAGTATTATATATGTAACATAGGAGGCAGAGTGGAGTAATGGATAGTGGCTCACACTGAGGAATTGGAGAGCCGAGTTCAAATTCCAATCAAATCCATTACATTCACTTATGTGCTAATATCCTTGGGAAAGGTATGAATCCTCTTTTTCTTCCCCTAGCTATGGGTATATAGCAGGACAGACCGGGTTCTATAGCCTTGGATGGCAATTTGTCTACCACAGAAAAAAATAGCAACCTACTTTAGAAAAAAATCTGACTCGTCATGTATCAAAAGATATATAATCGCCTACGCATGTATAGAGAAAAGAATTATTAACATAGACCTTATGATTACAACTGGTAATGTCAACAGTGAAATTATGAGACCTAACTGCCAATTTAGCATCACATTTTAATTCATCAAGTCAAGGTACCAAAGATCACCAGAACAATTACTATGGAAATATTTATAGAAGAGGCAAAGGGAAGCTACATTACAGTGACAGGAAAGTGACAGAAACCAAAATGCCAGGTCAGGACCAATAACATTGCTGATTCTTCTTTGGATTTTGTCAATCTCTAGACACATAGCAGAAGCACCAAACCGGATATGGCAACACTATTTGATGCATGTATAAATGGGAAACTTAGAAATGTGCAAAATAGATCCTGGCAAGAAAAATGGTCTAACACAACATAGTGAACTGACTTCCCTATCAGCAGGCTTAACAATTGATTCAACAATCATTCCACTTCCTGCCAGTGGAAAATGTAAAACAAAAAGCAACAGTGAGTTGCTATCCAGGAGGTTAGAAATCATCTAAGGCAAAAAAAGGTTCTTTAAGTTGATTAATATTGAGCAGTTAACAATAGATAGGTAGGTCATTTTCAGGATCACTTGTCAATTTGATTTTATCAAACCTACCAGGCTTACTATTAAGAGAGAAGTAAATCCATGCAATGTCAGTATAGATACAGTGTCAGGTATTCTGATGAAACTGAGAAAGTTCAATTCATATAATTAATATTTATCATTAAAGAAAGAGAATTATCTTGAATCCATCTTTGATATGTAAAATAAATGCCTTTTTGGTTTTAAATTTATTGATATACCTATATGGGTATATTTAGATATGTATATATAAAGATTTATTAATTAATGCTTATACTTACTAGTAAGAACATATATGACACACTTTTTGTGATTATAGTATTTTTCTATTATGAGAAACCAATCAGCATAAAGAAAATTTATTATTTTGAATGAAACTAAGACAATATGATTGCCAAATTCTTGCCCAACCATTCTTGTGAATTCTTTTCATGATTCTTAAACAAAAAAATATCAATGTAAAATGCTTCCATGTTATAGGGTGAATAAAGAGATAGCCACTCTTTTGATTGTCTCTGCAAATTACCTGTTAATAAAACCTTCCATGCAATCCAAATAAAATTTGGCTAACATAATGCTGATCAAGTATCAATAAAATGGCTTTGATTTCTCTTTATCAAACAGAAACAAAAAATTCTCTTCCTTTTCTTCAGCTTCAACAGGCATCCAAAAGCTCTGAATATCTTTGTCTTCTCACATTAAATATACTCATCATCTCAAAATTTCCTCTCATCCTGCCATCCTGGGGAAGATGATAAACTACATCCGCATCCTGGGGAAGATGATAAACTACATCCAACAATAAGGCCTTTGATCAGGAGGTTTTGCGGAGCATGGAACCACCTCTTAATTGCTGGTGTTCCCAGGTCTACCTTGACTTGGAGTGGTAGCACCTGTTAGGGTCCCAGCTATGTGCAAATAGTTAACACCCAAACTTGTGTAAAAATACCAGAAATATTTTGCAATTAAAAAAATTATTACCAGCAATAATTTTTGAAGGAAAAATCTACTCAAAAATATGAATGATTGAAAGATGGTTCAAAATTCATAATTTTCACAGACTCCTTATCTGCACTTACTGCATTAAAAAATAAAAATGTTAGTGCCCCTTTAACCACACAAGTACTAAACAGAATGTACCACTTGTCTAAAAATAAAGAAATAATCTTTTGTTGAATCTCAAGCCATCTTGGGATACTGGGAAATGACATGGCAGATTCGGAAGCAAAAAAAAGCCATGAAGGATGCAAAAACAAACACAAAGATTCCATATTCCGATTATAAGACGGTTGTAAAGAAAATTATCATTAAAGAATGGCAACATCATTGGAATATATTCATTAATACCATACTCCAAAACATTAAACCCAATATTGGAGAATGGAACTCAGAATACAAAAATAGAAGTGAACAGGCCACACCTACATCACCCATCATTATTTACTAGAAGGCACAAAATCCCTAATATGCACAACATGTCAAGAGAAATTTACAGTGAGACATATATTGTTAGAGTGTGTAGATTATGATCTAGTGCAAACAAAATATTACCAAGAGAGTAATTTAAAAAAAAACTTTTTCGAAAATAAAACTATTCAAGATTGTAAATTTCCTAAAAAAGTTGGATTGTACTCAAAAATATGAGTAATTGAAAAATGGTTCAAAAATATATGCATACATACACATCTTTTTTACCAAACTATCGCTATGAATCTATTTCAAAATTTTGTTGTCATTAAATGACCCACTGAGGTTTTGATATGCCATAAAACAAAACAACCAAACAACCAAGCTCTCATCTTGTATTTGGATTATGAATTATTATAGGCAAGTATTATCTGATCGAAGAGAAAATCACTTGTTTATATAACTCAATACTTGCTGAGAATAAATATACAAAGTAAAAATTAAAATCGTAACAGTTCACTAAGACAGAAATTCTGACACTCAAACATGATGTTTGTTTGCAAGAATGCTTTTAAAGAAAAGTAAACAAGCATCTTTTTCTAAGCCCATTAATATCAACTGCTTTTGTTTTAAAGAAAATATTTTTGATAAAAAATCATGCTGCACTTGTTTTTTCTTTCATTTTGTAGCAAACCTTTTTAATCTTACAAAAATTTCACCTTTAAACTACTTGACTGATAAATACTCCAAAGAAAAGCAAATAAATATATTTCATCTAAATTTTATTTTGTTTCCTTTACATGAAAAGTTCAGTTAGAAATAAAATAGAAATAAATGTTGGTTTTCGACATTCTACTTCTCTTTTTAACAGTTTTATGATGTACTTACATAAAATTTCTTTTTTTTTATATTTACTAGCCTTATCTTAGTACAAAGTAAGGTCAAGGAGGCACGGTAGAGTAATGGGTAGCAGCTCGGATTGAGGATTCGGAGAGCCGAGTTCGATTTCCAGTCGAATCCATTACATTCACTTACATGCTAATACTCTTGGGAAACGTATGACTCTTCTTCTCCTCCCAGCTATGGGTACATAGCAGGACAGACCGGGTTCTATAGCTTTGGATGGCAACTGGTCTACCGCAGAAAGAAATGGCAACCTACTGCGGGAAAAATATCTGCCTCGGCAGTCATGTATCAAAAGATACATGATCGCCTAAGTGAGTATCCCGCATGGCACATAATGGGTACATAGCTGGACGGACCAGGTTCTATAGCCTTGGATGGCATCTGGTCTACCGCAGAAAGAAATGGCCACCTAAATTTGCCTTGTCAGTCATGTATTGAAAGATACATGATTGCTTCAGAGTATATCACACATGGCACATAACTGACTAAAGGTCCACTGCTTTCCTTGGAAATCTTGTTTCTTTCATTTGTTTTTGCATACTAACTGCTAGAAAATATGCACCTACCTCAACCATAAAGCAGGGTTTCAGATATTTATTCAGTATAGTTTAGTTTGATACAAAGTCAAGTGATATGAAATATTCTTTAATATGATGTTGAAAAAGGTGAATGGAAATGAATGACAATGATAATGTGTACATCTTGACAATAACGGTAAAGCTGTGGCTCTAGATATCTCAAAAGTGTTTGACAGGGTTTGCCATGCTGGTCTTCTACCTAAGCTTCAGGGCTTCAATAATACAAGTCAATTGTTTGATTTGATCCAATCATTCCTATCAAATCACGACATGTAGTTCATTCTGAACACGCTCGCTTCCAGATCCTTTCACATGAATACGGGTGTCTCCAAAGTCTCTATCCTGGGTCCTACGCTATTTCTGATCTTTATCAATGATCTTCCTAATCTGTTCCCAAGTAGGCATTTATGCAGATGACACTGCCATTTAATCCTGCTTCAATCAATCAGAGCTGACAAAGTTAACCTGGACACAGGCTCTTGAAAAAGATCTCCAATCAGTGGTTAACTGAGGCAAGAAATGGCTTGTAAATTTTAATGCCTCCAAAAGTAAACTTCTCTCATTTAACCACCATGGAGAAACTTCCCTGCCTTTCATCAGCATGGCTGATGCTCATCTCCTGGAGAGCGTCTCTCTGCACCTTCTTGGCCTCATGTTTTCAACTGACTTGAAGTAAACAACTACACTGAATCAATAGCTGCATCTACTGCAAGGAAAGTTTGTTCATTGTGTCGTCCCAGAAGGTTATTCTGATCAGAGTCCATCTTGCCCATTTACAAATCTACCATTTGGCTGTGTATTGAATACTGTTGCCATATCTGGTTGGGTGCTCCTGTTATTTATCTTAAGGTTCTTGACAAAATTCAAAGAATCTGCAATGTAATCGATCCTGACTTGGCATCCCAATTTCAGTCACTTTCTCACAAATGTGATGTAGCATTCCGCTGCCTTTTCTCCAAATATTTCCATGGCAACTACTCTGACAAGCTTCTTCCCTGCTGCCCTGTCTTCATGAATTTAAGCTTGCTACTAGGTTGGCATCTCGGTCCCAGCCTTTTACTGTTGCAACAGTTAAATGTAACCGCCTCTTCTACTCCAACAGCTTTTTCTCTCACACTTCCTGACAGTGGAACTACCTTCCTCTTACTTGCTTCCCTGATAACTACAATCTTCAAAAATCTTCTGTCTTCTTGAATCCCATTCATCTTTTATCCTTTCCTCAATCCCCACTATACCCAGTTTTTTCTCTTACTTTCATTCTCCGTAACTTCCTACAGACTAGTGGCTTTTCCACCTTACTTGGGGTAATATTTTTGGAAAAAAATCTATACGTAAAGCCATTTGTGGTATTAAGCAGATAGAATGTTTGTTCCTGATTTCAATCCTTCTCTAAACCCCTCTTTACTCTTGCTCTCACTCCTTGTAACCCTTTGCATGCTAGTGGCACTCCCGCCTTGCTTAGGGTGAAATGCTTAAAAAGAATACGATTCTCCTTTTATGGTTTTAATGTAACTCCAGACAATGCAGAGAAAACATAAATATGAAAAGTGAAGTAATAATCAAAGAAGTAAATGGTTCTCCAAACAAAGTCAACAAAATGCTAATAATATTGTAAAGAAAATTGATACTGGCCATTCCTTTTCTTTGCAAATATCTGATCACAATTACTCCTTCATCTCGTTTGAGCATTGACTTCATCGCTTTTCATTCTACTACACACTGTAGTGTAGCACTTGGCAATACTTCAGAAGCAATGAAACAAAAGTAACCAACTTTGGAAGCAGTCGAGAAGACCATTTCTATTTGAACATAAAAAAGAAAACAGACAATGGAGTGAGAGACATAAATATAAAAAGAAAATTTATTTTCACAATTGATCTCATTCCTCTTGTTATTGTTTGTTCTTCCTGCAACATTTCAGCAGATCTATTCATTCGCCTTCATTAGATATATAAATTAATCTTTATTAGATATATATATATTAGTCTTCATTAGATATATAAATTATTCTTCATTAGATATATAAATTAGTCTTCATTAGATATATAAATTAATCTTTATTAGATATATATATATTAGTCTTCATTAGATATATATATTAGTCTTCATTTTATATATATAAACTACTGTGAAGCAGACAATGGCAGTTATTTGTAATGACTTCTTTTGTATGAAGGGTGTTTGCAAAAAATTAAAAAATAAAAAAACTTCTTACACAAGTCATAAATAGATAGATAAAAATTCAAAGGATTAGTCTTCTGATTTCATTTATCTTACTCCCTATGAATAATGAGTGTATCTGCAAAACTTGAAGTTAGAAGATTAATCCTTACAACTTTTATTTATCTATTAGCTACTATTAATTTTTAATATTGAGCATTTTCTTTACAAAACCTGCTCCTTAAACCTTAAACTTCAGTAATTTACTAGTCGACATGATGGTCAAGCATTAACAATCTTTGTTATATGCATGCATATATATATATATATATATATATATATATATATATATATATATAATAAAATATAGTTTTTAATGTATGAAAAATTTATGAGAGAAAAATAGTAAATTTCAAGGACAGAATGAATGTAGATATAAACAGTATGGAATATTGATAGTGTGTTTCAGGCTTAAACACAATCTGACATTTAAGCATGAAAAAACTGTCATCATCTAGTGTTGATACCTATATCAATACTGCTTGTATATATATGTATGAATCAATCTGTACTTTTCATTTTGTGCAATTTTTGTCTAATCCATAACAGATTTTGTTGTGAACTTCATTTAAAATTAAATGTTGTGTAAAGAATTGGACTGGATATTATAAAACTGATGTTAAAATGTAATAACAAAGTTCAAAGAAAAAGTCATTATTCCATTAACAGGTAATTTTTATGTAAAAGACAATTTATTATAACTGAAAAAATTCAAGATTTTATCTCATACAAAATCAATTTGATATCATTAACAGAAATTTCTAAAACAAGTTATTTAATTACAAAAATAGCACTTTTTTTTATAGAGGAAAGGAAATATGAGTTGAAAATAAACTCAGTCCACAAGAAAATCTGCAGATGATTGGACAAAACTTCCAAACTCAGGGTAGAGATTGATAAAAGATATGTGAACTATTTCATTTTAATTATTAATGATTATATATATATATATATATACACACACCATATTTTAAATCAGTTAATTTATAATATTTATGCCTGTAAATTTACGTTGAGCACTGTTTTAAGAACATGAGATTATATATTTTACTGTTCTTTCTTTTTATTATAATATCAAGGGTCATTCAATAAATATGGTGAATTTTTCGGTATAAGGACTTCTAATACAGATAGAAGCTTACTTTTTTTTTCAATAATCTGCAAAAGAAATTAAATCCATGTGAAAAAGAAGTAAAATAAAAAAAATTAAAAAAGAGTAAGCTTCTATCTGTATTAGAAGTCCTTATACCGAAAAATACAACTTATTTATTGAATGACTGTGTGTGTGTGTGTGTGTGTGTTTCAATTGTACACTATTTATGTTTATTCCCATTCCATCCCAATTCAGGAAAACGAACTGGGAAGGATAGGAGGTATATAAAAAAAAAAGAAAGAATATTCAAAACATCTATGATTTACTGGTGATATCATCATCAGATGAACTACAAGAAATACTAAATGACTTGCATTTACACTGAACTGAACCAAAACATGCAACAGAATTAAAAATATAAGGCTCAACCCCCATATAATAAAAATGCAAAAACAAATAGAGGTAAACTATTCATCAAACACATTGAAAAAATAATCAAGTAAACTGTACAAAATACACAACAGAAATACTTTAAAAGCTACACTAACAATATGCAGAAAATTATATTAAAAACCCAGAAAATCACTATTGCACACAAACATTTATAACTTCTACCCCTAGCAGCAGAACAAAGTACAAATGCCCACTAAATAGTAACTGCCCAGAAACTAATATACGAAACTACATTAAGATCAAACTATCATGACTTGCCACCAAATTGATGGGCCAAACACCTTGCCTGAATGACAGACATTTGCCTACCCAAAGAAATTCTCTTCTTGGGGCTCATATCTGACAAGAGACCACATGGAGCCCCACATCGTTGATTCAAGGATCAGCTCAAAATCATCTTGCTGAGGACAGAACTCAATCCAGTCAATTGGGAAATGGAAGCTGCAGAAAAAAACAACTGGAGAACAGTAGCCCACAAAAAAAAACAACATATCCTACGAAAACTCTAGAAGACAAATAGAAGAGATGAAGAGAGCCGAAAGAAATGTCAGAGCTCCCCATGGCCTAAACCCTCCTACCCTACCATGTGGTGGCTGTGGACATCTCTTCAGATCCAACATAGGACTCATTTCACACAGAAGGAAATGTTGATGTGCTCCCCGAAACTCAGCAAGGAGTTCCACCAATGATATATACATATGCACAAGTTTTATTAAATATGACTGACAAAATACGGCATTTAACCTTTTTATTTAATTTTCCTAGTGTCTATATAAGTTTTTTCTTTTATGGACATAAGGTGTGTAATAATTGTTTGGATATTTTGTGTGTCCAACTGCTTTCGGCTTTTCTTTTACACATTATCAAGAATATTTTTGGGCTGAGGCTATTATAATTGTATTTTTTACGAGTATCTTGCACACTATTTACATTATTCGGACTATTGTCATCTTTGTCGCCATATTTATTACAGTATCTGTCTATATTTCTGAGATGAGGTATTATGTACACTATTTACATTATTCGGACTATTGTCCTCATCTTTCTAGCCATATTTATTACAGTATCTGTCTATATTTCTGAGATGAGGTATTATGTACACTATTTACGTTATTCGGACTATTGTCCCCATCTTTGTCACCATATTTATTTTATTGTAATAAATATGGCGACAAAGATGAGGACAATAATCTGAATAATGTAAATAGTGTACATAATACTTCATCTCAGAAATATAGACAGATACTGGAGTATCTTGCAGTTGGAGTTTTGTAGATTTTCATGTGTGTTTAAATGAGTCCTAATTGAGCTATAGTCAGAGAGATGTAATATCAGTCATTGTGATAGGAATGTAGTGGTATGTCCAATATAATTA
>OZ038481.1:131222037-131478671 GCA_964036315.1 Acanthosepion esculentum | reverse complement strand
GGTTAACACTTATTTGATTTTTATAGAAAATGTTAATATTATTGTTTTCATCTCTATGTTCAAGATTGCTATTGGTAACTTTAGAAAGAAATAGTCTACACTATTTACATTATTCAAACTATTGTCCTCATATTTGTTGCCATATTTATTACAACGTTTCGGCCGTTGTATGCTCCGGCCTTCTTCAGGTGGTTGGAATGTCGAACTGAACCCTATATTTTCGCTCACTGGGTAGACTGTTCTAGTTCCACATGCCATGTTTAATGGATGTCAGTTATCAGTTATCTCCTGTTAATTTCCCTCTGAAAGTTCTGCACTGCCTTAACCGGGTATTGAACTTACACTCTATGGGAACCAGTAATAAGGAGTGCCAGTTAGATCCAGTTATAGGACCCAAAGAGTGCGAGTTCAATACCGTTTAAGGCAGTGGAGAACTAGGAGAGGAGGCAGGAGATAACTAATAACTGACATCCATTAAACATGGCACATGGAACTAGAACAGTCTACCCCAGTGAGCGAAATAAAGGGTTCAGTTCGACATTCAACCACCTGAAGAAGGCCGTAGCATACAACGGCCGAAACGTTGTAATAAATATGGTGACAAAGATGAGGACAATAGTCCAAATATGTAAATAGTGTACATAATACCTCATCTCAGAAATATAGACAGATACAGAAATAGTCTAATTTGGTAATCTGTGAGGTAATTCAGAAAACTGTTATTAACCAGCATGTTTCATGATGCTGAGTTCTTTAAAGAAAAGTGGATGAGAGGATGAATTCTCAATTGTTCTATTGAGGAAATTCTTTATAATGCCTATTTTATATCTAAGTGAACATTCACTAGTAAAATCAAGGTGGCAAAAGTTCTACATGTAGATTTTTTTGTATAACGAAGTAGTGAATGTGCTATAACTGAATATTACAAGAAAGTTCATAGATAAAGCTAAGGATAAAATTTTTCTCAAATGTAGTTTTGCAATTATCAATTTTGTTTTGTCTTCAACTAAAATAAAAATATCATCTACATAGCAGACATATATTTTAAATTTATTAACTTTTTTAAATACCATGTTTTCGATATGAGAAGCATGGTCCAAGTGTATTTCCCATACTAGCACTGTTATTTTGAGCATAAATATTGCCATTATGGTTGTAGAAGGGGATTTTAGTTGTGCAGGCATTTAATTGTGAGTCCTAATTGAACATACATTACATGCCTACCCAAAAGACTGATGTTATATCTCTCTGACCATAGCTCAATTAGGACTCATTTCAACACACAGAGAAATCTACAAAACTCCATCCGCAACATATTTGTAGACAATATACTATAACACAATCCACATTTAAAAAAGACCTAAAAATAATGGAAGCATTGATAATAAAAAATAGAAAAAGTCAACAGTCAAGAACATCAACTATGAACACAGCCATAATGTGCTGGCTGTGTTTGGAAAAAAAAAATTCCTATAACTATAGATACATACATAAAAATATACACATTCATTTATATTTAAAAATAAGAAAATATCCTTGATAATGGCTAAAAGATATAGCTGAAAGCAGTCAGACGCATAAAATATCCAGACAATTTTTACACACCTTACGTCCAGAAAAGAAAAAAATTATATGAACACAAGAGAATTTAAATAAAAAGCTTAAAGGAATTGCCTCATCAGTTGTCTTTAATGAAACTTGTATAAAAGAAAGATTGCTGCCTAAATACACAATATATATTTCAGATGTTTCCTACCTTTTAGTAATTATCATTATGACCTCGAAGTTTTAGCCAGTATTTTATCCCGTCTTATTTTACATCATAGTAATAATAATAATAATAATAATAATAATAGTCATAAGTTTCAGTTGCTTTGATGAAACATTTTTCTTATTATTTAATCTACTTTTATTTCTTTCCTATTATTACTCTTGTTTTTTCAGAGTTTTCTCATCAAAAATATTTGACACATGAAGTGTTTAAAATATTAATCTTTGGTGACAAAGCAAAACTCACATCCTTATTAGACTGTGTTGCAAACATCAATTCCTGTCTCTTGTGACTGTCACAATTATATTTGATTATAGTCTGTTCATGTACAAGAGTGTTTGGGATCTCCTTCTATATACTTTCTCTTTATTAGTTTCATCTGATGAAAGCAGTGAGCCTTCAAAACACATTGTTGCTTTGCGTCTGCTAGCAAAGCTTTCACTGGTATAAGGACTGCTGTCACAATTCAGTTAGGGAGATGAATCTTGTTAAAAAAAAGTTTTCATTCCATTAAATAATTAAAGTATCTATGATACAATTGATTTTTCAAGCATGAAATACGTCATTTTGCAGAGTAAAGTATTCATATCTTTAAAATGTTAATTTTTTTCTTGATTAAATTTAGAATTCTTACATATTTATATATTTAACCTATATTTTGTACACTGCTTGAAGACAAAACTTCCATCTGTTCTTTAATTGCTGTAATATACTGCAGGGCATTATTACTGGCCAATAGAACTAATTAATAGCAGTTAAAGAAAAAAAACAAAGTTCATCAATTACAAAACTATGAATTTCCTCCTCTTGTTTATATTGCCTCAGCAAAATTTAATTTTTATTAGTGTTCAGAAAAACTATAAAACTGTTGGCATTAATTAAAATATTTATATGAGGGTTGGGCAAAAGTAATTTCTGTTCTCGTTTAATTGCAACAAATTTAATATTAGAAGTATACAAAGCATAACAAAATGAACGCAAAAGTCTCAGGATTCTGAATACAGTCTTCAATGTTGCCTCCTTCCTTCTCCAGTTAGTAGCCTGAAAAAAATGTGCCAACACAGTATGTTTCAGTTTATAAAAGACACCAGATGTATCCAGCTCTAACAGGGATTTCGAAATAATGGTTTGCGATCTCGTCTCATAGAGCAGCAGTTGCCAACCTTTTGAACTTCATGTAACAAGAAGAAAAAGTGTCAATTCTACTATTCCCAAACTGTAGCCATTTTGCAAAGAATTATGATCATCAGTCAAAAAGTAACTAATGTTACCAAAATGAACGCAAAAGTCTCGGGATTCTGAATACAGTCTTCAATGCCGTTTCCTTCTTTCTGAGTTGTGGTAATTCATTTATGAAAGAAGGCATGTATATGTGTCTCAGAGAAGCTTGTTTTATTAGCCTTGTTTGTGCTTGCTCTTTAAGCTTAATATGACCGGAAATTGAGCGCCATCTATATTATGCAGTTCTAGAAGCTCTTTTTAGGCGGCAACTACACGCTGCCTTTCCATGCAGTCTGTCAGTATTTGAGGAAGCCACTTGGCAAAGACCTTTGCATAGCCACTATACTGCATTAAGCTGCATAGACTTCTGTGGCTCCCCTGAAGGCTTTCACAGTGTTTTGCAATAGGGAATCTTCTTCTCCTATATTAGTGCTAATCTAGTCTTGCAGAGCACTATGAGTCTAATGCTGCAGTAAGTTCAATCATCATTGGTAACCCTCTCCTAGAACCTTAGTGCTAGGCTAAGCTAAATCTAAGCATCAAGTATCGTGTTAGTTGTCTGAAGAAAATGTGCCTATATGGTATGTTTCAGTTTATAAAACTACCAGATATTTCCAGCTTTGACAGTGGTTTCGAAATATTTTAAATAAATACCATCACATGAGTACAAGAGTCTTTGAATCAATTGCTTTAAATTGATGCCGACATTGATTCTATCAGAAACAAAAAACAGATATAAACAAACAAAAGCAGGATAAAAAATATTAAAATAAAAT
Source organism: Acanthosepion esculentum (assembly GCA_964036315.1). Classification (NCBI taxonomy): domain Eukaryota; kingdom Metazoa; phylum Mollusca; class Cephalopoda; order Sepiida; family Sepiidae; genus Acanthosepion; species Acanthosepion esculentum. The sequence goes on along the minus strand of OZ038481.1, from coordinate 131,474,903 downwards.
TGACTTTCAAATGTATATACAGACATACATAGACAAAAATATAGCATTGTTAGATTTTAGTATATGTTAAAATATAAGAAAATGACTCTGGTAAATTACATTGTCCAATAAAATGTACTTTCATATATCCTTTTATCATTTAGAAAAACAGTTCATTATCTGAGTACCTAGCCATAATTCTTGAAGATATAAAAAAAAAAAACTTAACTTTCTTCTACAAGATATATATATACATATATTCTATATAGCAGAATTATCTATCTCTCTCTCTCTCTCTCTCTCTATATATATATATATATATATATATATATATGATGGTTGCTATCTCATTTTTGAGGATGACCATCACAGGATAACATTGTAGGACTTAGCCTTGTTTTAAAAGAATATAACCCTTTAAACTAGACAAACTTTTAAAATATCAGACACAAAGTTGGTATATATGAGATGCCTATATCACTCTATATACATGATAACTGTTACTTCTTGAGGTAAAAAGAAAGTGAGGTACAATACAAAAGGAAAGAAACACAGTCACTCATTTCAGTTTCTCGCTCACCCTGGCTGTCCTTAGAAACATCATTAAAAATGTTTTTTTTTACTTCTGTAGTGTCAGTTTTGTTTGTTCTTTTATTGTCTCACAAAGTACTCGATCTGCGTGTTTGGATTAAATTTGCATATGCATATCGCATCACTCTCTTAACATTCTGGCTTATCTATTGTGCATTCACTCTACTCAGATAAATCAACATCAAAAGGTTAATGTGAGGCTCAAGTTTGAATTGCACCAAAATCAATTCTGCTTACGGTTACAAACAATGCATGTTGCCACACAAATTCTTTTTGTGACAGGCAAATCATGTCTTCTCTCAGCAACTCCTTCATTAGACTTCTTTGCGTAAAAAGACCATCTCGTCACTTGGTAGCTTTTTAATGCATATTTATTTTTTATTATTTCCATCATTTTTACCGAATTTTTTTTTACCAATTCTTAAGTTCAGCATCACTTTAACAATCTCTCTTACAAATGTGGCAAGCATAAAGTTTGTCTGTGTTACCTACGTCTGAAACTTACCTGTCTCTGTGAACAATCATGTGATGCTTGAGTCCTGCAACAGACTTACAAATCTTGTCACAAAACTTGCACAAGTCACCTGCAGGCCTCTCTGGTAGAGTTGCATTTATGGGAGTTTGCACCTGACCCCCCCCCCCCGGTGCCATCTTACATGACTGGCTAAACCAGCTGCTGAAAAGGTAACTTTTCCACAAATCCTGCAAGTGTGCTGGATTCCTAATAGCTCTGATACACATCCTATTTCTCCTTTCCTAATGGTGTGTTTTTTATTGTAATGCTCAATTCTCTTCTGCTCAAAATTGTTGCAGCATTCTACATACTATTGGGATTTTCCCCAATTATATTTGGTAACGAAAATATTGTGACGCCGGCAAGAAGAAAGGAACACAAACACAGAGGAAAATGGTTGAAAAAAACTTGTATTGGTAGGAAAAGATAGGAAAGTTTTCTTGCAAACAGTCAGGTTTGCGGAACATATCTGAAAGATGCGTCCTTTTAACGGTTTTACATTTCCTGTGTCGTTTTGGCTGGGTTGAAGAAATAGAGCCTTGACTTCTGTGCTTCAGTTGCTGTCCAAATCCTCACACGTGTCATGGTGTTTAGATGACGGAGAGTGCAGACGGGGAACGTCTCGTCTCTGAAGGTTCCCAACAAGCAAAAGAAGATGAGAGTTTGTAAAACCCGCTCACGTGGGATTTGGTGAAGATCTAAAAAGGTAGCCTGTGATTGGTTGTTTTTCATCCAATCACAGGGCACCCAGTTTGTGACTCCGTAATAATTTCAATAATACTAGCTGAAGTACATAGATGCCTGCAATTAAGGCACTTTTGGTTCTTGTGTAAAAACATATCTTTTCTTATGGTTTGACTGAAAATAGTAGTTTTAACCCTAAATTTAACTGTGATCGGATATAGTAACTCCCAAGGTCGGTGCCACATATCCCATGTTTATCCTTAAGTAAAGAATTCCTCATAGAATAATTTTCAACCTCAGTGTCCAAATGTTTATCCATGTTTTAGCACATAAAAGCTGGCAATCACCAGCTTTATAGTAATAAATAAAGAGCAGAAAGAAAACAAAAGGTGCCAATCAAATTCTAAAGACTGAATACAATATATACGTGCAGAAAGACAAAAATATATTGGCTGAAATTTTTATATTAAAAACGAAAATGATGGAAGAAGACAGTTTTCTGAATAATACTAAGGTGTATCAAAATTATTCTCACTTATTACTGACCTTTACTTCAAAGCTTGTGTAAATATACACATCTAAAGACTATTCCATTATATTATTAATATTGTTATATATATATATATATATATATAAGTGAATATTGAAGTCAACACTAAGAGGCGACAGCCTGCTTCACGCTGGACACATTCGTCAGGCTGTGAATGTTCACTTTTATATTTATATTTACATACGCACTATCTTTGATACCGTGTGCACTTTAAAAAAATTTATAACTTTATTTGTATTTGCGATAGAAATAATCTGTAAAAATGTTATAAAGTTCAATGTACCTAGTTTTAAGTATAGCTAAAATAACTAATGTGATTTCAGGCATTATTGTAAATCAGTTGGCAAATGTTTTCCGTGAACTGCAAAATCGTATTACCCTTTGTATTGCTAATGATGGAGGACATGTGGAAACTTAAATAAAATTTCAATAAAACCTTAAGAAATATAGATTTACTTCTTTCAAATCCTTTTTACAAATTATTTCTATTGCAAATACAAATAAAGTTATAAATTTTTTAAAGTGCACACAAACTTTATGGACACCCTGTATAGTAAAACTGCAAGAGGCTAGTGACCTTATTAAATGCTTTACTCACCTAACAAAGAATACAGAATGTAAAAAGTAATATATTAAAGTTGAACAGTCCATCTGAGATGGAATAGGGGTTCAATTATCCAGGTCTTTGTAAGATGTCTCATGCCAATAAAAGCTGGAGAAAAAAAAACAATCAACAGTTGGCAAAAGACATTGTTTTGTGAAGTTTAGTTCTATGGGCATTTTGTTCCTCAAGTTGCTGTGCTTTCCTAAGCAGTGTTATTTTTTGTTACCTGCCATCTCTCCCTGTAGTTGTTGGGAGAGCAATCAGTTAGGTGTTTCCTCCAAATCTCAGCACACTTTTTTCTTACATTACAAGCTATTTCAGCATTCATGGTTGACTTTAAGTTTGACCTGAAGCTAATCTCTGAATTTGATGGTTCAGACTGGGGGGGTCATTGAAGGGGGTTTAAAAAGGCTGAACTAGTCTGTGATCTATGCAGTGTGAAGAACATTGCTAGCGTTCTGCCACTTTGATTGATGGGAGGCACATTGTGTACCAACAACTCAACAGGAAAGAAAGAAAAAATGGAGGCTGTATCAGGGATACCCTGGATGTTACCTTTGGCAAAGATTCATTTATAGCATATGACCAGTTTGTTGCTAGGTGCTTGAATTTGAATGAATCTGTCGACATCTACATGACAGACCTCCACAGGCTGTCAACCTTGTATGGAAGGGTGTCTGACCATGGACTTGCATGTACAATTGTACCAGGGTTGCATGTCAGGAAGCTGCTTTGTGCTTCATCTCAAATGGATGCACTAGATGTCAACCAGCTATTAGACTAAGCTAGAGCTATACTGAAAGATGATACACGAGCAGTGGAGTTGATTATGGCAGCCGCAAAGCCTGAGCAACTGGGTACGGACTTGATTTCTGTCAATGATACACAGAGAAACATTGTCTGTCACAGATGTAGTAGTGCTAATCACTTGGCTAGATATTGTTTGAGTCAACAAATTGGGCAAAGTGGGAGCCAGCAAGAAGTCAAAGGCATATGGTGCTATTGCTGTGACAAGTTGGGCCATATATCATGGAAATGTTCAGGGAAATGGATCAGGGGAACAGACATCAGGACCAGTCTCATTCCCTGCCCAGATATAAATGCTGCACTGCCTGTAGTCAACATATTGTTTGACGGGAAATGGTTTTCAGCTTTTATTAACTCAGTTGATCGCTAGGCAGAGTGATGTCGGTTATGGACTGTGAAGCATGTTGATGTGGAGATGATCAGTGGCAGAATGCACACATGCTGTGGTGTTGGGACTATTAATATCTTCACAGACAGTGGCAACTCAGCTTAGGTTGATGTCCTTATGGTGCATGACAAACTTCTAATCGTTAACTTACTTGCTGGAATAGATGCGATAACTGCATTAGGTGGCATCCATACTGGAGCCGTATGGTTCTGCAGCAAAGAAACACCAACAAGTGCGGTGATCCATATTGACCAACCTGACTTTTATGTGGAATCCAACAAAGGAACTTCAAAATGGGAATGAGTAGCAGGCGTGATGCTGACTCAGTTACGTAACATGTTGTCGGAGTACTCCGTTTTAAAGAATGTTAGGGATGCCTATGAACAATAACTCCAGACATAGATCACTAATAATACCAGACCCCAAAAAGAAACTGAGGCCACTTAAAAGCTTAGTGCCATTAATGGCTGTTATGCAGCACAGTAAAGGAAGGGTGCACCCAGTGATGGACTATCGTGAGCTTGATGAATACATTGATGTGTTCACTGCAAATGCGGACATTTGTTCAGCCAAACTGTGAAAGTAGTGCCAACAAGGGGCAAATGAGGCCACACTTTACTTGCGAAAAGTGTATCTTCAAGTACATGTACATAAGTCAATGTGGTCATATAAAAACATGATGATCAAGTGGCTTTGCCTAATGTGGTTGGGATTCAGCCTCAACGTGGCACATCTAGTCAAGAAATCCATTATTGTCACCACGCAGTCACGGAGGAGTCAGTTGGTAGAGTGACATTGATGTCCATTGATGATGTGTATGTCAATGAGAGCATCATGTCTGCAGAACATGTCAGGGCAAAATTATCCCAGTACAGGATGATATGCAAAGACCCAGAATGTTCGAAAGATGAGGTTTGCATGCTTGGCCTAGAAGTCTGGGGGGATAACACACCACGGTGGACACACAGAAGCATGATCCCAAATGTCCCTGATGCTATGACTCAGCAGAATGTTTTTTCACTATGTGGGAAGCTGGTGGAACATCTCCCCATGTGTGGATGGCTGTGTGTGACAACTGGGTTCATCAAGTGGTGGGTAAATGCAGTCAAAAAGGGATGTGACAACCAAGTTGACGGCATCTCCCTCAAGCTGATAGTTAAGAAAATCGTGGACAGAGTGTAACAGGAAGATCCTGTCTGAAGCGACTGGTGTGTAAACGGATCTGAAATCAATGTATAAATTGATGCAAGCTCCCCCCTAGTGACAGGAGCAGTGTTAGAAAAGGATGGAGAAATGTTGGAGGGAGGCATATGCTGGCTTCGGCCAACAAACACAATGCCTAACATATCAACTTGGCTGAACTGGATGCTGCAATCAAGGGCTTCAATTTGTCTCTCCGGTGGCAGGCAAAGAGTCTACACATAAAAAGCTTATGTGTGTACCACTGGTTGTCTGACACCCTCACAGGCAAATCTAGTGTATGTACCAAAGCAGCAAGTGAGATGCTGGTGTGAAGAAGTTTAAGCACAATGCTTCAAGAATATAAGTTTCTGTCAATGTGATACTGGTCACCACAAACAAGAACTTAGTAGACAAGATAACCTGTGTACCCTAAAGATAGATCAATATGTCCAAAAAGTAGTCTGAACCTGTGTAATAGGTGTGTGCTGCTTCTCTTGACACCATGAGTCCCAGTCAGGTAATGGAAGTACATCAAGGCAGTGGGCATCCTTGAGTACGATGTACAACATATTTTGTGAGAAGAGTTTGTCCTTCTGTGACAAAGGCCATGGTAAAACTGGCTATTGGGACCTGTGTGGAGTACACAACAATAAATCTTGCACCAGTCCATTGGAAAAGGGGCAGACTGACAGTGAACAGTATTTGGTACTGGCTTGGCATCACTCACTACTGCAGCAGTCATTATCTGACACTAACAGATTGTGGCCAATCATATTTTTCTGTGTAGTGGCCATTACACCAGCAAGACTCATTGAATATCATACATCAGGTTGAGTCTGTATTCTGTGACAGGGGATCACCACATGAGATACACACAGACAATAACACTGTTCTACAGCAGGGAATTCTGGGCCTTTGTCCAAGGATGGGACATTCATTTGCGATTCCAATGTGTGCATGTCCCAGCAGGAAATGGAACAATGGAGGAGTGTCACAGAAGTGTCAGGAGGATTACAGCCAGGATGAAATGTAGTGTTGAAGAGGATGCCTACTGGTATAATGTAACCCCCAAAGATGACACCTAACCCACTGAATGCCCCTACAAATCAAGTCTACAGATACAAGGTTCAGATTAAAGAGATTGATTCCATGCCTCCAACGATGTCTGAAGTGGGCCACAACATATACAAGGTGGGAGACAGTGTATGGTTAAAGGCTCCATACAACAGTTGTACAGCTTTTGGAAAGGGATGAATTACTGAATTTGGTAGTCCGTAATCAGTCTTTGCGGACAGAATATCCTACCATGTCAGGGACCTTTTTCCTTCCCTGAGTTCATGTTCAACAGGTAATGAAGATATGTCTGACAGAAAGGATGAAATCCTTGTGAGCATGGATAGACCAGATGATCTCACATTGGAAGAAACACATGGGGATGAGGTGGAGGACCACAAACCAATCCTCCTCCAGGGAGGAGTGTGCGAAACACACATCAGTACAGAGACAAAAAAGGTCTCGAATTGCACCAGTTACATTCAAGTTTTTCCTGTTAGCAGCAGGACAGTTTGGAATGTCTAGCTAGATACAAACCTCTCTGCAACTGGTCAAGATCCGGGTCTTTGTAAGATGCCTCATGCCAATAAAAGCTGGGGGAGAACAGTAGTCGGCAGTTGGCAAGACACTTCTTGTGAAGTTAGTTCAATGGACATTTTGCTGTGATTTCCGAGGCAGTGTTATTTTTGTTACCCCCCGTCTTTTACCCCTTCTCTCCCTAGTTGTTGAGAGAGCAAATCAGTTAGGTGTTCTCCTCCCCCCACTATCTCAACAGACTCTTTGCTTACATTACAACAGGAACATACAAATTGCAAACATGTCCCAAAATATGCAAGCCCCAGATTATCTGTCAAATCAATTATACCCACCTGCATTTTCTTCACTTTACCATTTTGGGCTAGATGTCTTCTAAGCCCCCTTTCACCAGCTTTGCTTTTAAGGCCCAAGTGTTTATTTTTGAATCAGCCTCTACATTTGCCCTTGATCCTTTATTGTCAAGTGATGAGTTTCACCCCATGAACTTACTTATTTTCAAAATCCAGATTACCAGAAGCAAATTTTTGTAAACAATTATGTACAATGTGTTCTGGCGTTGATTCCAGACCCAAAGCACTATTTATGTTGCATCTGGATTTGGCAGAACAATAGCTAAATTTGAACTTACAGGGCATAATGGACTCGAAAATTGTGTTTATTCATTTTTTCTTTGATACACTATAGAAAAAAACCCAGATCAGATTAATACAATGCAAGAACGACTATTTTGTCCTCACCTATCATGAGGGAAACAAGCACTGAGACTCTGAAGCATTATTTTAAACCTAACCTCAAAGCTACAGAAGCTGTTTATATAATTCAGCAAATAGAAAGATGAAACAATATCTTATATGCTACGCTACACTGATTAAATCATTTTAGGTGTGGTGCATTGTCCCTTGAATTAATACCCATGAGTAGATGATCAATTCTGAATATGATCCTTTAAAATAAAAGGTAGAGTAGAACCTGGTACCTCAAAAACTTAAAATGGCTAGAATCATTAAAAGATATATGTAGAGCACTATATAAGCATATATTTGTGCTTTCTTGAATCTTTCCACCTGTGAGGCCTTCAATCCATTGTCAAAGTGTGCTGGAATGTTATCAACACTAACACCAAAATCTTCAAGAATGCTAATGCCTTTATCATTGAAACATTGCTATAAAAATTACAAATGTATTGAGCTGACCATGTATGAAGGATGGAAGATCATTGACTTCCAAAGAGCCTACAATTCAGTGAACTGGATTCTGTTGAATGCAAAAGTGATACAGTGATTCCCTTCATCTCCTGTGATATAGACCACTGTGAATGGGTAACAGATTTTTGGCAGGTTTTCTAGGAAATGTAAGATTTTCTAGGAAAATGACCCCATTGAATCAATCGACAGACTCAGGACAAAGGAGAGGAGACGGCAGCATAAGATTGGGAACTTTTCCAGCCACCAGTCCTACTCCTGCACCTACAGCAGAAAAAGCCTGTCACTCTCACACAAATATTGTCAATCACTGGTGAGTCTGTAGATGTGAAGCCTATTGGCTTCATTGTTCATGAATCAAAGACAGGATGATAAATGAATAAACTATTGAGTAAAGGTCTGTAAACAGTAAGAAATACTTTGATATACATCTCAATAATATACAGAATAATTCAGTTATTCCTCTTTAAAAAAAAAATAAATAAATTCACCAAGGCATAAATTGTGCTGTCCCAATCAAAAGCTTGAAAATCACGTTTACAATGTGTAAAAAATATCAAACAAAAAACACATAATTCCCAGTTGTGTCTATTATTTTACAATTGTTGCTGGTGAGAAAATCTTTTGAAATGTTTCCTGTCAAATGATTGCAAAATGTCAGTGTGTGCCAATCTATTTTTCAATGTACATAAAGAAATCTGTGGCTGAGTAGATCAATCAAAGTGTATAGTGTCTACCTGTTCTATTTCCTTGAGAATAAATCAAGAAATCTGACATATTTCAATAAACTGATATAAAATAAGATTTTAATATAAAGAAATACAACACAGTAAATCCTGAATTATTGGGTTTTCAATATTTATTTAGTAAAGGACATATTTAATATGACATAAAACCAGGAAAGGTAAAATAAGTTGTAAATAGGCTCCCTATTTTGAAATTTAACCCTCAGAATTCTGGTGTCAAACAGCAAACCATAATACAATGCAAAATGAGAATTGTGAGTAGGAAGATTATGATTCGCCAGTCTTTTTAATGAAGATGCTATATCCCTTCAAGACATACATGATCATTGTTCTTCATAACTTACCTTTTTCTTAGCACCTGTGAACAGCCATCTTTGAAAAAAATAGTGGTTTTCAATTGCCTTTTCCACAGTTTTAAATTCAGAGTTCTTCTTCACTTAGAGTAGTTGTCACCCAAAGCTACTGCGTTGCTGTTTAACCCACATGTGGAGGAAGAAGAGATGAATCTATCTGAAGGCTAATAGAGCAGTGTTATTTTACATCCTTAGCTAGAATTTGAAATCTTGCTAATACCATTCTCTACACTGCTGATGAACATAACATGATCTGCAAATCTGGAGAAACCTTACTGCTTTGCAACTATCACAGCCACTAAGCAAACCTATATATATATATATACATTCACAGTGGTTGATTACAGAAGACCTCTATCCATTTGGTAGAAAATACATAACTGTTTCTGTTAATAGGCAGGCAGCAACATGCTTGTCACATATATTTGTTAAATACTCTCACTTCCTACCACCTTTCATGGCTTTGTTTGGGAGTAGCAGTCAAGGCCTGTTAAAAATAGTGATAGAGATCCAAGATAGCTACATAAGGGACCCAAGTTACAATTCAAGTAACTAGAAGTTCTTAATCATTTTAATTTAAATTCTTTTGTTAAGGAATTTTCCCTTTAAACACACTAAATTTACATAAAAGTTTAAAAATATGAAAACTTATAACAACCACAATAGCATTTGCAACCTCTGCCAACAGAAAAAATTAGCAATAATGGCATTTCCTTTTGAATCAGAGATCTGAAAATATGAGCCCTTGCATACATACAAAAAATTCCTCTTAAGCTCATATGAGGCTGGATAAAAAAGTATGTACATTCCAATTACCCCCACCACCACTGATTTATAATACCCTTGCTTTTCTTCTCCTCGTCTTCTTCTTCTTCTTTCTTCACATCCTCCTCCTCCCTTCTATCACACCCAACATCATGTTTTTGTTGATTTATATTTTTAAAATAATATAGCGTTCATTATTTTTTTTTTTTAAATAAAGTGTTGGGAATTCAATTGATAAAGATCCCCTGAGGATACCGTAAAGTTGAAACCAAGGTAATGGATTCAACTGATCTCTTAATTTTTAAGGTTAAATATAAAAACATTTAGATTGTATTTATGATATTATAAGTAAAATGTTTAATGTTCATTTTGCCAGTTGTTTTATCTATCTTTCTGTTCTCCGGGTTGTCTAGGTTATATCTGTAGATTTTGACTATAGCCAAATGAAGTATAGATTTTCACCCTTCTGTTTTCACGTTGCATCAAACAGCAAAAAGCTGGTTAATTGAATGATAATTCCACTTCGCTATATCACTCTTTAATAACTTGTATCTTTCAAACCAGTTTTTAACCAGTCTCAAGCTGCACTCCAGAATAAGGTTCTCAAATAAGAATTGGTAGGAGGTCTTGGCACTAGAGAGTGAGAATCTAACACCTTTTCCTTCTTGGAAGAGTACCCTTCAGTTAATCATACAACAATTCTCTTTGGAAAATCAGCAGTTTGTCATGGTCACTACTTATAGCTCACTAAAAGCAGTAGCAACCAAAAATTTCAAATATAAATGACAAATAAACAAGCATTTTTCCTGTTTAAAATAAAAACAATATATTTTCACAACAACTACAATTTTGGGATACAGTACGTATGGGGGTGTTTGGGAGGGCACATGCTTGAGTACTTGACAGTTGTGGAAAAATGACATGCTGGGCAGCATATGTTCAAGGAACAAAAATATGGGAAAAGAGAAAAATTTATGAAAATGCACTGTTTTTATACTAAAACCACATGACTATATGTTTAAGGGAGGTAATTAACTTCTAATACATTTTCCTGCTTATTTTATTTATTATTTGTTTATTTTGTTGTTTGTGGTTTTAGTTCCCACAAGTTTCTTAACAGAAAAAAGAATAATTGATCCATGTCCATGTAGATAACATCTGTTGAGGTAAAATCATTATGGGTTAGTGGTTTGCTCAAGTACTCAATTACTCTCTCTTTTCTCCATCAAAAGTTATAACATGGCAGCCATATTTGTGGCAATGGGGACAGAGTGAAGTGATAAATGGATCCATGCTTTGCTTGACATTTATATTCTGTTCATCGACTGTTTTCCGTTCTTGAATCTTTGAGAAAGAATGCTACACTTGGCTACAATTACCTTTTTTGATGGAATATGAGACTCTTTTCCCCCAAATATTAGAATTTCATAAATGTGTAATGAATACACAAAAAGAAACTTGTTTTGGACAAGACTAAATAAAAGACATGGATGAATTTCCAATTACATTTGATGCATCATCCAACAATCATTTTCTAAATATTTCCTTTTTTTAATGGAGACTTAGCAACGGCTGCTGTAATTATTGCTAACACTCTGGTCAAATATGTAGTTATCTGTTGATATCATTGTCAGATATACAAATCCCAAATATAAAATAGAATAAGATTTACATATAAATAATACATATCTTCCCATATACTTTGAACCTTTAGATTACTTATAATGTCTAATCCTCTGCAAATAGTTGATATACTACAGGTATGAACAAAATATCTTGTTGAGAATTCAACAGGTGAGTAAAAAAAATATCTTGTATAAAAGTAAATATCAAAATTTTGCAACAAAGAAATACTGAAAAATTCAGACATAAAAATTATTTGTGTTCACTATAAAACCTGAAGTATTTGTTAGAGAGAAACTATGAAAAATATTTATCTGTGAAACCAAAACAAATTATAATTTGTATTAGAAAATTTTTAGGTGAAAAATATCTTAATTTTGAAAATCTACTAAAATCAACTAATTGTTCAATTTTAATAAAATATCAAGTACCTATTTAATAAAAAAGAAACCCTTTAAAAAAGATTATATTTCAAATTTTGAAGAAAAAAAGCAAAATATAAATACAAGTAGCAAACAAATAATGCAAAAGATGAAAAATAACAATGATTGCTGAAGAGAAATTAAAGATCTGTAAAATAGCAAAAGGTTGCAGCAGCAGGTTATTCCTATGTATCATTTCCTTCATATGGATTCAGCATAATACTCCATGTGTTGCAAGTTCAGTTCATTTGGGTGTGGGGTCTGCCCATGAGTACAATCACACATCTTGGTATACCAGTCATTAGACACATTTTTGTCATATCTGTTGATGGTACAGAATTCAAGTAGAAGTAAATTCATGTCTTTCTCAAGGGAGAATATAAATAATCTCAAACAGAATTTTGAACTTAGATTTTCATTGTTTTCTCTGCTGATAATAAAAAAGAATTAACAGACATTTTCTTCTTCTACATATTGTGTCCATTCAGGATGTAAGCAATCATGGCTCTCCACAATTTCCTGTCCTTTTCAGTATCTCTTCTAATCCCTGTTCTACTAACAATTTACACAAACTTGTTAAATAAGTTATGCACTGCTTTTCTGTCTCTTTTGCCTTCTATATCCTGTCAGTGTCAAATTTTCTAAGCCCTCTTTCCTCATTATGTGCCCTAGAAATTTCAGCTATCTCTGAATAAGGGTCCCTTTTGTTATCATTTTCCCTAAAAATTTGTCATTGCTTACATATTCAGACCATGATATTCTCAGTATCCTTCTGGAGAGCCACATTTCTTTTGTCTTAGTCTCTTCTTCATCTGCAAGGAGATTGTCCAGTATTCATTGCATATAGGAGAACTGATATTACATGAGAATTCAGTACTCTTTTCTTTGTTTCTAATGAAGTTTATCTGTTTCTTAATGCTTTGCTTATCTTTTGTAAGGCATCTTTCAGTATTTCAGTGCATCTTCTGATTTTGATGCCACATTTTTCATCCTCTGTTAAAAGACTTTCTAGATATTTAAATTTTTATCCTTGCTTCATTTTGGTGTCTCCAATTTGTAATTAACATGTTCGGCTGCCCCTTTTGTTGACAACCATAAATGCTGATTTCTTACAATTGATGTTTAGTCCTTCTCATTTTCATTTATTGCTTTCTGTATAAGTTCTTGTATTTTCCTTTCTATATTTATTATCAACTAGCAGCATGGCCCATCGTTGCCCGTGCTTGATTCAAAAATCGTACGACTCATACAGCAATCCCTATCACTTGACTTAAAATATTTTTGCCCTTCCTTGCCTTTAAAGGAGTGCCCTTTGCCATGTTGATGTTGCTACATGCCTTACTTCTTGCCTATATAACACTGCAAATTTTTTCTAAGCTCTATACTAAAATGAACACAAAATGATCAGCTTTAAAAAAGGACTCGTAACTGGAAAAAACGAATGAAAAAAGAATGTTAAGAACAAATACATTTTCACACCCAACCCAGTTCTGCGGAATCAGAATCAATGTTGAGTTTAAGCAAGCGAATGAGCCAATTGGAGTAAAGTGCCATGCAGATTTAAATTTTTCCCACTTGTGATGAATGCAGCTATCGACTTTTTTTGCATGCTAATTAACATTCGTGTCAGTCAGCTGTTGGCTCTCACGCTGGCCAATAGAATCTTCCTGCGTATTTGTGGCAGCCAGCTATAGGCTCTCACTCTGGGCAGTAGAAAATGGCCACAAACTACATGAAAACTACTGTAGAAGCATGAAAAAATCGATTACTTCCACTATTGATGGGAGTTGAGAAATGCAAAGTCAGTCTTGGCCTTCCTGCTAACTTGGAGCATGTGCAGTTAAATTTTGGTGCAAATCCGTAGAAAATTGCGGCCGTAAATTCGTTACACACACACACACACACACATCCTGCCTTTTATAGATAGAGATACTGTCATCTGTATATCTTGTTATTAAGATTGTGGCCACTTACAATGAATCCTGATAGAATTTCTAATCCTCTCAAGATTGTTTCACAGTAAAGGTTGAATAAGTCTGGCAAGAAGACACATTCCCTTTCTATCTTCATATTTATTTACTGAATTCATGTTTTATTTGCAAACAGATGGTTAACTCTCATCAAAAGTTCTGGATTATTTTAATATCCTTCTCAAATAAATCAAGCTTACCTAACAGTTCAAATAATTCTTTGTAATGCACTTTTACATAATCTATAAAACAAAGGTATACCTATTTTTGCATTTGTATTGCAACACTTTAAAAAACAAAAAATAGCAATTTTAAGTTATTCTGGCAACCGTTATTGGTGAAGAAATATCAATACATCTCTTCATTCGTAGAAGTTCTTAAACAACATGCATTACTAGAAATATTTGTGGATATCACACCTGTTCGTCATCTTACAAAAGAACAAATAAAATTCCATTTTCCAATAGTTTTACAAGTGGTTGCTGAAAAGTTCTCTACATAAGAAGGGATTTTTAAAAAGAAATCTTGAAAATAAATTTTGAGAGGAGAACTTGACAAAGAACTTTTCAACATACAGTCTCAGATAAGATTCAAGCTTGAATCACTAATTCTGAATTTTGCGCAGATAACCATTTACTTACTTTCAATTTCTTATTATAATTGAATTTTGAATGTGATCGCATTATAGAATTTATATATGTATAATTGGCTCACTGATACTCTTTAGAACATTATCAATGAATTTCACCAAACCAGCTACATGAGATCAGGAGATTAAGAAACAAACAATTTATTCAGTTACAAACCTAAAATATATCAAGCTTGTTACAGAAGAGAAAATTATGTCTTTAAAGTCATCAATAATTTTTATAATTCCTCTTAAATATTCTATGAAGCTTTCCTCCCATTTTTTGGTCTTTTTTATACAGGCAAGTTAGTTTTCTGACAAGAATCCTAAAAAACATGTTTGGTCTAGTTTGGAAAAACTGGATAATGCTGAAATATATACCATTTTATCTGCCATTTTGCTTGGTCTTTGATAAGAGAAGATAGCAGATCTGATAAATTTGATGGCTGAAACTCAAAAAATCAGCTAATATCAAATTGGGCAAACTTTAATATAGTTGTCTACTTTGTATGTATATATATATATATATATATATATATATATATATATATAATTATTCTACTTGATGATGAAAACATATAGAGTACTCATTTTGGGGTATTTTTTTTTACTATGAGAAAACAGTGTTACAAAATTTTACCATTTTCAATTTCTTCTTTTTTTAATCTTCCTAAAGTTGGATAAATTGATTTTTTTTTCAATATACCCTCTTGTAAGATGAAATAAAATGTATAGGAAGTTTATGTAGTTCAAATGAACATGTAGAAGTGACCTGTTTGTTTTCAAAATCAGGATTTTAAATCTTGATTTTTACCCAGGCTTGAACCCTAACTGTTAACTGCTGAGAAATGCACAACTTTTTAACACACCATATAGAAGACCTGCATTATATCTTTGATAGATTAGCTAAAACTGATGGCAAGAGAAAAATGGTTTTCGTCTTTTGATAATTCTTTAAACCATAGAGGTGAATGTTACATTCTGCTTGTGCGATGTGCACTCAAAACAAATAGCCTTTTTGTACAATTTCTTTATTCTGAATTCTCTTCTGATCAATTAATCAATAATTATTGGATTTTATTTTCAAAGATTTTGTTCAAAGAAAAATCCAGAGTTTTGGATCAATAAGTCTGTAGCCTGATACAGTTAGTAGGTGAATTTGCATTTGACTTATTTCCTGCATAATGTTTAATGTACGTAATTAAAATTTATTACACTGATAAAGAGGGAGATTATGTTGGAAAATAAATATTTAGTAAAATAAAATGTGTTCATGTTTAGTCAACAAATTTTATGATCTTTATATCACATACTCACACACACATATATATAAATAAGTTACATAATAGAGAAATTCAAAATCACCCCATAAGAACCAACCAACATAGTTACTATGTTGGCATTTTTCAACTCAGTGAGTAAGATATAAAATCAAAAAATTAAAAATTATATAAGAAAAAGAGAAAAAAGAAAAAAGAAAAAAAAGGAAAGAAAAGAAGCAAGTGGCCACCATTGAAAATATAGACCTTTGTGAATTCAAACATCCTATGAGGCTGGCATCCCACTCTCACCCTTTCACTGTTGAAACTGTTAAATGTAGCTGCTTCTTCTACTCCAATAGCTTCATATCTCGCACCTCATGCCTGTGGAACTCCCTTCCCTTTTCCTGTTTCCCTGATAGCTATAATCTCCAACTATTCAAATGTAATGTCAATCAACATCTCCAGTTGCATTGATCTATCCACTATCCTTCTCCACATCCCTTCCTCTATCACTCCTATCTGCTCTTGCTCCAAATCCTCTGTAACCCCTTGCATGCTAGTAGCTTCCCGTCTTGCTTGGGGCAAAATGAGTAAAAATATAAATTTAAAAAAATAAATTTAAAAAAATTAAACCAACCCCCAGTATAATTGTGGTCTTTGCTTTTTTTCATTGCATCATTACTAAGAAGCTGGGAGATATCATTACTGATAACATCAGTTCCAGTTGTTATCTCTTTGGTACTTATATTGGTTGCAATCTTTGCACAAATTAGTGAAGAGTACACTTTGTCATCACCAAAATAGAATTTCCTGTCACTGTTTTGGTAAATTATTTGTTTCTTGCTCCTTTCATCCAGTGAATCAATATCGAATTGCGACCAATTTTCAAATCAGGCATTCCTAGTGCAACCACTATCCAGCACAGCACATCCAAAAGTTTCTCAACTTTCCTTGATGTGTTAGGTCAAAACTTTTGGCAAACAAGGTAATATTCAGTTCCTTCTCATAAAGTGCTCCATTTGGATGAGATTGATTTTCTTTGTCCAGTGAAGGATGGATTTACAAATAAAGCATTTTGTAGTTCTTCCAGCTTAGTCAATTGGGTTTCTGCTGCCAATGCCACTTTTGGCTGCTGCATCATCTCTCCTCTTGCTCTGTCAACTTCCAGCTGCCCTAGCTCTGCTGTAAAATCTATTCTTTTATGTGTAGAGTGTATCTGCTGCATCCTCTTTGATGCTTTTGGTTAGGCTATAATTCTTTTCTACTTTTGAGACAGCAATATCTTCTAATTTTCTAAGTTGGGCTTTCATTTCCTCATATCCCAATTTAGAAATGGTTGCTCTTATGAGTTCTCTTTTACTTGTTTCAAAGTCAGCACTTTTCAAGAGTCTGCATTCTCTAATTTGATCTGGCAACTCAATCTTGGAGGCCTTAATTTTGTTTTAGAGTACCTCAAAGTCATTAATATAGGTTTCAAGGGCATATTAGCTGGACTCTGATATTCTTCTATGTACATCCTCCGATGATCATCTTTTAGATAGAATACATCCAGTTTAGAAATTAGTTTATCAAGACCACCATCTGCTGTTCAACTGGCATTTCCAATACTGCATCTCTGGCTCTGACTTTCTGTAATCTATTTTGTTTATTTTTTGTTTTTCTCTGCTGCCGTGTTAGTTTCTCACAAAGAGCCAGTGTCAACCAATATGGTGGCTATTTATATGCAACAACTTCAGATCGAGGGAGATAATCAAAATTCACTATTTGACTGAGAGACTGAGTAACAGCAAAATCGAAAAACTGAACATCAGTAACATTAGAATTCTTAAGCCATTTGATGTACATTAAAAATCAACAAACACAAAAACATTCGCAGAGGAATGTAAAAAGACAGAGAGAGAGAGAGAGCAAGCGCCATTTTATATTATCAGAAATTTTCATTAATATATTGCAGTCCCAAGAAGGAGAGCAATGGAAAAAAGCTATAGACATACTTTGAACAGACTATGAACAATTTAGTCACTAAAAAATTAATATTAGAACCTTTGCAAAAAAAATAAAGGAAGAACATCTGCAGAAAAATCAAATTTCAAAGAATTACAAAAAACTTTTCTCAAATTTATCAACTCTGAATTTATAAAATATTATGTCTTCTTATGATATGAATCTTCTTCATTCAAACGGTCTCATCGTTAGTATTAATAGCAGTTTAATAAATATATATTATATATATTCTCTTGCAGAAGTAATATTTCCCTGAACCCTAACACTTACACAAATATCAGGTAAAAATAGATTTTTCAAAAATTCCATTAACTAAATCTAACATGACATTAAGTGCAGAATGTTATTAGTTCATTAACTGCTAGCTATGTCAGACTATCCACCCATTGTTCTACCACAAAAAAAATAACATTCTTTCTTTCTCCTCCTGAAAATTAATCAATACAGGATTTTGATCCAATGAATTTATTTTCACACTTTTTCTCTTTGACCAATAGGATTTTAGTTTGCCATTTAGCAAATTATTTACAAAATGCTCAAGTGAAAATATTTTTGCTTGCTTACCCTCAGAAATCTCTTGGCAACAAATTCAATCAAGTTGCCCAGTGAGAAAATTCTGATTTGCTGATGGAGATAAAATTCAATATTCAGTTGAATGAAATTGAAAGCAGATAATGAAAAATTTCTGGGTTGAATAAGACAGATTGATTATATGCCTGTTCATGTAAATTGTGTGTTAAAGAGTTTGACAAAAAGCAACAAAGCTTCTGGTTTTATTTTTCAAAGAGGCGAACAGTTGAATGCTTTAGTAGCCATAATCAGGACTTCTTCTTGGCACAAGATTGAGCAAAATGCCTGATCACAATTTACACCTGGAATAAATAGATCAGAAGTGGGTAGAAATAAAGGTAAAATATAATATTAAGTAAGATATAGTTACCTGATGATGCATATTTTTTGTAATTTCTCGCAAGAGTGTTAATTACAGTATACTGATTTCCAAACGGTTATATTTTTATATAAAATTTCAAATGAATTTGGATATTTGATGAAACTAAATAATTATCTGTCTATATTTCTGAGATGAGGTATTATGTACACTATTTACATTATTTGGACTATTGTCCTCATCTTTGTCACCTTATTTATTACAACGTTTCAGCCGTTTTATGCTCCAGCCTTCTTCAGGTGGTTGGAATGTCAAACTGAACCCTTTATTTTGCTTGCTGGGGTAGACTGTTCTAGTTCCACGTGCCATGTTTAATGGATGTCAGTTATCAGTTATCTCCTGTTAATTCCCCTCTCCAAGTTCTTCAATGCCTTAACCGGGTATTGAACTCACACTCTTGGGTCCTGTCACTGGATCTAACTAATGCCTATATCCACTGTGCTAAGGCTGAAGAAGGCTGGAGTGTACAATGGCCGAAACGCTGTAATAAATATGGCGACAAAGATGAGGACAATAGTCCGAATAATGTAAATAGTGTACATAATACCTCATCTCAGAAATATAGACGGATACTGAAAGGCCGAAACGTTGTAATAAATATGGCGACAAAGATGAGGACAATAGTTCGAATAATGTAAATAGTGTACTAAATAATTAGTATAACAAATTCAAGTTAAATATCATATTAATTGGTATATAACTCAATCTTTTTACCAGAAAATCTCCTCCATAATCAGCCTGTTTCATATATCCTTATGATTGTCTGGTTGATATTCTAGTGATTAATTTCAGTATTCTGACACATTTGCGAAAAGAAAATTGACAAATTCTTTCAAATATTCTATGAATTACTGAATATTTGAAGGAGGCGATGGAGTTTATGGTAGATTTGCTATCTAAAGTTTTCAAGAATGTTTTAAGCTAAAAGTTTCTATATCAAAGTGTCACAAACCATTCCTAACACATGCTTGCCCCTACTGCATCATCACCATAAGCATCAGTGATCCCTTGCTTAGCCTTTCCTGCATATTTTTCCAGATTAAACATAAAGTGTAAACAGTATCAAATGTACATTTTACATTCAGGTCGGATATTTGACAAAATAAAAGTAAAATAATTTTATTTTCTGTTAACAAATCTAAGCCTGACTCAAACACGCAATAAAGACTTCTTCTAAGATTTCTCAAACACTAAGCAGAAGATGGTGCTGGAATCAAATTTATACATAAAGTCTCAATTTAGAAATAAATAAGGATTTAGGTGATCCAGTATTTAAAAATACAGAGTATATACTTCAAACTACTGCAAGAGACACCATGATTCCCTTTGCAATAATGGTATTGGTAGAGACATGAATCAAAATCAAGTCGAGGATTCCTGCTTGCTGTCAAGCCTTGTAACCCAGTAAACGTATTGCATCTTACTTAGAAAGGAGATGGTCATCAGCAAGTACCTTCTATTTCTCTAATATAGGAAGGGGACTAACCCAACATAGCATCCCAACAATCTAAGTAATAGGAAATAAGGGCTCTCCTGATCTTTTCACTTGATTCTTCAGCAATTTTGTTTGGCACCGTCTAAAGTATTCATATTCAAACCTCAAAATCTCGAAGTTCATCATCTAAAATTGATGGCAAATTAAATCCCCATGAAGATGATGATAAAAATTCTATGCCAGATTAAAACCAAATACTAACTGGTTTGAAGTAAAACCACCATCATTTTGCAATTAATTCTTAGCAATTAATGTCCATGAAAGCACTACTTTGAGTTCATATTTCTAAGAAAATCTTATAGAATGACTCCACCAATATCTAATCAAGTCAGTCCAAAATATTATTACTGAATAGTAATTCACCTGCTGCCATTGAAGTTTTTACATTTTATTCATTTCATTGCATTTGTAAATTCTCCTCTATTATCTCTTAAGAACTCTCTAAGTGCACCAAAATATGCTATCATATTCGGTAAATGTTTCACTCAATTTCAAATTGACATTTAGTAAAAATCAAACAAGTTGCAGAATATTACTGATCGGACTACTGTAAAAAAACATTGCTCAATGTAGTTTAAATGAGTCTCTATTACTACGACATCACTTGTAAAAATCAAGATACTGCTGGTTCAATCCACCGTTCTTGCTTTCTGAACACTTCAAAATGTAAATCCATCTTTTTTTCCCTTTTCACTGCTTCAGTCCTCTTTTATCAGGCCAACACCGCGGCCAACCAACCAATCAGCATTCTTCGCTTTTATTGTCAGTTACCCAGGTAAATAGCCTCCTCCAGTTCGACCAATCAGCACACGCTATTGGTCAAAGCATGCCAAACTGTACAAAAACACTCGTTACTGCACATACTGCTGGAATTGCTAGACGGGAGAGTAATGCCATTTTCATGGAGCAAACTTGCTGATGTCACATGCGGCACGTTAAGGTAAGACACTTATTTTCCTATGCACCAGATGCAAGCCACTCTGGCTCACTTGCTTCTATGGGTCTGATCATTCACCACAGGTTTTAACAGCATTGTGAGGAAAATGGCATCTTAGCTTGTCAAACCAATGTGTGTTATCTGCCAATGAAAAAAGAAGGCTTGCATGACTTTGCTTCATAGAAAGAATATCATGCAAATTTCAGTACCAGCTCAACCAATCTTTGACTTTCTGACTTACATATAAGCTGAGTGTTCCAAATAATATGGATGTAGGCACTGAGCCACAATGCTACTGTATAGATGGTATTAATGAAAACATGGCTTCTTTCTTTTATTAGAGGAGAGGGTCAGATATGGCACCTTGGATTCTAAGAGGCAGCCGGAGGAAGGACTTCAAGAGAATGCATGCCACTCATTGGCATAGTGTCCCCCTCTGCGTGTGGTCTTAGCCTGTATTTCAACCCTGTTTGTGGGAAGTCTCTCAACACTTCGAAATTCCTACAGGTCTCTGTTGACCTTGCACCATTTTGGTCTTATATCCAAACGCAGACAACGGCAATCCCTCACTATCAGAATACCATTCCCACAAAGGTATTCTGACCAACTGCTGGCCATCCAGGCTCTGGCCTTCACATTCTGTAACACTACCTCATCTTTTTTCTTTTTCAAAATATATACTAATATGTATTTTAAATCCTTATCATGTGTCACTTCTAGCTTATTCGTCCCTCTGTCACTATGCCTCCAGAACCAGCGCCATATACACAGGTCGAATGAAAGAAATATGTTACAAGACAACGAAACATACATGCAGATATATTGCGCAACTACATATGAACCTTTACAGAATTGCACAACAATGAAAACATGACAATTATCATTCCACCAACGCTCGCATAAATGTGTAAGGTGTAACCCCCCCACACACACACCAGGTTATACTGGATGCTGGTATCATCAGTATCCTGTAAAGTCAATTTCTTGATTTGGGTCACATATCATACAACTAATTTAGTGGTGTGTCACTCTTTATGACACCTGTTGCAAGAACACAAAATACAATTTTTCAAAGCTAAGCTTGTGGCTGTTATATGCGTTTTTTTAATTTTTTTTGGTTTGTCTGCGTGAAGGTGTGTGGGTATTTTAAAACGTTTTTTGGTTTGTTTTTTGGTAAACCAGCACAACTGTTCATTTTTTATTTTATTTTTATTTTTTTTATGTATGTGTACGTTTGCGCATGTGTGTGTGACCTGGATTTCTTAAAACTATAGTGGAACCTCAACTTACAAACACCTCCACTTATGAAAAACTTGCCATACTAACAAAAATTGGCCAGAAAATTCGTTTCCACTCATGAATTAATTTCAACTTATGAAATTAAGAATGGGCATTCTGCCACTGCATTTCAAACTAGATATTTGATATAAATGTACCGTAAATACTTTTTAATCTTGTCTAAATATAATGTATTTTATGTTTTATATATTATATAATTATATATTTTATATATAATAATATAATACTGTAATATTATACAGTATTACAATGCTTTTTTATATTGTATTTTTATACTGTACTGTACTGTACTAAATATTTGTAGATATATTTTATACTTATATATTCTTGTACTTTTGTTTTATATACAGTGTACATTATTATATATTTTATAGACAGTACTGTATTATATTATTATACAGTACATATTTCTATACAGTTCCATCACACTAGATGTAGTACGATGCTACATAGTTCCACTCAGTCCTCTGTCACCTCGTAGAATACATTTGCAATGCACGAATATTTGTGATTATATTAGTGTAAGTGTAAAAAAAAATGAATAATGTGCAAAGTTTTTTGTACAGTAATGAATACAGTACATGTGCATTACTGTACAGTACAGTAACATGTAAATTTTATTTAAATTTATTGAATTAAATGAAGGTAAAATATGACAATGCTGGGTTCATTTCGTTTAATCTCTATGTAATGTAAAGTGTGTTTTAGTCTAATATACAGTGTCTATAATCATTGAATTTTAAATTGATATCAGTACAGTAGAGAAATGTAAAAAAAATTATAGAGTTTAATTAGAGTAAAATAAAATGTATGAAATGCAGGTACAGCTCGTAAACTACGCATACAGTTCAGGTTGATTTGTATGGCTCATTTCATCACTGCAGTTTGTTGCTTTACCTTTTTCCATACAGTTACTGTACTGTACAGTTTAATGTGTTACTGTAAATATTGCGGTACATGTACAATAAATTTTGAATTTTAGTGGGTAATTTTTGGATAATTTTTGTAGCCCACGATGTCACCCAAGAAGCTGGTTGCTACTAAGAAGAGAGAAAAAATATCTGTGCAAATGAAGAAGGGGATTATTCAGAAGCACAAAGAAGGTACCCGTGTTTCTGACCTTGCCAATCTATGCGGATGTTCAGCATCAACAATTTACATTATCCTAAAGAACAAGATTGAAATAAAAAAAAGCTTGATGTAGCCAAGGTAGTTAGCATAATTACCGCGTATCATCCAAAAGCCCTTGAAGATGTTGAGAAGCTGTTGTTAGTGTGGATGAATGAGAGGAAGCTAAGAGGTGATTTTGTGTCTGAAGATATTACATGTGCAAAGGCAAGGGCACTGTGTGTGGATCTTATCAGAAAAATGCCAGGAACGTCTTCTGAAGATGAAAATGTATTTAAGGCAAGCGGAGGATGGTTTGAAAAATTTTAAAAGAGAACCAGCATCTCCAGTGTAGTGTGACATGGAGAGGCTGCAAGCTCTGATAAAGTTGCCTTGTTTCAGAGGTGTTTTGAAGTGACCGAAAATACAAACCTGACCCTAAGAGAATTTTGGAAGAATTACTTCAATATCCTAAATTGCTTGAATCTCATTGATAAAGCCTGAGAAGGAGTCACAGTGATATATTTTTTTTTACATTATTACATTTGTGGATAATCTTTAAAAAAAGTACTTTAATTTTGCATAAAATACAATTTTCATTGATTTTTATATCAATATTTTCGGATCTTGGAATGAATTAATTTCTATTATTTTAAATGTGGAAAATTGTTTCGACTTACGAAATTTCCAGTTACGAATTCATTACTGGAACGGATTAAATTCGTAGGTCGAGGTTCTACTACTCTCTTTCGTTGACATGAATACATACTGACTAAATTGATTAATGTAAAGCATTGATATATTTAAAAAAAAAACAAAAAAAACATGTGAATGTATATCCTTATTAAAATGCAAAACTAAATAAGTGTAGGGGTCGTTATAACCCTGAGTAAATAAATATAAACACTTTAACATTTAATATTAAAAAAATACTCGTTAAAATGAGAAACAGCAAGAGGTGGAAACAACAAAACAAGAATTATTTATTATTTGGTTGTTGTGTTGGAGAAATGAGAGACAGTAATACTGAGTAAAATGTAGTTCAAATATAGATCGGAATTTGACATGGAGAGGCTGCAAGTTCTGATAAAGTTGCATTGTTTCAGAGGTGTTTTGAAGTGACCGAAAATACATACCTGACCCTAAGAGAATTTTGGAAGAATTATTTCAATATCCTCAATTGCTTAAATCTCATTGATAAAGCCTGGAAAGGAGTTACAGTGATATCTTTATTTCCATCATTTGTGTATAATCTTTAAAAAATACTTTAATTTTGATAAAATACTATTTTTATTGATTTTTATATCAATATTTTTAGGGTTTGGAACGAATTAATTTAATTTCTATTATTTTAAACAGGGAAAATTGTTTTGACATACAAAATTTCCAGTTATGAATCCACTCATGGAATTAATTAAATTCATAGGTCGAGGTTTTACTGTAATTGGCTCAATTATGTTTAAATAGCAAAAATATAGTTCCATTTAAAACATTTCTGTGAATGCGTTAACTGAGACTCTTATATTTTTATTCTTCCTACTCTTTTCTTTCCTTCTCCCACACTAGTTTCCCAGTTCTCACCCTTCTTACTAGCTTTAGGTATGTGTTCAGAATTCTTTTTTTTACTTTTCTTTCCTTAAATAATGCAGGGGTAAAAGGTTAGCTAAATCAAAGTCGCTGCGATTATCATTTGTCTGTATCTGTGGGTATTGTTTATTCTTAGCCATCGATTTCAGCCTATGGCTACTATTGCTACTATTATTACTATACTGCTATGGGGTCCTCAACTGCAGTGTCATCACCCTGATTCCTATCAAGATTCTGCACCATTTTACTTACTCCATATCCTTTTTACTAATTGAACCCAAGAAGTTATTTGTATTCCTACTATTACTTTGGGCAGCGAAACATTTTCTTCTGATCTCCTTTGATGCATATCAATATGACATTCCATCATCAGATTCATCTTCTGAATTTTCATGTCTCCATTTCTTTTCTAGGTACTTGTTTCCTTCATTACCTGAGTTTCTCTCAGATTCACAGTGGTCTAATATCAGTGGGAATTATCCATTCCTCTATATTCCTTGCCCAAAGGTGTTCAACATGGACCTTAATTACTAGTTAATTGATCCTTGATCTTATAAAATACTAGGCCATTCTTTTTGATTACTGCATAATGCAGCCTCCATCTCGTATCTAATTTCCCCCATTTATGTTGGTTTCTGTCGTAACAGGGAACGAAGGAAACAGAAGCACCATTTCAGCCATTGTTCAGGCATGGAATTACCATGTCAGCCATATTGTTATGTGTGAATAAAAAGCAGCAGTATCACTTCTGCTGGCAGAGAAGTAACCAGATTAAACCAGTACTATATAGGATTAGTTCCAATGCACCTGAACCTTATGCATGTGTAACAGAGAATCAGGTCAGCCCGATAAAAGACTCCGAGCTGGTTATATATGGTTCTGTAAGCACCAGGAGTTACGTTCTCTTCCGCAATGGGCTGTTGAAAGACCTACTTAGAGTAGGTAGCACTATTTGCATATGAACGATACTGGGCAAGTATTAGCCAATAGTCAGTATGTGTCTGGGACTGAGAGAGCTATATAACACCAGCTTTTTTCCCAGTCGAGAGAAGGCGATCTCAATGTGTGGACATACAAAAACCAGACAAGACAAACACAAGCTATTTCGGCAATTGATGGACAATGGCAGACCCCAAATTTGATTTAAATTTAATTCCTGAGTTTGTTGGATCAGCATCCAGACTCCCAGTGGATGAATGGATAGAGAAGCTGAAATTCATTTGCAGGCTATATGGAGCACATGACCCCCCTTTGAGACTTACAGGTGGAGCATTTGCAGTTTACCAACAACAGAATGACAAATGCAAAATCTGACGCTGACCAGAAGGAAACACACACTCCCTGCATGTTGGTGCTATGATCAGGAGATCAGCCCGATAAAAGACACTGAGTTGGTTGTATGTGGTAATGTAGGCACCAGGAGTTGTGTCCCCTTCCACAATGGGCTGTTGAGAGAAGACCTTCTATTTAGAGTAGGTGGTGCTGACTATTTGCATATGAATAATAGTGGGCAGGTATTAGCCAATAGTCAATGTGGATCTGGGACTGGGAGAGCTATATAACACCAGGGTGTTTTTCTCACTTGAGAGGAGCACTCTCAACGTGCAGACGTGCGGAAACCAGGCAAGATGAACACAGCATGTAAAAATGAGTTAAATATGATTACTTGTCAAATGGAAATTGCCACCATGTGTTCACCTTCTCCGTTAAGTGAGGAGCAATTCAAGAAACTACCTAATGCAGTGTTTACTAAAAAGGGTTTAATACAAAAATTGTGTACTTATTCCAAGCATATTATTGAGCTTAGGGGAGTTGTCAACATGACTGGAAAACACCAGAGGTGAACCTATAATTTAGGAGTGCTGGTTGTACCCAGATCGGGACCCAATCTTCTTGGATGGGATTGGTCGGAAAGCTTACCAATTAATCTATCAGCTACCTGTAAGCAAATTATGTAGACCAACATGGAGCTAGAATAATCTGAGCTTTTTTAATCAGGCTTGGGCACTTTGAAAGATGTAACCAGATTGTATTTTAGAATTGCCTTTAGAGCAATTAATTCAAGATATACAAATGACTGTTGCTTATATCGATGGCATTTTAATCTCAGGCACAAATATGAAAGAACATCACCAAAATCTGCATTTAACATTAAAAAGGCTACAAGATGCAGACCTGCATGTTAGAAGTGAGAAATGCCAGTTCAGGAAATTGTTAGTAGTTTATTTGGGTCACAAGATTGATTCCAAAATAATTCATCCAACCCAGGCCTGGGCACATTGAAAGATGCAACAGAGAAGCTGCATATCAAACATAACAGTACCACTTGTTTCATAAAAGCTTGACCAGTATCATTAACACTCCGGTAAAAAGTTAAGGCCAAACTAGATCACAGAAACTACTTCTGTTATCAAACCAGTTCTTTTTTCTGAATAGTCAAGTTATGATTTGTGGTGATTTTAAACAGACAGTAAGCCATGCCTTACAGATAAACAAGTACCCTATTCCAAATATAGATGACTTGTATTCCAACATCTCGGGCAGACACAGTTTTACGAGATTAGATTTGAGTGAGACATATTTACAGATTCCTTTAAATGAAGAGTCACAAGAACTACTATAAACACTCATAAGGGTCTTTTCAGGTAACCAGAATGTATTTTGGAATTGCCTCTAGAGCAATTAATTCAAGATATACGAATGACTGCTGCTTATATCGATGACATTTTAATCTCAGGCACAAATATGAAAGAACATAGCCAAAATCTGCATTTAACATTAAAAAGACTACAAGATGCAGGCCTCCACCTTAGACATGAGAAATGCTAATTAAGGAAACTGTCAGTAGTTTATTTGGGTCACAGGATTGATTCCAAAGTAATTCACCCAACCTAGGATAATGTTAATGTGATTCAAAGAGCACCGACACCAAAAAATATATCAGAACTGTGCAATTATCTAGCTTTTGTTAATTATTACTGCCAGTATTTAAATAATATCAGTAATGTTATAGCTCCATTGCATGTGTTATTACAAAAAGGAACAAGTGAAAAGTTTATTACTGTCAGCTAATGCTTTACTTCATTAGAAACCCAAGGCTAAACTTATAATGACCATGGACCCAACCCCAGTTGGTGTTGGGGGCAGTCTTGTCACATATTAGGGTGGATGGCAGTGAAAAACCAATTTACTTTGCCTTGAGAGTGATATCAAAGGTAAAAGAGAATTATGTACAGATAGAATATGAAGGACTAGCCATAATTTTTGGAGTGAGCAAATTCCAAAATGGCTGTCTGGAGCGCTAGAGGAGTAACTTGACCCACAGTGTTTTCTAGTACGGCTGGAGGATAGGTATATATGGAAAAGACATATGGATCACATTCACACAGAACTGGTTACATGCCCTGAAGGAGTAAAACAAACAAGATCTCAGACATACTTTGAAGGGACACTCAGCATCAACCACACATTATCGTGTACCCTACAGAGATAGACCGAGTAAGGAAAGTGAGCAACCCAGAACCCACATCAGAACATGTATTCCGAAATGCAAGGAAACAGAGTGGAGAAGTAAGGCTGAAAGTGAGGCCAAGCAACCAGAAACAGGCATGAAACTAGACACCATATAAAAATGATGCTGTGTCTAACTCTTAGTGTAGAAACTTGTTGAAAAGGAATCGCCAGATGATAGAAGCACAGAAGACTCAGATATTGAAAATGACGATGCTGATGTAACTATGTCAGAAAAAACAGTTTTTTCTTTATATTCATGTAGTTCTACCTGCCAATATCTGAATTTTAAATCTAATTTTAAAAAGTGCCTAGCTGAGCCCAAAGATACTAAAACATCAATAACCAGGAGTGGGTGTGCATTGCTCTTAGTAATTTTATTTAGTACCCTAAAATTTATGCAGAATCTTTCTTCCCTTTTTGATAGAGTTATTCCGACCAATCACTGACCATCCTGACCTTAGCCTTCTGCAACATGGGACAGGTGGTTTTCTTGTTCACTGCAGTGTGTGAAGCATAGTTTTGTGACATACAGATTTGTGACTTCTGATCTGTGAATTTTTGCTTTTATTTCTACCCTTTCTAGTTTTTCTGTCTCAGAGGATATTAGTCATGAGCAATAGTTTTAACACCAGTCTCAAGATCAATATCTTCTGGGTTTAGGTCTCTGATACAATTTCTAGCCTGGCTAATCAAAGCAAGGTAAATTATAGGATATTGTTTCATTTTGTCACGATTTGTAAATAATTGTCATATGTTTAAATCATTTTTCCCTTCATAAAATTGTTTCCTGTTTACTAAGATTGGGGACATTTTTAAAGCTGATGTTATCTTGAGATACAGCTCAACAGTTTTAATGTGTAGAACACAAAACAATACTACTGGGTCTCTACCATTTGTCAAAGCTTGGAACCTTTGCTTGTAGAAAGAATGAATATCTATATTCCAAAACAATTAGAAAGAAAGTAACCTCATAGCCATGAATAGATAACTAGAACATTAACAAAAAGGACTTCTATAAACTGTAAATGCATTGCCATTGATTTTACTACAGTAAAGCATTTTAACTGATTTTACTTTAGAAAGTGATTGAAATTTAAAAAAAGAGTATTAATATAACCATTTAGAATAAATTAGGTTGTTCAGAAAATAACATTCAATTTTAGAAGAAAACTTAATTGTGTTCTATTATTATAATACTTATGCAAAAATATCTGACTCATTCTTAATGATTAAAGTATCCTCTTTGTTAATTTTATATCAATCTCTTTCGGGACTTCAAACATCATATACCCGCACATCTTGAACCTTAAAAAAGAACTTATTTTGCATGGTCATAATGCTTCTCAAACTGCTGGTTATAACAGAGCATGGGTTGAAGAATCCACTTATGTTCACACAGTACAGTGCTGGTTTCTGAAGTTCCACAGTGGGGATACAAGTCTTGAAGATCAAGGTGATAAAGGACATCCATCTACAATTGACAATCAACATCTGAAAACACTAGTCGAACAAAATCGATGTCAATGGGTCAGAGAAATGTCACGGATAATGGATGTCAACATTTCAAAAATATCCACCCATCTCAAGAAAATTTAGCAAGGTGAAGAGTTCAATGTTTTGAAGTGTGCTTAATGCTGCATCTATAAAATCTGAATGATCCATTTCTTGAACAAAGAGTGACTTGTGATCAGAAATGGATCATTTATGACAATTGTAAGTGATCGGCTCAATGGCTTGATCATGACAAAAGACCCAAACACTTTCCAAAACTGAAATTGCACTAACAGAATATTATGGTGACTCTATTAGTAATCTACCATTGGCATTATCCATTACAGTTGTCTGGAATCTAATCAAAACATCTGTGCCAACATTTAATGCCAGCATCTGAATGAAATGCACATTCAGTTACACCAAATACAGCTGCCACTGGCTAATCAGCAAGGTGCAATTCTGCTTCATGACATTGCTTGGTCACATGTCGCCAAGTTGACACTGCAGAAGCTCACTGACTTGAGTCAGGGGACTGTGTCACATCCACTATATTCTCATGATCTCTTGCTCACTGACCCCACAACTTTTTCATGCATTTTAACAAATTTTAAGTCAAAAGACATTCCATTTCAAAGGAAATGCACAAACTACATTCAAAGATTTCTTGGCATTCAAATCTTTAGAGTTTTAACATATATTTCAAACTGCAGGTTGAACATCCCTGGTCTAGGAGAAGGAAAACTGCAGAGGATTGTTTGGGGACTTTGTGGTATACTGAGCATCAGTTTTCTGTATTCAGTTCTCCCCAAAATTGTAGTTGATTCTGTACAACACTTCACCACTATAATCAAATAATATATGTGGGTGGTCTGGCTGTTGGTTCTAAGAAGTGAGCGGCTTGACCCTCATATGTCGCAATCAATGGGAGAATCCAGTATATACATATACAAAGAGAAAGAGAGGTTTTCTCAGGAAATATCCAGCATTTTTCAATATCTTAAAGGCATATAGAAACAGTTTCCTAGTCATAGTTATTCTTGCTAAGGTTACAACTGGCTTCTGTCATTAAACGTAAGAAATTAAATGAAACATGATGCCATGTCTGCTAGTACTTTTTTAATCTTTGAGATTATCTTTTTTGTGCAGTCATGTGAATGTAGCAGTGTATATTCTGAGATTTAAAAAATATTTAAAATTACCAACTCCAAAATCATCAGTAATTTTATTGGCTATTGGTATTTTGATTTTATATGGATAACTTGTCAAATGTATAATTTCTTAAGTTTGTTTCTGAATCAACCTAAGGTAAAAGAAATACTAGTTAAAAACTAATAATGATTGACAATGACTTTTCTTATAAAATTCAAGTATAATATAAATAATACTAATATTCTATTTGTAAAGAAAGTGAAATTAAGATAAAAGAAATATTTTAAAAATATTAATGGCTGACCACATTTGGTGCTTGTAAAAAACAATAACATCAAATATAGTGTCAAGAGTTTGATAGGGAAACAAAGTTTAAGTTTATATGATTTAGAGTTGATCTTCTGCCAACCATAGGGCTCTCTTAGCTCAACCAGTATGGGTAGAAGTTACAAAGTAAAAGGGATACTAATTCAAGTTTCCTAGAAGCATGTTCTTTCTCGAGCACACTGCTTACTAATGATTACTAAAGTGAATAGTTGTTATAAAAATCAAATGAATTTAAGATGAAAGAAATAGGCAATCAACACTAAATAATGACTGATTAGGCTTCATCTCATAAAACTTCAATTTAACATTATTAGAGTTTATATATATATATTTATATATATATATTAATTTCAATTTAATATTATTAGAGTTTATATCATATTTATCTATATTTATATTTATTTATTTAAATTTAATATTATTATAGTTTATATTTATATATATTTATTTCAATTTAACATTATTATAGTTTATATAATATTTATTTATATTTGTATATATTTATTTCAATGTAATATTATTATAGGTTATATTTATTTATATTTATTTCAATTTAACATTATTATAGTTGATATATATTTATTTATATTTATATATATTTATTTGTGTTTATATATATTTACTTCAATTTAAAATTATTAGTGTAAAAAAATTTATTACAATTTAACATTATTATAGTTTATACCATATTTATTTATATTTATATATATTTCAATTTAATATTGCTATAGTTTATATTCATTTATATTTATAATTATTTAAATTTCACATTATTATAATTTATATTATTTATTTATATTTTTATATATATCAATTTAACATTATTATAGTTTACATATATATTTACATATATATATATATATATATATTTATTTCAATTTAATATTATTACAGTTTATATATATTTCATCATATTATATATATTTTCGTTTTGCTTACAACCGTGACTGTAAGGCCTCACTCCTCGACCTGTTTTGCTTACAACCGTGACTGTAAGGCCTCACTCCTTGACCTGTTTTGCTTACAACCGTGACTGTAAGGCCTCACTCCTCGACCTGTGTTTTACCTCCATCCCTGAGTCTTGTAGTGCCATGCAGCTCTGTCCTATCTGTAACTCCGATCATGCTGTAGTGTCTGTTAGCATCTCCTTCAGCCCCACCCCCTGCAAGGAGCCTCCTACCACCAGAACCACATTCTACTACCAACGGGCTGACTGGGACTCGTTTCGTGACTTCCTCCGCGATGTCCCCTGCGATGCTGTATTTAAGCTCCCCATTCAAGATTGGGCTTCAGAGGTCTCTTCCTGGGTTAAAGCTGGAATCAACACTTTCATCCCCTCAAGGAAATTCAAGGTCAAACTGCGCTCCTCCCCCTGGTTCACAACTACTTGCTCAGCCGCCATTGCCCATAGGAACCACTTCTTCCACCGTTTTCGTAGTGATATGTCTGACTTCAATAGATGTCTATTTACCTCTGCCTGTAACGAGTGTAAGCGTATCCTCGACGATGCCACTATTTGCTGCTCGGATGAAGGAACGTATTGCATCCCGCAAATTTGGCTCCAAAGATTATTGGCGCCTCTGCAAGAGCGTTCTGAACAATAACAAACCCTCCATTCCTCCCCTGTTCAATCAGTTTGAGGCCCTGACCACCTCTGCCGACAAGGCCGAATGCTTTGCACGGAAGTTTTCTTCCAATTCAACGCTAGACTCTTCCGGGGTACCATTGCCCAATTTCCCTCCCAGAACCCAGGCCCTTTTGAACGGATTGCACATATCCCCGTTGTTGGTATTGGGCATTATTTCTAAGTTAGATCTCCACAAGGCTACTGGTGGTGACGAGATACCAGCCATTGTCCTGAAGAAATGCTCCCCTGAACTGGCGCCTGCCCTCT
This sequence comes from Acanthosepion esculentum, assembly GCA_964036315.1. NCBI lineage: Eukaryota > Metazoa > Mollusca > Cephalopoda > Sepiida > Sepiidae > Acanthosepion > Acanthosepion esculentum. Next base: position 131,441,288 of record OZ038481.1, on the reverse strand, counting down.
CTAAATTATACAACCGCTGCCTCAAGGAGTCCTGTTTTCCTGACTGCTGGAAGTCCTCAACCATTGTTCCTGTCTTTAAGAACTCTGCTGACCCCTCCGACCCTTCCAATTACTGTCCTATCAATCTCCTACCCCTCTTCGGCAAAGTCTTTGAGGCCATTATCAACACCGAAGTGATTAATCATCTGTTATCCCATGATCTGCTCTCAGACAAGCAGTATGGTTTCCGCTTTGCCCGATCTATGGCCGATATGCTTACGGCCATCACTGAATTTGTCTACCAAGCTATCCATAATAACGGTGAAGTTCGTGCCATGGCCCTAGACATCTCCAAAGCGTTTGATAGAGTTTGGCATGCCGGCCTTCTTCGCAAGCTCCAGGGTTATGGTATCACAGGTCGATTGTTTGACCTAATACAATCATTCCTGTCAAACCGGGAATTGAAGGTCGTTCTCAGTGGATTCATCTCCAGCTCCTATCCCACTAACGCAGGTGTTCCTCAAGGCTCCATCCTAGGCCCTACTCTTTTCCTCATATTTATAAACGACCTTCCTGACGCCATAGATTCCCAAGTCGGCTGACGACACCACAATTTACTCCTGCCTCAAACACAAATCTAGTGATGCTGACAAAGTTAACCTGGCAGTTCAAATAGAAAAGGACCTCTAATCGGTTGTGAAATGGGGTGTGAAATGGATGGTTAACTTTAACGCCTCTAAAACAAAACTGCTCTCTATTAACCACCACAAGAATCCATCCCTGCATCCCATTAGAATGTCTGAAGACCAACTTCTTGAGAGCTCCTCTCTGCGGCTGCTCGGTCTCACGCTGTCCGCTGATCTGAGATGGAACAAATACATCGAGTCAGTTGCATCATCCACCGCAAGGAAAGTTGGTTCCCTGTGCCGAGCCAGGAAATTTTTCTCCCCGGAATCTATCCTCCAAGTCTATAAATCGACCATTCGCCCTTGCATGGAGTATTGCTGCCATATATGGTCTGGAGCCCCTGCTGTTTGCCTCAGGGTTCTTGATAAGATCCAGAGACGGATATGCAATGTGATTGGCCTGATCTGATCGTCTGCAGTCGCTCTCTCACAGACGCGATGTTGCCTCGCTCTGTCTTTTTTACAAATACTTTCACGGTAATTGCTCCGAGGAGCGGCTTTCACTTGTCCCTAGGCCTCATGAATTTAAACGTCCTACGAGGCTGGCATCCCATTCCCACCACTTCACCGTTGAAATTGTTAGATGTAGACGTCTCTTCTACTCAAATAGCTTCATGTCTCGCACATCTCGCCTGTGGAACTCCCTTCCCTATTCCTGTTTCCCTGACAAATACAATCTCCAACTATTTAAGTGTAATGTCAATCGACATCTCCAGTTGCCTTGATCTATCCACTTCCCTTCTCCACATCCTTTCATCTTTCATTCCTATCTGCTCTCGCTCCAAATCTTTTGTAACCCCCTTGCCTTGATCAATCCACTGTCTTTCTCTTTCTCCACATCCTCTCCTTTACCACTCCTATCTGCTCTTCCTCCAACCCTTCTATAACCCCTGCATGATAGTGGCCTCCAGCCTTGCTTGGGGTGATATGTTTAAAAAAAAAAAAAAAAAAATTTCAATTTAATATTACTATAGTTTATATTTATTTATATTTATATACATTTCTTTCAGTTTAACATTTTTATAGTCTATATATATCTATTTCCTTTTAAGATTATTATTGATTATATCATATTTATTTATATTTATATATATTTATTTCTATGTAACATTATTATAGTTCATATATATTTATTTATATTTGCATATATTTATATCTAATTAACATTATTATAGTATATATCATATTTATTTTTATTTATATATATTTATTTTAATTTCACATTATTATAATTTATGTATATTTCTATATATTTATTTGAATTTAACATTGTTATAGTTTATATGTATTTATTTTTTACTATATTTATTCCAATTTAATATTTATTATTTATATATATTTCTTTAAATTTAACATTTGATAATATTTATTTATATTTATATATATTTATTTCAGTTTAACATTATTAATATTTATATATATTTATTAAAATTTAATATTGTTATAGTTATATCATATTTATTTATATACATATATATTTATTTCGCTTTAACTTTATTATAATTTATATGTATTTATTTATATTTATATATATTTATTTCAATTTAACATTATTATAGTTTATATCATATGTATTTATATTAATATATATTTATTTCAATTTCACATTATTATAGTTTATATATATGTATTTATATTTATATATAGTTATTTTACTTTAACATTGTGACAGTTGATATATTTATTTATATTTATATATATTTATTTCAATTTAATATTATTATATTTTATATCATATTTATTGATATTTAAATATATTTTCATTTCAATTTCAAATTTTTATAGTTTATATATTTATTTATATTTATTTCAATTTATTATTATTATTATGGTTTATATATATTTATATTTATTTCAATTTATTATTATTATTATGGTTTATATATATTTATATATATTTATTTCTATTTAATATTATTATATTTTGTATCATATTAATTTATATTTATATATATTTATTTCAATTTAACATTATTATAGTTTATATTTATTTGTTTGTATTTATATATATTCATTTCAATTTAATATTATTATAGTTTATATCATATATATATATTTATATATATTTATTTCAATTTAATATTACTATAGTTTATATTTATTTATATTTATATCACCTACAAGGCCGTGTAGACGCTTGAATACTGTCAAGGCTGGAAAGAGAGGATTGTGCAGCTCCAGCCCAGATATACTCCATTTTTGGTTTGATCTAACTTTTGAAAACAGAGCATGACAGGAGTCAGATACTTTCCGGAGCTGTATAAAGACCCAACCATTTTTCCAGCCTCTAATGATGAATTGTATACATGAGTTCCGGTTGAGATCTGGGGATGACATTTAATTTAATAGGTGTCCAAAACAAGGAGTCCCACCATGACAGGAAAAAATTCAATTTACTCTCAAGATGCAAATTGTGCTCCCAGGTAAAAATCTTTTTGTTCTATTTTCTCTTGCGGCTTCAAAAGCCTTTCATGTATTGATAAAGAAATGCTATAAAATGCAAACAGCCATATATAGGAATAAACAAATAATTACAAAAGAAACTGGTTGCAACTTTGTAAATTCTCCTGCAGATATAAATTCAGGAAGATCTCAAGAAACAGAAATGGTTATAGTCCAAATTAAAACAAACAATGCTTATCTTTCAGCTAAATCCCCCAAGACGCAGATAATCTCTGACTTCAAACTAAAGAATCTCAAAGTTCCATGGGATTTATTTCTTTTTCTTGGACAAATTCAAGTTTGTACATATACAACAGTTCTGCGTGAGTAAAATGCAGTTGCTTACAAAGTTCCCCACAGATCAGCTTCTCCACCCAATAATACATACGCGTCTGTATCCTTTCTGGGCAAATCTACATTTGCTGATTATATATTTCATTGTCTCTTTTTTTTTTATTCCCACTCACTTTATAATTGTTGTTTACCTATGTTTCATCTACCATATCATTTATATCATTGCTTTCGGCCACTATTAAGAGTAACTTAATTTCTCTCTAAAGATTTCCTCTATCGAGCCTTTTGTTGATTCACTTGTCATTCCTTCAATTTATCATGTGAAGTGTTCATAGAATTGGGTTTTTTTCTATTTTTTGTGTCCTCCTTGTGTTTCATTAGCTACTGGTCGTCTCCTCTTTATACGGTGCAAATTTTGTTTGTTGTAGTCTTTTCTTTATTTTGACATTGTTCTTTGATTGCAAAGTCAATGCAATTTCTTATGCTGAGTGTTCTATTCTTTCCTTTGTCCTTTTAACATACATCCTGATGACATTGTCTCTCCAATATAATATTTTATTCCTCATCATCAGTTTTCTTGTTTTGCTGCCCAGGTTTTTGAGTTCCTCTCTTATCAAGGTCAAGAACAGTCAACAATACTTCATAATAGAATCAGATTAGGTATTCTTTTAATTATGTTCCTTCTATAGAATTTGGTCTCTAGAATTCTTTTGTTGCTTACTCTTTCTTTCATTTCCTTACTAATCGTATCTCCTTCAAAAAGACATTGGTATTTGTAGCTGTTCTTTCATTGAGTTTCCTGATGGTTTCAAAGTTAGGTATTTTAATTCCTTCTGTTGTTTCTCATTTTTTCAGAAATTGATTATCAGTACTGCACATTTGTTAATGCCAAATTTAATTCCTACCACCTGTGGCTGAAGATAATGACCATTTCTGTGCAATTACACGATTCCTTCTACTTCTTGGCAAAAGTCTTAGACTCAGGCATCTACATGTGTTCAATTTTTCTCGGGAATTTGTGAATTCATAACCTTGATTTCATTTCCATAATATATAGTCTCTGTGGCATCATCGTTACAAGGAGCAGTAGCAGTAGTCTATGTAGAAAATAACTCTTTTTTACTTTGGCACCTTGCTAGTGACTCTCTTCTTGCAGTTACGTTCGCTTTCAAATTTTCCATTGCCTTCATTTTGGAATTTTTAGCATTTTCAAATATTCTATAATCCAGGATTGTGGCATGAAGTCAAATGTTTCATTTTGCAATCTGGCTAGATTATTCTTTTTTGTTTTGGCTTCGTTCAGTATTCTTTGTTCAATATGTCGTAAGTAGATCACTCAACACTAGTTGTCTTTCATCATTCATTCTGTTCTTTACCTATCGAGTGAATAATATATTTCTTTGGTTACTTGTGCTATACTAATTTGTATATATTTGTATTTATGATTTCAATTCATTCCATTTTATGCATTTCGGAAATTTTATGAAGGCCGGTAAGTGATGTTAAAGTTGTATGTTGCTGGTCATGAGAGTACACTGACCAATCCTCAAATAAACATTTTACACAAGTCAAATAAGAATTTGGTTGACACCGGTTTTCTCATGATGTACTACACTGATGCTGCTGGTTATTTTAGTAGATACTAACAAAGAGGTTGTTGTCACTAATACAATTTTGTAATAGTAATTTCCTAATGTTTGATCTCAACAAATATATTTTTATTTTTTCTTGAATAATGTTTCAGAAAAAGAAATTTACATTATCATTGTTAATATCATTATCTTTGCATTACTATATTTTGTTATTTATTTAAAAATCAAAGAAGACAGTCTGTCAAAACATGAGAAAAAAAACTGAGAAATCTTTTCAAATGCATCGATATATATATATTTTAAGACATTTTTCATGTTTATACGTTCTTTTTATAGATACAAATATTTAAGTAAATGCTCTGTTTATAATAAACAGTATTAACAACATTTACCAGCCTGAATGTCCGAGAAATTCTCATAGAAATTATGCATCCTCTGACAAGAATCAAACCTGTATCCTAGATACAAATATTTAAGTAAATGCTCTGTTTTAAAATAATTGTCGGACTTTGTCCATTTAATAATGAGTGATGTCATTTGTTTACATTCGGATACGCATCGAGCAGATATGAATGTATGAGAGAAAATCATGGAGAATTGTGGTTTAAAAACAGTAAAATCGACCTTGTTAACTGAAACGCTCCTCTGTGGCTCAATCGGTAAAAGTAAATCAGGCTATATGACGGTTCTGTATAGGATACAGGTTCGATTCCTCTCGGAGGACGCATATTTTCTATGAAAATTTCTCGGACATTCAGGCCGGTAAATGTTGTTAATACTGTTTATTATAAACAGAGCATTTACTTAAATATTTGTATGTATAAAAAGAATGTATAAACATAAAAAATGTCTTAAAATAATTGTCGGACTTTGTCCATTTCATTATATATATATATATATATATATATATATATATATATATATATATATATATATATATATATTTATTTATGAGTTCTAAAGTATCCAACTATTTAATATTAATAAAAAAAGAAAGAAAATATAGCCTACATATGCAACTTAACCTACTTCAAAATACTGACAACTTTTTTTCAAAGCTGTGGGTAAAATCCTAATTTGAGACTGATATTAGATTCTTCACGGGATTTACTTCAGTCTCACATATAGAATTTCAATGGCGATTTTTTTTTTAAATAAATCAAAACTCACAGGGAACCAAATCTAGAATTTAGGTGGACTAAAAGACCTGAGCAATATATTTTGGAAAAAAAGACATAAGAAATCTATAGTCAATGAGTAACCCAATGGGAGTGTCATGTTTCTGGTCATACATGCATAGTAAGGTCACCTCTGATTGACTGCTAAGTTACATTAAGGCTGCATAATGGCTATATTAATCAGAAGGATTTACTTTCCTATTCATTTTGTTTTAGATGACCTATTATCAACCATGTGTAGATTTTATTAGTATTTATTTTCCTCTTTGTTTTTATCAGATGAACCGCCATTAACAATTTTTGACTATTTATTTTTATTTTTTAGTAGCTTTTTATTCTAGCAGCTGCTAGTGTATTCGATCAGGCTTCCATAATGCAAAAGGGACAGAAGTTTGATTTCACCAAGAAGTTCTCCTTTATTTTCAATCCATGTTGTTCACTTAAGATTATTGCATCTTCTATTGAGGCCATAGATTAACGGCCTCAATAGAAGATGCTATAAAAAGCAACTAAAAATTTAAGATGAAATTAAATACAAGTCAATAATCAATAATAATGGCTAACAATGATTTATCCAATAAACATTTATTAAAATTAATAATGTTGCACATAATACTAGCTAGTATGAAAACAAAACAAATATGGGGCTGAGAGAGGACATAGACGGGAGTGATAAGATATAGGTCTGAGTTTGTTTTCTGGAAAGTCAAGTTCTTGTAGCTTAGTTAATGCATATTTTCCCAAGGAAAAAGTGAAATAAATTTGAACCAGGCTTCCATTCAATCAGGCTTTCTATAGGATGAAAAGTGAAATAAATTTGAACCAGGCTTCCATTCAATCAGTCTTTCCATAGGATAAAAAGTGAAATAAATTTGAACCAGGCTTCCGATTAATCAGGTTTTCAATAGGATAAAAAGAGAAATGAATTTGAACCAGACTTCCATTCAATCAGGCTTTCAATAGGATAAAAAGAGAAATGAATTTGAACCAGACTTCCATTCAATCAGGCTTTCCGGAGGATAAAAAGTGATGTGAATTTGAACCAGGCTTCCAATCACTCAGGTTTCCCATAGGATAAAAAGTAAAATAAATTTGAACCAGGCTTCCATTCAATCAGGCTTTCCATAGGATAAAAAATGAAATAAATTTGAGCTAGGCTTCCATTCAATCAGGCTTTCCATAGGATAAAAAATGAAATAAATTTGAACCAGGCTTCCATTCAATCAGGTTTCCCATAGGATAAAAAGTGAAATAAATTTGAGCTAGGCTTCCATTCAATCAGGCTTTCCATAGGATAAAAAGTGAAATAAATTTGAGCCAGGCTTCCATTCAATCAGGCTTTCCATAGGATAAAAAATGAAATAAATTTGAACCAGGCTTCCATTCAATCAGGCTTTCCATAGGATAAAAAATGAAATAAATTTGAACCAGGCTTCCATTCAATCAGGTTTCCCATAGGATAAAAAGTGAAATGAATTTGAGCCAGGCTTCCATTCAATCAGGCTTTCCATAGGATAAAAAATGAAATAAATTTGAGCCAGGCTTCCATTCAATCAGTCTTTCCACAGGATAAAAAGTGAAGTGGATTTGAATCTGAGTGTTCATCCTTTATATTCAATCTGTGCTTACTGCTCATTTCCAATGACTGATAATCCAAAGAAAGTCTCAGTTAAACAACTAAAAGAATAATAAAATTAAATACAAGTCAAAATTAACAATAGCTGCAGACTTCATATTTTAATTTCATGAAATGTTCATTTAACTTTTTGCATGCATGATGTTCTCATTGTTTTTATAAAGGCTAATGAAGTATTCATTATTCCTTCTTATTTTGATGGATATTTAGAGAACATATTTGAATTATTCTGAGGTTATAATAAATAAAAGACCCAAATTTGTTGAAACTACTCACAGTAAGAGACTACAAGAACATTATAAAATCCAGATCAAATATTTAATTTCACACACTGATATGAACAGATATTAAAATTTAACATACTTTGTATAAAAGGAATAAGCGAAAATACAATATTTTCCAGATAAATATTGATGAGCAGAAATAAACACTGAAATTAGACAACCCTGAATATATTTAAGTAACCAGTATTGATATTACACTGATGATATAAGAGTTATTGACACAAAAATATGGAACTGTTAAACCAAGTTCAATTTCAGCTGAAGCTGTTTGAAGCTACTTTTAGATTAATGCCATTTGTCTTGTGTTTTCTTCTATTGCCAGATATTATAATTAAATTTCCCATCACTGGCATATAACAATAGCAGATAGGAAAGAAAATAGATGAATGAACCATACTTCAATGACTGTTTCACCTGCTCAGGCAGTAGCAGTAAAGTCATGTATTACTATCATTGTTAACCTTGACAGGGTGCAATCAGCCTTTGATGGAAACACGAATTGTCATTCCATTTTCTTTTTCTCCCATTCTCATGTCTATTATTTTAATTTCTATATGTGTTTGTTTAAATAAAACAATAATTTTAAATTTATGTGAGTCCCAATAACAGGTGAAAATAATAAATACCTGTGAATTTTTAATTCAATAATCATTATTGCCATTGTAGTGGATCTAAGAAGGTTGCGTGAAAATTTAAGATTGTGCTGTAAATAAAATATGCAATATCCACAAACATAAATTATAAGAAATGGCCAAATGGTAACGATATTCAATCATGACAAAAAATACATGTTTGAAACGACAGATTAAATTTTATATACACAATTTACAATTTCTTTGTTTGTAATGATGTGTGCAAAGGTATATTTTAGAGAAAAAGTTCTTTGCTGTTTCAGAAATATTCAATGTCTAAAAGTTGTCTGCCTTTGATTAAAAAGGTTGAATTTAACTTAGACAAAAGATTTTTCTATGAAAGATATTGAGTGAAAAAATTTGTTGTGTAAATTTTTCTAATCTCTCAAAGAAAGTTTGTTTCTTTGGTGGCAATTTGACACATAATTTTTGTGTGTATCTCTTGCATGTGTGAGACTCAAATACGACAAAAATTTGTTTGCTGTTTCTATTTATAGATTTTTTAACAACAAAATTGGCTCCGGCAGCTTGGTAGATTGTTGTGAATTTTTCTGAGAAATGCTTGTGCGAATGTTGTATTTTTTATTTTTTAGCCAATAGGATTTCTTGAAACATTTAAATTAGGGATGAATTTGAGAAAGATTTTTTTTTATGTCTGTTGAGCCTATTTTTGCACAAATTTTGACTGTTTTGTTATGGAAATTTCTCGAAGCTTATTTTTATTTAACAACCAATGAAATTCAAGAAAATGTTTGAAAATTGAAATGAGGCTTACTAAACCATCATATATTCATTTTCATATTAATGTTATGTTAAAGTTTACAGCAGAATCAATTTAAATTAGATTGATGCTGTTATAAACTTAGTTTTTAAAATAAGACAACATCATGAGGTAATCCTAACATTTCATACATTTATAAATTCCTTTAATTCATATTCCTTAAGAGAATAATATCATAACATGCTTTTTACAAGCATAATTAAATGTTTAAAAGGAAAATCACACTGTATACACAGACATTATATATATAGATGCAAGCCTCTTCATTAAGACAATGCAAGACTCTTCATTAAGACGAATCCAGTTCTCCGGTCACTGGCGTGTTTGTCTAAAAATAAACACATCTAAATTCACCTTCACCCCTGCCATCTGTCAATGGCTTAGGAGTAAAATTTCAAACTGACTGATACCAAATCAGTCGTGTTTCAATCCCAGCTTGAGGCAATCGGATGTCTACCCACACTGATGAGCTGCGAAACAGTGGAACAGTCTGTCAGTGAATGATAGCTTATATATATATCAAGCAAAGTCAAATTACTAGCCAGATGCTTCTTCTGTAGCTAAATGCTATAGCACATCAGCTATATGACAGTTCTGCATAAGATACAGATTTGATTACAGTCAGAGGACACATATTTTCTAAGAAATTTCTTGGGCATTAAGTCCAGTAAATGTAGTTAAAACTGTTTATTATAAACAAACATTTAGTTAAATATTTGTATCTATAAAAATAATGTATAAACAGTAAATATATTAAAATACAGGCATATATATATATATATATATATATATATATATATATATATATATATATATATGCTGAACTCTCCCGTTGTTTTTTCAATGTTTGAGGGTCAAGCAACTCACTTCCTAGGAACCAACAGCCAGACACCTGCACATATGATTTGATTATAGTAGTGAAGGCTTTGTGCAGAAGCAACCACACTTTTTGATGAACTGAATACAGAGACCTGGTGTACTACATATCACAAGGTCCCCAAATGACCCTCCACAGGTTTTAAATTCAAATTTGTTCTTCTAGACCAGCTGCTATCTAAGGCTATAGAACCCAGTCTTGTCCTGATATTTACCTATAGCTGGGGAGAGAAGAGAATATATATATATATATATTATTACTGTGTAGCAAAAAAACATATTTTAAATCAGTTAATTTATAATATTAATGCTCTGTAAATTTACATTGAGCACTATTGTGTAAAAATAAAAATATCTATAAGGACACCGGATTACATATCTTACTATTCTTTCTTTATATATATATATATATATATATATCTTTGCAATCTGATTTAGAGTCTCTACACTACTAGTAAAGTGGGTGATGAAAAGTTTTCGGTTTAACCCATTTTTCAAAATCTGGCCAAATAAAGAAAGAGAATTATTATTATTATTATTATCATTATTCAATCCCTAATTGAGAGAATAATGATGCACACAGTAATATATATGCCCCGACAGTAGTCATATAAAAAATGGCAAGGTTATTTCTGCATGGATCAGCACTTCTGATAAGGAGTATCTGTGCACTCTACCTATAATCAAAATGTCTCACCCCAACCTTGTGCTTAAGATCAGTGTTGTATCCGTATGTTCAGCCTCTTTACAGATTTAAAAGAAATAGAATACAGCACAATACTAGTGTAGTGAGTAAATCACTTGCCTATTTATTTCCAGGTCAGGCAAGGATTCACGTTTTAATTTTATAGACCTGCTTATTTTAGTATGACAGAAGTTATGCAGAGAGAAACAAAAAAAAGAGAAAATTTCACACCTTTTCATTATATATATTATAAATATAAAAGTGGACATGGAAGTCAGCACTTAGAGGCAACAGTCTGTTTCATGCTAGTGCAATCGTCAGGCGCCTGACGATTGCACTAGCATGAAACAGACTGTCGCCTCTAAGTGCTGACTTCCATGTCCACTTTTATATTTACACACGCTCTATCTCTGATATTGAGCACTTTACCCCATAAATATAGCACACTTTAAGACTATATTTCTGTATATATATATATATATGATATACATATTTTTTAAGAATTTATGACTATAGCTTAATCTTCATCTTCCAAATTTCTGAATGTGAATGTGTTCCTGAAAGAGAGGTAGAGTAATTGCTATTGATCAGGTCTTAGTTTAGCTCCATTTACTCAAACCATTCTAAATTTAGTACACAACTACCTGTTTCACAAGTACATGACTGTACCATTTTTCAAGGAGACAACGAGGCACTTACCACACACACACACACACATATATATATTATATATATATATATATATATATATATATATATATATATGCAATTACCAATTTATTTTAAAATTAATTGAAAAATTTCACAGTAATGATTTAGCCTGTATAAATCTATTCTACTTTGACATTAAATCCTCCCATCCCTTCCTAAACAAAAATTCAATTAACAAACTTAGTAGAGTCTCTAAGCTCTATATCAGAAATCAATAATTGTAAACTGAGTTTTAGGGACTTGTCTAACAAGAGCCTCTTTATTTCCCTAACATATTAGGGTCAGGGCTATGATGTGAAACCTGCAACAGAAGGCAGTGAGACAGGGCAATTTCTGACCATACCCTTATGCTAAACTGTGTGGGTGTTCAATTCAGTAATAGATAAATTATTTTCAATATATTCCAGGGGTAGAGATTTTATATAAGGAATTAATTCACCTGCTTGAAAATTCCTTTATTTTATAAATTTAAATATGACATGCAAATTTAAAATATTTAAATCTGATTTAGTTTATATATTAACAGACTTGTTCTCAAGTACAGTATTGTTATATTGTTACGCTTCTGGCTCCATTATACAGGGTGCGATTCATAAATTGTCGCCATTTTATAATTTTTAATTTTGCACCTGTGCATTGTTTATTATGGATTTTGTTAACTGCGTAGTATAATAGAGTTAGTTGGGTACTGTTTGTGAGAAAAGGAGCACCTTAATGCAATTCATTTCACCAGAAATTTGGAAACAGCATTTGCAGTTTCATGTTAAAACACTTTTAATATATAAACACTGGTACTAAAGATTGGTATATATAAACACATGTAAATATAGACATGTATATAAGTATTTAGATTGAAAAGTAGATTTTATTTTACTTAAAATTTAAGGTGAACTGTCTTTGGAGACCCACATGTGTCTTGGGGAAGAGGTAGGCTGGGGGGTGGCTTTAAATTTTTCTCACACCAACGTTATTACAAATTTATTTCTATGCCTGCAGATGCCTATGAAAAAAAAAAAATACTACCAGCAATACATTTTTGAAAAAAAAAAAATATTACCAGCAATAAAAATTTTGTCAACAGTAAATAACCCATTGAGGTTGATATACCGTAAAACAAAACAAACCAAACCAATATATACTGAGATAGATAGATAGATAAAAAAATATTATCAGCAATAAAAATCTTGTCCGCATTAAATAACCGATTGAGGTTGATATGCCATAAACCAAACCAAACCATTTCTCTTAACCACAGAATTGTCAAAAAATTGATCCGACCTTAACAAAAATCAATTAATCATATAATAGTTTATTCAAATTTCATTAAATTTATAACATTAAAAAGAAAAAATGGTGAAATTATATAAATAATTTTTCTGTTATAGAAAAACCGAGTAATACTTAAAGAGACCTAAAAATCTATGACTTTTTATAAACATGCTGCATACAGAATTGAATAATTAAGAGTAAAAAAATATAACCCACTGTACTGAACAAATACAAGACAAATAATTCAACCTGTTGTCTGCTGAAACAGGTAGGCGGATCAAATCTGGAAAAGAGGTGTGGCTTTGGAAAAGAAGAAATCTAAGTTGACAAAGACTGAATGGAACAGTTGCCAATCAATATTTCCAGGTTGGCCAGTAACTTCCAAACAAACAGCTGATATTTGACAGTGAAAAAGCATAAAAATTATCATAATCAACAACAAAGAAAAAGAAGGATTATAATGAGTGTACAAGAGAGTGCTAAACAATTCTGAAATTGACAATTCACAAATGACCAAACATGAGAAAATTTATGATGGATTTTTATTCAAACTGAGAACTTTTCATCAGCTGCTTGGATATGTAACATATTTATATATCTACCACAGACTCATTGTAAATATATAATCAAGGTAATTTCTGTAGAGATCATTTAGGTTTTAGAGAGCAAGTGAATTTCAAAACTGGGAAGAATGCAAGCAAACTTAGTAGTCTTGTAGTGAAAGATAAAATAGTCCTACATTTGGGTAACAACGGAGACTAGCAAAGAATGGAATAGTAAATGCATGAACAACCTTATCCTCACATCGAGTGTTATGATTAAAATAGTTCTACGTTTGGATTACAAAAGAGACTAGCAAAGAATGGAATAGTAAATGCATGAACAGCCTTATTCTCACATCGAGTCTTATGATTAAAATAGTTCTACGTTTGGAATACAAAAGAGACTAGCAAAGAATGGAATAGTAAATGCATGAACAGCCTTATTCTCACATCGAGTCTTATGATTAAAATAGTTCTACGTTTGGAATACAAAAGAGAGTAGGAAAGAATGCAATAGTAAATGCATGAACAGCCTTATCCTCACATCGAGTCTTATGATTAAAATAGGTTCTACGTTTGGATTACAAAAGAGAGTAGCAAAGAATGGAATAGTAAATGCATGAACAGCCTTATCCTCACATCGAGTCTTATGATTAAAATAGGTTCTACGTTTGGATTACAAAAGAGAGTAGCAAAGAATGGAATAGTAAATGCATGAACAGCCTTATCCTCACATCGAGTCTTATGATTAAAATAGGTTCTACGTTTGGATTAGAAAAGAGACTAGCAAAGAGTGGAATAGTAAAGGCATGAACAACCTTATCCTCACATCGAGTCTTATGATTAAAATAGGTTCTACGTTTGGATTACAAAAGAGACTAGCAAAGAATGGAATAGTAAATGCATGAACAACCTTATCCTCACATCGAGTCTTATGATTAAAATAGTTCTACGTTTGGATTACAAAAGAGAGTAGCAAAGAATGGAATAGTAAATGCAAGAACAGCCTTATCCTCACATCGAGTCTTATGATTAAAATAGGTTCTACGTTTGGATTAGAAAAGAGACTAGCAAAGAGTGGAATAGTAAAGGCATGAACAACCTTATCCTCACATCGAGTCTTATGATTAAAATAGGTTCTACGTTTGGATTACAAAAGAGACTAGCAAAGAATGGAATAGTAAATGCATGAACAACCTTATCCTCACATCGAGTCTTATGATTAAAATAGTTCTACGTTTGGATTACAAAAGAGAGTAGCAAAGAATGGAATAGTAAATGCATGAACAGCCTTATCCTCACATCGAGTCTTATGATTAAAATAGGTTCTACGTTTGGATTACAAAAGAGAGTAGCAAAGAATGGAATAGTAAATGCATGAACAGCCTTATCCTCACATCGAGTCTTATGATTAAAATAGGTTCTACGTTTGGATTAGAAAAGAGAGTAGCAAAGAATGGAATAGTAAATGCATGAACAGCCTTATCCTCACATCGAGTCTTATGATTAAAATAGGTTCTACGTTTGGATTACAAAAGAGACTAGCAAAGAATGGAATAGTAAATGCATGAACAGCCTTATCCTCACATCGAGTCTTATGATTAAATTAGAATAGTTCTACGTTTGGATTACAAAAGAGACTAGCAAAGAATGGAATAGTAAATGCATGAACAGCCTTATCCTCACATCGAGTCTTATGATTAAAATAGTTCTACGTTTGGATTACAAAAGAGTCTAGCAAAGAATGGAATAGTAAATGCATGAACAGTCTTATCCTCACATCGAGTCTTATGATTAAAATAGTTCTACGTTTGGATTACAAAAGAGAGTAGCAAAGAATGGAATAGTAAAGGCATGAACAGCCTTATCCTCACATCGAGTCTTATGATTAAAATAGGTTCTACGTTTGGATAACAAAAGAGACTAGCAAAGAATGGAATAGTAATGGCATGAACAACCTTATCCTCACATCGAGTCTTATGATTAAATTAGAAAAGTTCTACGTTTGGATTACAAAAGAGACTAGCAAAGAATGGAATAGTAAATGCATGAACAGCCTTATCCTCACATCGAGTCTTATGATTAAATTAGAAAGGTTCTACGTTTGGATTACAAAAGAGAGTAGCAAAGAATGGAATAGTAAATGCATGAACAGCCTTATCCTCACATCGAGTCTTATGATTAAATTAGAAAAGTTCTACGTTTGGATTACAAAAGAGACTAGCAAAGAATGGAATAGTAAATACATGAACAGCCTTATCCTCACATCAAGTCTTATGATTAAAATAGTTCTACGTTTGGATTACAAAAGAGACTAGCAAAGAATGGAATAGTAAATGCATGAACAGCCTTATCCTCACATCGAGTCTTATGATTAAAATAGGTTCTACGTTTGGATAACAAAAGAGACTAGCAAAGAATGGAATAGTAATGGCATGAACAACCTTATCCTCACATCGAGTCTTATGATTAAATTAGAAAAGTTCTACGTTTGGATTACAAAAGAGACTAGCAAAGAATGGAATAGTAAATGCATGAACAACCTTATCCTCACATCGAGTCTTATGATTAAATTAGAAAAGTTCTACGTTTGGATTACAAAAGAGACTAGCAAAGAATGGAATAGTAAATACATGAACAGCCTTATCCTCACATCAAGTCTTATGATTAAAATAGTTCTACGTTTGGATTACAAAAGAGACTAGCAAAGAATGGAATATTAAATGCATGAACAGCCTTATCCTCACATCGAGTCTTATGATTAAATTAGAAAGGTTCTACGTTTGGATTACAAAAGAGACTAGCAAAGAGTGGAATAGTAAAGGCATGAACAACCTTATCCTCACATCGAGTCTTATGATTAAAATAGGTTCTACGTTTGGATTACAAAAGAGAGTAGCAAAGAATGGAATAGTAAATGCATGAACAACCTTATCCTCACATCGAGTCTTATGATTAAAATAGTTCTACGTTTGGATTACAAAAGAGAGTAGCAAAGAATGGAATAGTAAATGCATGAACAGCCTTATCCTCACATCGAGTCTTATGATTAAAATAGGTTCTACGTTTGGATTACAAAAGAGAATAGCAAAGAATGGAATAGTAAATGTATGAACAGCCTTATCCTCACATCGAGTCTTATGATTAAAATAGGTTCTACGTTTGGATTAGAAAAGAGAGTAGCAAAGAATGGAATAGTAAATGCATGAACAGCCTTATCCTCACATCGAGTCTTATGATTAAAATAGGTTCTACGTTTGGATAACAAAAGAGACTAGCAAAGAATGGAATAGTAATGGCATGAACAACCTTATCCTCACATCGAGTCTTATGATTAAATTAGAAAAGTTCTACGTTTGGATTACAAAAGAGACTAGCAAAGAATGGAATAGTAAATGCATGAACAACCTTATCCTCACATCGAGTCTTATGATTAAATTAGAAAAGTTCTACGTTTGGATTACAAAAGAGACTAGCAAAGAATGGAATAGTAAATACATGAACAGCCTTATCCTCACATCAAGTCTTATGATTAAAATAGTTCTACGTTTGGATTACAAAAGAGACTAGCAAAGAATGGAATATTAAATGCATGAACAGCCTTATCCTCACATCGAGTCTTATGATTAAATTAGAAAGGTTCTACGTTTGGATTACAAAAGAGACTAGCAAAGAGTGGAATAGTAAAGGCATGAACAACCTTATCCTCACATCGAGTCTTATGATTAAAATAGGTTCTACGTTTGGATTACAAAAGAGAGTAGCAAAGAATGGAATAGTAAATGCATGAACAGTCTTATCCTCACATCGAGTCTTATGATTAAAATAGTTCTACGTTTGGATTACAAAAGAGAGTAGCAAAGAATGGAATAGTAAATGCATGAACAGCCTTATCCTCACATCGAGTCTTATGATTAAAATAGTTCTACGTTTGGATTACAAAAGAGACTAGCAAAGAATGGAATAGTAAATGCATGAACAGCCTTATCCTCACATCGAGTCTTATGATTAAAATAGGTTCTACGTTTGGATTACAAAAGAGAGTAGCAAAGAATGGAATAGTAAATGCATGAACAGCCTTATTCTCACATCGAGTCTTATGATTAAAATAGGTTCTACGTTTGGATTACAAAAGAGAGTAGCAAAGAATGGAATAGTAAATGCATGAACAGCCTTATCCTCACATCGAGTCTTATGATTAAAATAGGTTCTACGTTTGGATTACAAAAGAGACTAGCAAAGAATGGAATAGTAAATGCATGAACAACCTTATCCTCACATCGAGTCTTATGATTAAATTAGAATAGTTCTACGTTTGGATTACAAAAGAGAGTAGCAAAGAATGGAATAGTAAATGCATGAACAACCTTATCCTCACATCGAGTCTTATGATTAAATTAGAAAATTTTTACTTTTGGATTACCAAAGAGACTAGCCAAGAATGAAATAGTATATGCAAGAGCGGCGTTATCCTCACATCCAGTCATAGTCTCACTTTCATGATTTATATCCTTTAGATGTGAATAAATACCAAGTGACGAGTCACTTGGTACAGTTTGGTTGTTGGGCTTGACATTTCATTTTTTGTATTTCATTTGGACAACTTTATAAAATGCCCTGTCAGCACCTATTGACAAAAATAACTTACTGATATAATAAGCTTGCAGAGAAAGTAAACTGACAAAACTTAACTTTACAAATCTAATTCAATTATCGTCTGATAATTTTCTGAATATTATTTTATAATTTATGAACAGTAAAGTCACAGGTTTTTTAATTGTTAATAGTCTTTTTTAGTAACATGCATATAACCAGATTATGTTTAACAGTGTATGTAAGACTCAGAGTTTCAATGTACATGCCTTCATGAAAGGCATTGTCATGTAACAAACTCATTTATTCCTTTTCAATATCTCACTGCAAAACTGTCGTCTTGATGCTTTACAGATATTTTGACCTAACTGATAAATTCATAATTTACAATATTCGGACTATTGTCCTCATCTTTGTCGCCATATTTATTACAATGTTTCGGCCGTTGTATGGTCTGGCCTTCTTCAGGTGGTTGGAATGTCAAACTGAACCCTTTATTTCACTCACTGGGGTAGACTGTTCTACTTCTATGTGGCATGTTTAATGAATGTCAGTTATCAGTTATCTCCTGTTAATTCCCCTCTCCAAGTTCTCCACTGCCTTAACTGGGTATTGAACTCACACTCTTATAGACAGATACTGATAAATTCATGTTTTGATTGTGTTTCATCAGTTAATGAAAACATAAGGAAATCTTGTTGCATCATGAGACCTGGGATATAAAGCCTCATCAAATGAGTTTATATAAGGTAACCAAAAAAGTCATTTCCGTTTTTATTTATTAGCAAAAATGGTATACAGCAAATTTGACATACTGTTAGTTCTCAAAGTAATCCCTATCGGCATCTAGAACCTTTTACCAATGTGCCTCCAGTTGCACAATTCCCTGGTAGTAGAAATCAGATGTCTTGGAGGAAAAGAAGTCTGTGAGAGCCTGCCACAAGTCTACCTCACTTGTTAAGGATTTCCCATGAAAGTGGTTGCCCAGGGAATGGAAAAGGTTTAATCTGTTGACTTAAATTTGTGGAGTAATTTTGATATC
Source organism: Acanthosepion esculentum (assembly GCA_964036315.1). Lineage (NCBI taxonomy): Eukaryota > Metazoa > Mollusca > Cephalopoda > Sepiida > Sepiidae > Acanthosepion > Acanthosepion esculentum. The sequence goes on along the minus strand of OZ038481.1, from coordinate 131,422,066 downwards.
GCAGTGTCTCCCAGTCAAGTCACTGTATGGTATCCTTGGTCACCTGCACCACATGAGGCCTGGCATTGTCACAGATGAAAAGTACACCCTTGTGATTAACCAATGCTGGCTTCTTCTGCTTCAGTGCCTGTTGCACACATTCCAACTGCTGCAAGTATAGGTCTGCACTGATGGTTTGGCTCACTGGTAGCAGCTCATAGTGCACAACTTGTTGACTAGTCCACTAGATACAGAGCATGAGCTTGCATGGTAGTCTTGTGGCATGAGGCACAATATCCTGCGGTGAAAACCAATGACTGGTACACTTAGGAGTGTCATACAAGACCCACTTTTTGTCACTGGTGAGCACTCGATCAAATATGGATATGTTGGGGTGCTGAGAAATCAACAAGAAACAGGTTGTTGCTTGTTGGCTTCAGACAATATGTGAGGTACCCACTTGCTCAACTTGTATCCCTTGTTTGTGCTGTGCAGGTGAAGTCTGACTGTTTCATCAGAAACCTGGAAGCATTGAGCAAGCTCACCACAGGTTTGGCTGTTGTTTTCCTCTATGGCAACCTTCAGGACCTCATCATGCAAGACCTGTGGCCAGCCACTGTGGGCTTAATCACAAAGGGACAGATCGCTCAGCCTGAACTTTTGGAACCATTATCCCTTAGTTCTTGACATATATGGTGACTTGTTCCAGTTGCGGACAAGCCCAGCTTAAAGTCACAAAGCAGTCAACCCTGAACAAGCTGCTTTGACACCCACCATGTTTCCCTGCCGCTGCTCAAGCTATGACTGATGTGTGTGCAAAACACACGTGCATTGGTCAAGAGTAATGTTCCCACCAACACCCACTTCCCTGGCATGTGATGCTCTCAGTTGCATATTAGTGATCACTTCGTTCTACACAATATAAAAAAATGTCAAGGACTTTTTTGGTTCCCTTGTAACAACTGGAGTTCAACTGAAAGAACATTCACTTTGGTTTTATCTTAAATGGCAATTAAAATTGGTTCACATGAACAATTTTCTTTGAAATTTGGAAATGAGGAATTATCCTTATTATAACCTGTTTTGCTCTCAGCACCCATACTTGGAAATAATAACTTCCCCAGTAACATAGTAATGAATACCAAATTCGAGCCACTAATTAGGAAGGAAGAGAAGTTAAAAGTAAGAGTAAAAAATTCTAGCACCTACTGCATGATGGAAAATGAAGAAGTCATATACTCTTGTTTCAATTAAAGGAGCAGACAATTGAATTTGAATTAATGCTTCAAATTTCCAAATCACCTATGAGAAAGCCGTCTAGTGTAGAGGCTAATTATGGAAAAGGATTTATTTTACACGATGATTTTAATTTAACAGAATATACAGTCTTGTCAATGCACTTAATTTCCACCTTTTTTCTTTAAAAATGACCAACAATAGTGGAAAGTGTTCAGAATTTCAGCCAGTTCCTTTACAAATTTCAGCCAGTTCCTTTGCAAATTTCCACATCAGGTTAAATGAGTTAGTTGAAACCAAGAGAAATTTACCAGAAGGCACAACAGACATTCTGAATATAAGATAAAGTAGATAAGATTTCTTTCTTAGCAGAAATAACTTTGAAATTCTCAACCAGAGATGGTTGGGAATATTGTTTAAAACTATGTTTTCTAACATTCTACAATTAATTGATATAATTACTTTAAATTAATAAATATTTTAAGACATTTTTTATGTTTATACATTCGTTTTATAGATACAAATATTTAAGTAAATGCTCTGTTTATAATAAACAGTATTAACGACATTTACTGGCCTGAATGTCTGAGAAATTCTCATAGAAAATATGCATCCTCCGACAGGAATTGAACCTGTATCCTATACGGAATCGTCATATAGCCTGATGTGCTTTTACCGATTGAGCCACAGAGGAGTGTTTCGGTTAGCAAGGTTGATTTTACTGTTTTAAAACTACAATTCTCCATGATTTTCTCTCATACATTCATATCTGCTCGATGCGTATCCGAATGTAAACAAATGTCACACATTATTAAATGGAAAAAGTCTAATAATTATTTTAAGACATTTTTATGTTTATACATTCTTTTTTATAGATACAAATATTTAAGTAAATGATCTGTTTATAATAAACAGTATTAACGATATTTACCAGCCTGAATGTCTGAGAAATTTTCATAGAAAATATGTGTCCTTCAACAGGAATTGAACCTGTATCTTATACGGAACTGTCTGAATATAATTGCTTGATGAAAAATGTGATTTAATTGAATCACTATAAAATAACTAAGAATAATCATTCAAAATATTTGCATATGTTTACATTGCTCATGAAAGATATTTTTAAATAATTATATTTTTTTTTTTTTTCAAAAGGTCCCAAAATAAGTTTTAAAAAGATTAAATCATTTTGGGAAAAGAAAAAGATGAGATATATGAATTCTTGAAATCCTAAACTCTGACTTAATAACTGAAAACTATTCAGATGATATATCGTATCACTAAATTTCAAAATCCAAATCAGCCAATGATTCACATTATTAAGAAAAACATTTTTGGTAGTCAAGTGGGTCATAATCAAGAGTTGTTTACCTTGAAAGAAATTACAGCTGAATGATTTTACGTCATTCTCAAGAGAGAACTTTTGGTAATGATGATTGTCAGAAGAACAATATAAAAAAGAAATAAACTGAGAAAATATCAATGCTAATTGCTGCTTCAAATTAAAGAAGCAATTGAACATCAATCACATTTCAATTAAAGCAGCCTTTTAATACAAAAAAGGAGAACTAATGATACTGAAAGATTTAATTATTTTGTCATTTTTATTACCATGGAAAATATATTGAGATTTGTAATACACTTCTAAGTAATCATATAAAGTTAATAACAAGATATGTAATAGCATATATTAAATAAGTGTGTGCGTGTGTGTGTGTGTGTGAAAATGCTCCAAAAGTAATGTTTCCTATTCATTTCTGTTGCAATGGAATGTCCCACACTCCCTATCGTCTATGTGGACTGACTATATCAGTAGCTATATTTTTTTTTTAAGCGCATCACCCCAAGCAAGGCTGGAGGCCACTATCACACAAGGGGTTATAGAAGGGTTGGGGGAAGAGCAGATAGGAGTGGTAAAGGAGAGGATGTGGAGAAAGAGAAGGGTCGATCAAGGCAAGGGGATTACAGAAGATTTGGAGCGAGAGCAGATAGGAATGAAAGATGAAAGGATGTGGAGAAGGGAAGTGGATAGATCAAGGCAACTGGAGATGTCGATTGACGCTACACTTAAACCGTTGGAGATTGTATTTGTCGGGGAAACAGTAATAGGGAAGGGAGTTCCATAGGCGAGATGTGCGAGACATGAAGCTATTGGAGTAGAAGAGACGTCTACATCTAACATTTTCAATGGTGTAGGGGTGGGAACGGGATGCCAGCCTCGTAGGATGTTTAAATTCACAAGGCCTAGGATCAAGCGAAAGCAGCTCCTCGGAGCAATTACCGTGAAAGTACTTGTAAAAAAGGCAGAGCGAGGCAACATCATGTCTGTGAGAGAGCAACTGCAGACGAGATGACAGATCAGGGCCAATCATGTTGCATATCCGTCTCTGGATCTTATCAAGAACCCCGAGGCAAACAGCAGGGGCTCCAGACCATATATGGCAGCAATACTCCATGCAAGGGCGAATGGTCGATTTATAGACTTGGAGGATAGATTCCGGGGAGAAAAATTTCCTGGCTTGGCACAGGGAACCAACTTTCCTTGCGGTGGATGATCCAACTGACTCGATGTATTTGTTCCATCTCAGATCAGTGGACAGCGTGAGACCGAGCAGCCGCAGAGAGGAGCTCTCGAGAAGTTGGTCTTCAGACATTCTAATGGGATGCAGGGATGGATCCTTGTGGTGGTTAATAGAGAGCAGTTTTGTTTTAGAGGCGTTAAAGTTAACCAGCCATTTCTCGCCCCAGTTCACAACCGATTGGAGGTCCTTTTCAATTTGAGCTGCCAGGTTAACTTTGTCAGCATCACTAGATTTGTGTTTGAGGCAGGAGTAAATTGTGGTGTCGTCAGCGTAGATGCCGACTTGGGAGTCTATGGCGTCAGGAAGGTCGTTTATAAATATGAGGAACAGAGTAGGGCTTAGGATGGAGTCTTGAGGAACACCTGCGTTAGTGGGATAGGAGCTGGAAATGAATCCACTGAGAACGACCTTCAATTCCCGGTTTGACAGGAATGATTGTATTAGGTCAAACAATCGACCTGTGATACCATAACCCTGGAGCTTGCGAAGAAGGCCGGCATGCCAAACTCTATCAAATGCTTTGGAGATGTCAAGGGCCACGGCATGAGCTTATTATGGATAGCTTGGTAGACAAATTCAGTGATGGCAGTAAGCACATCGGCAGTAGATCAGGCAAAGTGGAAACCATACTGCTTGTCTGAGAGCAGATCATGGGATATCAGATGATTAATCACTTCGGTGTTGATAATGGCCTTGAAGACTTTGCCGAAGAGGGGTAGGAGACTGATAGGACGGTAATTGGAAGGGTCGAAGGGGTCACCAGAGTTCTTAAAGACAGGAACAATGGTTGAGGACTTCCAGCAGTCAGGAAAACAGGACTCCTTACAATGGCTGGTATCCCGTCACCACCAGTAGCCTTGTGGTGATCTAAGTTAGAAACAATGCCCAATACCGACGACGGGGTTATGTGCAATCTGTCCAAGAGGGCCTCAGTCCTGGGAGGGAAATATATATAGTGAGCATAGGATATACCTGGGGGCTTGCTTTGGTAATTAGTTGGAGATTGGTCTCCAGCTAAGCTGGTCGAACTCTCTGCCTGAAGGCAGAGAGGAACCCAGACGAGGATATGCCGAAGGGCAGAATCTCGTCTGGGGTGGTAGACAGCTACCCAACCCTGGAATTTTTTTACAAGGAATTTTTGCCGAAGCCCACGGGCTCAGTTTTAACCCCACATTAAAAACAGCCTTGTGCCACATCCTGCCTCATGGAGAGGTAAGGTAAATAACCTTGCTTCAGGAATTACTAGCCTTCCACCTGATTCCCTGTCTTTCAGTAATGGATTCTCTTTTGAAATAAACCTCTCCTCTTTCATCTACGTGCGTGTTGTTGTTCCTTCACTTGAGTACCACCTTTGTCTGTTTGTAACCTCTTTAAGGATATAAAAATTTCCATATAAACTAAAAACAGATACAGGAGCAATAATAGTTTTTTTCTGTTTGTTTTTTTCTGTGGTAAGAAATCAAATGAAAGGAAAAAAAAAATGCGCCTCTCTCTATTCAAAAAAACGGCTTGCTTTATACAGCCGAGAACCGACCATAATTTGCATGCGAATAACGAGACAATGAGATTTCGCGTTAACTGTCCGAGACTGCCTGGCATAAAACATGGGCGCCACCATTTTGATTCTTTTTACCACTGAGCAGCTGGATTTTGCACGACGCACAGATTCGTGGGCGTTTGCGAGGTAAGCCATTTTCACAATTTTCCCCACATTTTCACATACACTGCCACACACACACATATGCTGCCACACACACACACATACGCTGCCACAATTGAAACCCACCATCTATCAGTGCTCACATTCTCTGTTTGGTCTTTAAATGTTCAACAAATGTCTTATGAATATCAATGACTGCAATTTTTTTCCATATTGAGTAATATAATGAAATATCTTTTCTTCATATGCACTTTCATGTTAGATAGCCTTTTTGCCAGACAGCTATCTGTAACAAAGTAAAAGAAATTATGGGTTGTTGAGGGGAAGATTCAACTTTAACTGCTTATACCACCAAAATATACACTCCTGAAAAACTTGGGCCAACATAAAATGGGAGCCTTTAATTTCAGAATCACTTTTATACAGGGTGTTCAGAAAGTCACGATGTGGTTATATTTTTATTATCAGACATTATTACCACCTGCCTAAAGTATGTGTTCAACAAGAAATACATGTTCGTCAGTTGTTAAAACCATATTGGAGTAAAATGTGAAACATAAAAAATATGATTGATATATATATATATATATATATATATATATATATATATATATTATAGTAATTTGTTGAGCTTAGAATCCTCAACAGAATCCAGAAAGCACTGGACGGCCGTTTCGTCCTATATTTAGGACTCATCAGCAGTACACATCCACTACCAAGAATCGAACCCCGATCGCTTCGATACAACGCGAACGTCATACCAACTGTACCACGGGACTCGGTGACGAAGAAGACATAAACATAAATATAGGACAAAACGGCCGTCCAGTGTTTTCTGCATTCTGTTGATGATTCTAAGCTCGACGAATTACTATAAAAATTAGCCTAAATCCCCAAATCAATTACTTATATATATATATATATATATATATATATATATATTTAAGAATTTCACCCCAACCAAAGCAGGAGTGCCAGTAGCATCCAAGGAGTTACAGAGAGTGAAAGTAAGAGTAAAGAGAGGTGTTTGGGGAAAGGATAAAGAGAAGGATGGAAATCAAGATTAAGACATCAGAAGATGTCGATTGACATTACATTTAAATTTTTGAAGATTATAGTTATCAGGGATGAAAATAAGAGGAAGGGAGTTCCACTGTCGGGAAGTGCAAGAGAAGAAGCTGTTCGAGTAGAAGGGACAGTTACATTTAACTGTTTCGACAATAAAAGGTGAGACTGAGATGCCAATCTAGTAGCACACTTACATTCGTACAGTTGGGGCACCAGTGAAAATAGCTCATCAGTGTAGTTCCCATGAAAATATTTGTAGAAAAGACAGAGTGAAGCCACATCATGTCTGTGAGAAAGTGAATGGAAGCAAGGTGCCAGGTCAGGACCTATCACACTGCATATCCATCTTTGGATTTTGTCAAGAACTGCAAGATGAACAGCAGGGAAACTAGACCATATATGGCAACAGTATTCAAAGACAAATGGTAGATTTGCATGTACTAATCCTGTCACCCTGAGCAAAGCAATAAAAGTCACGAGGATGCAGGACATTACTGGGAATGAAAATAACCTAGAGGACAATAAAAGAACAGGATTCAAAGGGAAGAAGATGACTTGTGACATTGCATTTAAATTTTTGGAGATTTTAGTTGACAGAAAAGCAAAAAACTAGAAGAGAGTTCCACAAGTGAGAAGTGCAAGAGAAAAAAATGTTAGCATAGAACTCATGGATAGAACTAGCAATTTCAAAAGTGAAATTATGTAACCTAACTGCCAATCTAGTACTGATCTTCAGTTTGTGAAGATGAAGCACCAATGAGGAATGCTGATTAGAACAATTACCATGAAAATATTTATAGATGTGGCAAAGGGAAGCTACTTCATAGTGATGGGAAAGTGATTGAAACCAAGATGACAGGTAAGGAACGATAACGTTGTCAACTCTTCTTTGCATTTTGTCAAGAATTTCTAGACACACAGCAAAACACCAGAGCAGACGTGGCAACAATATTTGATAAATGGACAATTGGTAGACTTGTAAATGTGCAAGGCAGGCACACACTCACACTCTCTCACACACACACACACACACACACACACACTAAATTTTGCTTAGTTTGGTAGAAAGCAAAATAAAAAGGGATGTAATAAAAAGGGATTGAATTATTGTATTGCACAAGTCTTCCAAGTAAAACAAAGGCCTGCCAGTAATGAGAATCGGTATATGAAATCCTGACTGTTGTATACAACTATCTCTCTCTATTATATATATATATATGACATATTTTGGTGTATAGTCTAGACATGTTCTATTTACTTATTTTCAATAAAATCCTTTCATATTCTCTGATAAGCTGTTTGGTGTCATTACTGAAGGATGAGAGAGAATCAATGTGTTGATACATATTACTTTTATTTCCAAGTACTTTTGACATATCCATGTCATCATCAGAGTATTGTTCATTACAGAATAAATATTGTATTATTCATTATTGTCAGAGAAAAAGTGTTGTGTTATCTGAAAGTTAAATTTCTTAGATGGCAATTTTCTCTTGTCCTTCATTAATGACACAAAGAAGCTTATCCATGAGTATGAAAGGATCTTATCAAAAATAAGTAGAGAGAACATGTCTAAACTATACAACGAAAAATGTCTTAATGAAAACATGCTGCCAAAATATATGAATATATTGTCGTCCGCGGCTCCCAGTCATGTCTGAGTATCAGGTTCTGTCATGATTCCTATCTTCATGGTTGATGTTTATGTTTGACATGGCTGGGAGGGCCAGTCGGTGGTGGAATAGTCGCGGACAATGCTCACAGGGGAGGGGAGAGAGAGGACGGGGTTGTTCACATCGCTCTCTCCTCCTTCGTCATTCCTCTTCATTCTCTCTCCTCTTTTCCTCGAAGTCTGCTATATATATATATATATATATATATATATATATATATATCGTCGTCAGCTCCTAGTCATGTCTGAGAATCAGGTTCTATCATGAGTCCTATCTTCGCGGTTGATATTTATGTTTGACATGGCTTGCGAGGCCCAGTCAGTGGTGGAATAGTCGCGGACAATGCTCACAGGGGAGGACGGGGTCATTCACATTGCTCTCTCCTCCTTTGTCGTCGTGCCTCTTCATTCACCCTCCTCTTTTCCTCAAAGTCCGCGATGCCATCGCATATTAATCTCCTCCACGTTATTCAGTCCCTGGCAGTTTCTTCCCACGAGGACGAGCTAATGTTGGTAAGTGTCAGGGTGCGCTTTAGTTCATCTTTGTATGAATATATATATATATATATATATATATATATATATATATATGTATATGTGTGTGTGTGTGTGTGAAAAGTACGAGATATAAGTTGTGCTGAAAATTTTTTAACCTAATCACTAAGCATCAGAATTGTTTATGGAATCCATTGTTTGGATGATACCAGCTTTCCGTCTTTTATTCCTTTCAGAAACATTTTGTCTTTTATGATCCTTCTTTCATTGTGCATTATTCATTCTTTTATGTATACCTTTAGGACGTAGGCGATCATGGCACTCTCCACTTCCCCTGTCCCTTGTACTTCTCAATAAGTTTTGTTCTTTTGCTGCTTCTCCTCGACCCTGTTCTGCCATCCACTTGCTTAAGCTGCTAAGTATGATACATTGCTTTCCCTTATCTATCTTTCCCTCTATCTGCTCTATGAGTATCAGATTCTCCAAGCCTTCTTTTCTCATTTGTGTCTCAAAAATTTCAGCTGCCTCTTCCTGATGTTAAGTATAAGCTTCCTCCTTGTTTGCATCCTCTCCAAAACCTTATATTGCTCATATGTTTGGCCAATGGTATCCTCAGCATCCTTCTGTAGAACCATACCTCTGTTGCTTTGAGTCTCTTCTTCATCTTTGAGTAGACCATCCAACATTCGCTGCTATATAGGAGGGCGGATATCATGTAGCAGCTCTGTACTCTTTTCTTTGTTACCAACAAAATCTTACTGTCTCATAATACTCTGCCTAGCTTTTAAAACGCGTCTGGCTATCCCAATATGTCATTAGATCTCAGCGTCACCCTTGCTGTCCTCTGTCAGAACACTTCCCAGATATTTAACTTTCCACACCTGCTTGATTTTAGTGTACCTGACCTATAATTCGCATTTCAGACAAATCTTTTTGCTGATGGCCATACATTCTGTCTTTTTGTAGTTTATATTATTCCATTTGCTCAAACTCATTAAACTGGTTACTCACTGTCATCCTCTGCCTTCTTTGTTCAGTTCTTTAATCCTTCTTCTTCATTATGCATCTTCTCACTCTATCATTGCGCTAACAAGTTTTATACTTCCGATTCTCCTTAACACTTCATGCAAACTAAAAAGCTACCTGAGGAATACAATCTACAAGAGTGTCATCAGTAACAAGGAAATAGTTTTAACAACAACTTAAATAAAAGTTGAAATTTTATCTTAAATTATTGAATTATATACTATTAGATCTTGTCTGTACTTTGTATGCTTGGTTTAAAATTTTATATATTTTCCTGAATACTTGAAAAAATATTTTATTTATCCAAATCAATATTTGGCTATACCAAGCAGTCTAACTTACTTGTATATTGATATAAGGAAAGTATTTTGATTAACAGAAAGTTTTTCCAAAAATATCATGTATTTTTTAAGTCTCAAATGCATTTGTATGTTTTCTATACTGAATATTATTGATTAAAGTTTTAGATTAAACCACAAATGTGAAATTGGTTGAATACTAGCTTTGCAAGATATTTATTGTAAGTTCAATCCCACAGGGTGCACCATAAACATTATCTTAGCTTTAAGTATTTGCTCAGTCTGGCACAAGGTCAAAAGTGTGGAGATCATACTCAGTGTACCAAGTTAGCTTATCACTGCTCTACACAAGCTATCCACATAATCTTAACTATAAAAGCAAACTTTTAACCCTGATACTTCCTGTATTAATATACTCTTGTTATTCAATTATATGAATAAGTTTTGGTACATTAACAGACATACGAAAGATTTTACAGTTAGTGTCTGTCTATATTTCTGAGATGAGGTATTATGTACAGTATTTACATTAGTCGGACTATTGTCTTCATCTTTGTCGCCATTTTTGTCACAATGTTTCGGTCGTTGTACGCTCCGGCCTTCTTCAGGTGGTTGGAATTTCGAACCGAACCCTTTATTTCGATCACTGGGGTAGACTGTTCTAGTTCCACAAGCCATGTTTGATGGATGTCAGTTATCAGTTATCTCCTGCTAATTTTCCCTCTGAAAGTTCTCCACTGCATGAACCGGGTATTGAACTCACACTCTTTGGGTCTGTCACATGGCACAGTGGATAAAGGCGTTGGTTAGATCCAGTGACAGTGACTTGAGGCTTAAGCTGACTAAATTGGTGCCTAATATAAAATCTATCTGTAGCAGGCATGATGCCCAAGGATTTCATTTCATTTTGCATTATTATTTCATGGTTAAAATGATCAAAATATATTACAGAATAAACTTTCATTCAAATATTTTATATTTCTGCCTTTCAGTTCTCTATTATATGTTTTGAAACTATATATATTTAACTGTATTTTTGTTTTTTTAATTCTTCTCTTTCATGGACGGCATGGTTTTTGGAGGCTTGATTAGGGACCAAGTTAATGGCCTTTTAAGCTTCCTTCACGTGAATTGCAGTAAAATTTTGAATATGTAAGAATTAAATATTACGGGGGGGGGGTAGGTTGACCATAATTTTGGGAATCACTGACACGCACACACATTTATAATTTTTAATGCCATATGCATTCAGGATGTAGGTCAGTGGTTCTCAACCAATTTTGGGCCATTCTCCACTTTGGTATTTCTAAAATTCTGGTAACACTCCCTGTAATATTTAATTCTTGTGTGAAAAAGAGACAGGGTTAATTATTTTTATTACTGAGCAATGATTTTACCACTACTTCAACAATTAGTTTTAGTCATTTTCACTATTTTTTAGACACTAGAATAAGCATTTTTAGCTGTCATGCTGCTAAGCATGTAAAATCAAGAATAAAGGGATCATCAATGTCTAGGAATACAATTATTACCAACGGTTAATGGTGGTTCAGTTCATTTCCCCCCAGGATATTTTACACTCCATATTATTCATTTTTCATCTGTGACTGTTATTTTTTTTTTATAAAAATTGATCCTTTTTGTTGCATTTGAACAGAGAATTACAGATAGAAATATGGTTCGTTTAATTTTGCTATTAAATTGTGCGGCACAGAAACATCACAGTAATTCATGTATCTATCTATACCTTCAATGTTCATATGATACATGGGGTATCTCTGTAATTTTACATGTCATGTGACCTGAATTATTTTCAGTCTATCATCAATGACTGCAGGGCTGCCAGAATGTTTTTGGTCTTCTACATGAAAATTTCCAATTCTGAGCCTAGTAAATCATTTACAAAAAATACTCTCAGCTATGGCACTATCTGCATAAATGGCACATATCTCTTCACTGCTTTTTTTCCTTTCCAGAAAAAAAAGTATCAAATGATGAAAATGCATTTTATTTTCATCTATTTTCATTTTTAATGGAAAAATATTTAAGATTCCCAATCTACACAGAAATTATTTAGAAAGACACAGAAATATCATCTTGCAGAATACGTATATATCTCCTATGAATATATGTATATATCTCCTATGAATATATGTATATATCTCCTATGAATATATGTATATATCTATGTTTTTGTCACATGTGCAATGAAATCACATGTTGAAATGCCACCTATTGGAAAACAACCTTTTGTTTCAACCCAATATATAAATATTTACCATAAAAATACAAATGAATTGACTATAAAACATCATTGAAATAAAGAAGAAATTAAAACAGGCATTACTAATACAATAAATTTATAAAATGCACAGTGTAAACCTAATGTTAATGATTTTGTCACAGTAAAGCTTTGAAATCAGGAAGAAAAAGATTGTCACTAGCCAAGAAGATTATCATGACTAACTGAATTGGGCTATTATATATATATATATATATATATATATATATATAATAAAACGACTTAAACACTAATATTCCATGGTCATAATTTATTCCATTGGAATCGTATTTGCATAAAAATTACTCGAGAGAGTCTTTAAACATTATCAAAGATGAAGATTTGGTTCAGCTTTCAAACAAAACCTGATTGTGCAGATAAATATTCACCCTTTTCCATACATACATGTACAAAACAATTGTACTCATATATATAAAATAATTCCAAGAGGATAGAATCCAGGTAGAACACAATGTCCAGGACAGAGTAAGGATGTAATAAAAAGGCTTAAACACTAGTACTCCATGGTCATAATTTATTCCATTGGAATCGTAAATACGATCCAATTCATCAAACCTACAAATTCAATGAATTGGATCGTATTTACGATTCCAATGGAATAAATTATGACTGTGGAATATTAGTGTTTAAGTCTTTTTATTATATCCTTACTCTGTCCTGGACATCGAGTTCTACCTGGATCATATCCTCTTGGAATTATTTTTATACTTATATGTATGTATGTATGTATATATATTTATATTTTAAATATATGATTGCATATGTATGTGTATATTTACCACTAATATTATCAATATCTATCTATCTATCTATATATATATATATATATATCTGTCTATATTTCTGAGATGAGGTATTATGTACAGTATTTACTATTGTCCTCATCTTTGTCGTCATATTTGTCACAACGTTTCGGCCGTTGTACGCTCCGACCTTCTTCAGGTGGTTGGAATTTCTCCTGGTAATTTTCCCTCTGAAAGTTCTCCACTGCCTGAACTGGGTATTGAACTCACACTCTTTGGGTCTGTCACTGGATCTAACCAACGCCTTTATCCACTGTGTCCTCGGGTATGAATTTCTGAGTATTATAAACCTAATTTTTCAGCAATCATTTTTTACCAGTACTCATATTGCAATTTTGCTGTTATTATTGCATGTTTTTACCAGATCTCGTATTGCAACTTTTTGTTATCATCGCTTTTCTCTGGCACTCCTTATTACTGGTTCCCATTTTGTATTTATTTCTATGCTTGGCCGACTCAGGAGATTTTTGTGGCCTAGCATATGTGCTGATTCCTTAAGTTTACGTATTTTCCAATGGTGTTCCCTGTCTATGATCTCAACCTGATCCCACAGGGGACGGTGATCTCCCTTCTCTCAAACATGGCTCGTGGAACTAGAACAGTCTACCCCAGTGATCGAAATAAAGGGTTTGGTTCGAAATTCCAACCACCTGAAGAAGGCCGGAGCGTACAACGGCCGAAATGTTGTGACAAATATGGCGACAAAGATGAGGACAATAGTCCGACTAATGTAAATACTATATATATATATATGTATATATATATATATATATATATATATTTATTTAAAAGAATTTAAAATATATATATATATAGATATATATATATATTTATTTAAAAGAATCAGTTCCATTGAAATATTTCATGTATTCACATTAATATATTAATGAAATATATCTTCTTTTAAAATAGAATAATATACTGTTGTAGATATAGATGTGATATTTTGCATAATTACCAAGTACATTTGTTGCAAGCATTAAATTAACATGAATTTTTCAGATTGTTAGACACATTTCAAGATGACAGTTTTATATTTCACATTTCGTTCAGTATGTTCTTTTGATCCTCACCTGGTAACTGGACAGTAATAAATTAACAAAAGTAGTCTCCTGTGTTGACAAATAGCAAACATTAGATTTACTAAGAAGAGAAAAAATACCCAGTTTTGATCTGGCAACATGATTTTCATACATTTCTCTCATAGCCACTTTATCAAATATTAAACGAAAAGCATAGTTAGCGAAGAACTTAGCTGAATAAGTAAGGAAGATCACATAATTGTCAGTCCGTATTAAGAGATGCATTTAAACCAGAAAATGGTAAGCTGTATTACAGGCAGTAAAATCATTTCTCTGCTTAAATATCAATACGGTGTAATATGATGGATGTAGCTGTTGGGGGGAGTTATGTTAAATAAGGCAGCAAAGAACATATTGGTGTAATTCTCTTATGCAATGAAATTTCATGGAATCTGCAGCTGAACAAACATTCTGATTTATAATTAAAAAAAAATAAAAAACAGAAAGGACCCATTTCTATTTATGAGAAAATAGTAAATCTTTGATGGACTACATAATATTATTTTCCCATTTTGTTTTTTACCCAATAACAGCTAAAAACAAAGATATTAATAATAAAGATATCCACGATATTAAAAAAATAAAATTAAAAAAAATGTAGTGGTATTGCTAATAATTATAAAGGAACTTATTTTTCTGTTCATTAGAAATAAATAATTGTGATTTGGCTTCGTGGATAGATAGCAAAACATTAAAATATATCATATACAGTTAAATAAGCAATAGCTATGATGACAGGCTTGATAATGTTGAAAGAAAACTTATGAAAGCTTTTATAAGCTGAAACTGTATAAAGCAAAGAACCAATTATTTTATGTGATTGATCCCAGATCACCCGCCTCCCCAAAAATATCCTTAACATTTTTGCTGTGATTAACTCGGCTACAATGATTACAGAAAAGTATGGCTATAATTTTGAAAGGTTTGAAGAATTTTTCAAATACCTACATGAACTGTGTGAGAAAAAAATGTGTGGGTGAAATGATTCTGTTGTATTTGAAGCTTTGTACATCAGCTAAAGAAGAGGATGACTCTTAACCATTGACAAAATGACAATCAGAAAGAAGAATGCTAATTTTGATGCCTGATAATATAAAAAAAAAACATTTCCCATATAAATTCTTGCTAATTGATTGTTTTATGACATTTTTGATTATAGGAGAAATCAATACAAACGCAGACCTTCTATAAAAACAAAGTGATACAAGGTGAACTTTTAAAAAATACGAGATAATTTTAAACAAATCTTTAAAGAGAAAATGTAATACTTAATTTATGAAACTTAAAACAATCTTGATTTCTGATTTTTACTTTTAATACATACAAAATCTGTCACCGATTAAGATATGAAAATTTAACTTATAGCAAAATTGCATCAAGTTCATACAAACTGCAGAAAATTATTTTCTTCAGCTACTTTGTTTAAAGATAAGGTCAAATGGAATGAATACACCAATTTCTAAATGGGAAAGGCCAGCTTGCTTGTCTGCCTTAAAAACGAGTATTTCACTTGGACTCAAAAACCAAGTGTTTCATTACTAAAGTTATAGATGATCAGGAAGAATACTGAAACTGATAAATGATGAAATTCATTTTTCATTTGACTTTTGTTTTTCAGCCAGGAACACAATCCATTCCTTGCTTTTATATATTATCAGAAATGTCAAGCTTCACTATTAGGATATGTGCCTCAAAAATCGGGATAGCAGTACACTGCATTGTTTTAACGCTTCCTACTTACAGAAATGACAAAACCAGATGAGCTATATGTGACATAATAGGTAAAGAGCTACTGTAGTTTTGGCAGCCATAAAATTCAGAGAGGATTTAATATGGATTGTGAAATGATTGTTTACATTATTCAAACTGCTGTCCTCATCTTTGTTGCCATATTCATTACAATGTTTCAGCCGTTGTACACTCCAGCCTTCTTCAGGTGGTTGGAATGTCAAACTGAACCCTTTATTTCACTCACAGGGGCAGACTGTTCTAGTTCCACATGCCATTTTTAATGGATATCAGTTATCATTTATCTCCTGTTAATTCCCCTCTCCAAGTTCTCCACTGCCTTAACCACGTACTGAACTCACACACTTTGGGTCCTGTCGCTGGATCTAACCAACGCCTTTATCCACTGTGCCATGTGTCCTCAAGAACACATGGCACAGTGGTTAAAGGCATTGTGAGTTCAATACCCGGTTAAGGCAGTGGAGAACTTGGAGAGGGGAATTAACAAGAGATAAATGATAACTGACATCCATTAAACATGGCAGGTGGAACTAGAACAGTCTGCCCCTGTGAGTGAAATAAAGGGTTCAGTTTGGCATTCCAACCACCTGAAGCAGGCCGGATCATACAACGGCTGAAATGTTGTAATAAATATGGCAACAAAGATGAGGACAGTAGTCTGGATAATGTAAATAATGAACAGTACCCTTGTTGGTCAAAGACTGTGATGTCTTTTGGTCAAAGATTGTGATGTTTTATGTTGAGTTTGAGGCTCTGTGGGAAAATGAATGGAGGCATAACTTCAGCATCACTAGTGATCACTCTAAACACCATGATGTTGACTGAATATTTGGTTTTCATCACTCTTGGTACATCTTTTGGGGACACAGCCAGCCAGCAGTTGTTCTGTGTGTGCCCCATCTTATTCTGGCAGAAATATTTCTTGTCTGAGAAAAACCAAAGCATGTTTAGTTGGAGGGGATGCTAGAAATGGTTCAAAAGCTTCATAGTACAGTTTTCCTCATGTCCTTCATGACTTGGGATAAAAATTGGCCATTTCTTATCTTGTATAAGAAATACCAAATGTCTTCAACACTACCTGCCTGATAAGAAACACAGACACACCTACGTCCCTGGCTATGGACCTGATTGACTTGGAGGGATTGTTGTTAATCTTAGCCTGGATCTCACCAACAAATTTGAAAGTTCTTTTCGCATCAGAATGATCAGATTAAGTTTTCTGAGCTGCTGTACCATCATAATCAGCATTAGACTTATCTCTTTCTGAATCATCTGCAGTGTCCTCAGATTGGAGCTTCTGGTGCAAATGCCAAGCAGTACAGCATGCCATTTCCAAATTTCTGGTTGAGTGAATTGTATCATGGTGCTCTTTTTTTTACAGATGGTGTCCAACTGACCTTACTATACTGTACAGTTGACAAAAATAAACAACGTGCATGCACAAAATTAAAAATATAAAATGACGAGAATTTACACATTGCACCTTGTATATATCAACATATCATCAAACCACCCACCAACTATTTCCAAACAGATTACAAAGTCTGTATGTGACAGATTGTCTATAATTTTTAACCATACAAGGTCTACAATTTCATGTAATATGTTTTAACCATACAAGACCAGAATATGAAAAGCCATCAAGGAAAAGTGAATATATTATTAATTTAAATTTTAAGAAAAGAAAAAACAGAAAATAAAGATCATTTGACTCATTCTCCATATAAAAAATCAATGTTATAAAGAACAAAGTGGGAAACATATTTTCTAAGCTTATTGTTAAATGCTTCCATGTCACTTGTAAATTTCCTGGAGCCCCTTCTAATTGTCTCAAGGTCCTTGATAAAATCAAAGACGGATATGCAATGTAATTGGCCCTGATCTGGCATCTCGTCTGCAGTCACTCTCTCACAGATGTGTCATTGTCTCCCTCTGTCTTTTTTACAAATACTTACACGGTAACTGGTCCAATGAGCTGCTTTCGCTGGTTCCCAGATTTCATGAATTTAAGTGTTTTACTAGGCTGGCATCTTGCTCTCACCCTTTCACTGTCAAAACTGTTAAATGTAGCTGTCCCTTCCACTCCAATAGCTTCATGTTTCACACTTCTTGCCTGTGGAATTCCCTCCCCTCTTTCTGTTTTCCTGATAGCTATAATCTCCAACTATTCAAATGTAACATCAATCGACGTTTCCAGATGACCTGATCTATCCCCTAACTATCTCTTCATCTTTTCCTCTATCACTCCTTTTTGTTCTCGCTCCTACTCTGAAAACCTTCGTGTGCTAGTAGCTTCCCACCTTGCTTGGGGTTGAATGCTTAAAAAAAATATATATTCAACAAGAGGTATGATTAAACTGGACTATTGTTGCATGGACAATATAATTTAACAAAAAAACCTAACATGAAAGTATTATACATGCATATAAATCCAACCCTCTCTAGTAGCTGCAGAATGAGAAAACTGCCCAATGGGAAAAAAATGTTCAACTACCAATACAAACATGAATTATTGGCATTTCTCCAATCACAAAATTTCTTTCAAGAGACGGCAATGTGCCAATAATATGTCACTTTCTACTTCTTTGTGAGAGTTAAAAGAATAGGATAACAAGAATGGAATGGAAAATATTAAGAAAAGCATTTTTACGCAGTTTGATTAAAAACGTGTGGATTAAGCCTGAAAGAAAAGTTTTGCATTTTATATGTATACATATATGTATACATACATATATGTATACATAAATATATGTATATATATATTTATGTATACATATATATATATATATTTATGTATACATATATATATATTTATGTATACATATATATATATATATATATATTTATGTATACATATATATATATTTATGTATACATATATATATATTTATGTATACATATATATATATATATATATATTTATGTATACATATATATATATATATATATTTATGTATACATATATATATATATATATATTTATGTATACATATATATATGTATATTTATGTATATATATATATGTATACATATATATGTATACATATATATGTATACATAAATATATATATATACATAAATATATATATATACACATATGTATACATATATATATATATGTATACATATATATGTATACATAAATATATATATACATACATATATATGTATACATAAATATATATATACATACATATATATGTATACATAAATATATATATACATACATATATATGTATACATAAATATATATATATACATATATATGTATACATAAATATATATATATACATATATATGTATACATAAATATATATATATACATATATATGTATACATAAATATATATATATACATATATATGTATACATAAATATATATATATACATATATATGTATACATAAATATATATATACATATATATGTATACATAAATATATATATACATATATATGTATACATAAATATATATATACATATATATGTATACATAAATATATATATATATACATATATATGTATACATAAATATATATATATACATATGTATACATAAATATATATATATACATATGTATACATAAATATATATATATACATATATATGTATACATAAATATATATATATATATATGTATACATAAATATATATATATACATATATATGTATACATAAATATATATATATACATATATATGTATACATAAATATATATATATACATATATATGTATACATAAATATATATATATACATATATATGTATACATAAATATATATATATATACATATATATGTATACATAAATATATATATATATACATATATATGTATACATAAATATATATATATATACATATATATGTATACATAAATATATATATATATACATATATATGTATACATAAATATATATATATATACATATATATGTATACATAAATATATATATATATATGTATACATAAATATATATATATATATGTATACATAAATATATATATATATATGTATACATAAATATATATATATATATGTATACATAAATATATATATATATATGTATACATAAATATATATATATATATGTATACATAAATATATATATATATATGTATACATAAATATATATATATATATGTATACATAAATATATATATATATATGTATACATAAATATATATATATATATGTATACATAAATATATATATATATATGTATACATAAATATATATATATATATGTATACATAAATATATATATATATATGTATACATAAATATATATATATATATGTATACATAAATATATATATATATATGTATACATAAATATATATATATATATGTATACATAAATATATATATATATATATGTATACATAAATATATATATATATGTATACATAAATATATATATATATATGTATACATAAATATATATATATATATGTATACATAAATATATATATATATATGTATACATAAATATATATATATATATGTATACATAAATATATATATATATATGTATACATAAATATATATATATATATGTATACATAAATATATATATATATATGTATACATAAATATATATATATATATGTATACATAAATATATATATATATATGTATACATAAATATATATATATATATGTATACATAAATATATATATATATATGTATACATAAATATATATATATATATGTATACATAAATATATATATATATATGTATACATAAATATATATATATATATGTATACATAAATATATATATATATATGTATACATAAATATATATATATATATATGTATACATAAATATATATATATATGTATACATAAATATATACATATACATATATATGTATACATAAATATATACATATACATATATATGTATACATAAATATATACATATACATATATATGTATACATAAATATATACATATACATATATATGTATACATAAATATATACATATACATATATATGTATACATAAATATATACATATACATATATATGTATACATAAATATATACATATACATATATATGTATACATAAATATATATATATACATATATATGTATACATAAATATATATATACATACATATATATGTATACATAAATATATATATATACATATATATGTATACATAAATATATATATATACATATATATGTATACATAAATATATATATATACATATATATGTATACATAAATATATATATATACATATATATGTATACATAAATATATATATATATATATACATAAATATATATATATATATATACATAAATATATATATATACATATATATGTATACATAAATATATATATATATACATAAATATATATATATACACATATGTATACATATATATATATATGTATACATATATATGTATACATAAATATATATATATACATACATATATATGTATACATAAATATATATATATACATACATATATATGTATACATAAATATATATATATACATACATATATATGTATACATAAATATATATATATACATACATATATATGTATACATAAATATATATATATACATACATATATATGTATACATAAATATATATATATACATACATATATATGTATACATAAATATATATATATACATACATATGTATACATAAATATATATATATACATATATATGTATACATAAATATATATATATACATATATATGTATACATAAATATATATATATACATATATATGTATACATAAATATATATATATACATATATATGTATACATAAATATATATATATACATATATATGTATACATAAATATATATATATATATACATATATATGTATACATAAATATATATATATACATATATATGTATACATAAATATATATATATACATATATATGTATACATAAATATATATATATACATATATATGTATACATAAATATATATATATACATATATATGTATACATAAATATATATATATACATATATATGTATACATAAATATATATATATACATATATATGTATACATAAATATATATATATACATATATATGTATACATAAATATATATATATACATATATATGTATACATAAATATATATATATACATATATATGTATACATAAATATATATATATACATATATATGTATACATAAATATATATATATACATATATATGTATACATAAATATATATATATATACATATATATGTATACATAAATATATATATATACATATATATGTATACATAAATATATATATATATACATATATATGTATACATAAATATATATATATACATATATATGTATACATAAATATATATATATATACATATATATGTATACATAAATATATATATATACATATATATGTATACATAAATATATATATATACATATATATGTATACATAAATATATATATATACATATATATGTATATATATATATTTATGTATACATATATATGTATATATATATATTTATGTATACATATATATGTATATATATATATTTATGTATACATATATATGTATATATATATATTTATGTATACATATTTATGTATACATATATATGTATATATATATATTTATGTATACATATATATGTATGTATGTATACATATATATATATGTATGTATACATATATATATATATATGTATGTATACATATATATATATGTATATATATATATGTATATATATATATATATATATATGTATATATATATATATATATATATATATATATATGTATACATATATATATGTATGTATACATATATATATGTATGTATACATATATATATGTATGTATACATATATATGTATGTATACATATGTGTATGTATACATATGTATATGTATACCTATGTATATGCATACATATATATATATATATATATATATATATATATATAAAACTTAATTTAATCTGGAACAAAACCAAATGGAAGGAAGTGAAGAGAAGTCTGGTGCTTTATTAATCTTATCAAGAGGAAGGCCTCCCCTTTCTTAAATATCTGCATTTGGAATCTTGTCTTTTATTTCAGTATCAAACACTGATTTCTCGCACCCAAGACAACAGGCAATCTTCCTGGATGTATTTACAAAAACAAATAATGAGTCCGGGTGATTTTGTTGAGCTAATCTTCCTACTGAGGAGATCCTGTCTGCCTTAAAAATCTGCATTCAATATCCCCACTTTTACCTGCATTCAAACACAAATTATTCAATACCAAGCCTTCTTTATTACCATTTCAAATTATTCTTTTAATAAATATACAACAATTCTTCCATCAAACATAAAAATACAGTTGTGCATAGGAATAACATTTTTTTCTTTTGCTCTCAGCTATTAGACTAACATTCTCATCTCTGTTTCATGACAATTTTTAGGATGCTGGAGAAGACATCAACCAAAACATGGCATATATTTCTACCCTGGCTGACCCAAGAATTGAAGTTCATCTGGGTAACTGATAATTGTGAAGGCCACATTCACACAGTACACAAATTCACTCAGTGGTAATTCACTACTGACTGAATAATCCCACAGAAGAGGGGGCAGTTCATGCATCTACAGTAAGGTCCCCTCTGACTGGTGACCAAGTTACATCAAGTCTATGCAAACAATTCTCAAAGTATTCAGAATGGCTGAATACATTCCGGACAGACATTATTCAATACAGAATTGATCTTGTAAATCAAGAACACGATTATCTGGATAAACAGATAGATAAGTTCCTGAATAGACTGAGTGGACACTTGATACACATATCAACTTTAATTCCAAAAGTTTACTAGTTATACGGCAATCATGCAGTTACATGAATGTTTCCGAAGAGAAACATATATTATTGTAGCAGTTATTTGAGAAATGGCTATCAAAACTCTAACAACTAAAATTACTTGCCATTCTTTGCTTTGTTTTTTAGTATAGTTTGAGAATGTACACTTTTTAATCATGATAAAAAGACAATAATCCCAAAATATATAGCAAATTATGTATCTGTACGCACATTTTATTAAATTATGTATCTGTACGCATTTTTTATTAAAAATATGTAGCAAATTATATTTTTATTTATAATTTTTATTTTATATTTTTATTTATAATTTTATATTTTATAATTTTATAATTTATTTATAATTTTATTTATTTTATATTTTTATTTATAATTTTATTAAATTATGTATCTGTATGCATATTTTATTAAAAATATGTAGCAAATTATATTCATTGTAATAGCAAAGAGAGAGTAAGAGTAGGCTTTAGAAAGCTTTATTCTGCTGAGGATATTTAGTTCTGTTTATACAGAAAATGTGGCACAAGGCCAAAAACGAGGAAGGGGGAAAAGGATGGTTTTCTTCTGTCTCAACTTTAAACTTAGCTAACCACAAACGCCGACCCAATCATACAAACAATATTCCTTGCACCAAAACAACACATTCTTACGTACCTTTCTCACCACATCCACCAAAATACCTCAATGTCACCATGAAAATACTAACTAGTCCCCATATGTACAATTCATCGTCTGTGGGGGTGGGGGGTATGGTGAATAAAACAACAATTTTTAAAAATAGCTCCAATGAGTATTTACAATATGAAATAAAACTATTTACAAGAAACTAAACAAAATAATGTTAATAATAAAACCCCCCATAATCACTAAATGTAGCAGAAACATCAGTTAACTGGACGAAATCGATGTGGGACTATAATGATATAAAACATTCATTCATCCAAAGCACTCACACTGACATGCACTCATTCAGACACAACAACAAATACAAAAACACTCGCGCAAAAAACGAAAGATGCACCGCATCCGCCAGAGAACTAACATCAGTGACCACATAACGAGGGAGGGGACGAGGAATTAAACTTAAAGAAAAATAGGGACAGAAATAAAGGGGGGGGAGCAATGAGCATACATACCCTAGGTAAGTTAAATGAAAAAAAGAAACTAAAGAATCAAAACTAAACCTAAGCTATGCTAATTTCAGGATGTGTTGCCCGTGTTCAACCCAGGAAGAGCAATATCCTGATGCATAACCGGCATGAAAGCGCCACTCCAGGTCAGCCCCTTTCACATGACACAAACGTGCACGATCCAACCACCTTTTACCAAATTCTGATGAAGTGAGCTGCTGCTTTTCCATCCTAATCTCGACTTTAAGCTGATGCTTAAAGTACAAGATCAGTTGGGAAGAAGTGAACTTCTCACCTCCATAGAATCCCTTCTGATGTGTCGTCCAAATCACGACTCTCATAACACCTAGCAAGCATAAGAACACATTGTTCAGCCTTCGTCAACGGCGGTGCCACATTGCTACAAACAGAAGAGGCCTCAAGGACAAAGAATTTTCCCTGCAGCATGCGAAACATGAGGCCTTCAACAAACTTGCGCAATGGTGCTACCACCCTGCAATGAAAGGAGTGACCCAGGGTCATCACAGCGTTGGCAGTTTGGATATTTCTCCACTGAGCAATGTCTTTTGGTGACCCAGAGGGCCCCACACATCACCAGGTTAGTGATGCCTTATTATTATTGAGACATTTCAACCAGGGCACCCAAGGCTATACTAAGCGAGCCTTCTGCTTCATAAGACCAAGCTCGTCAATCAGCTCATCACGAACAGACCTCCTAACTAACACCTGATATAATGCCCTATGAGACAACACCTGGACATTGGAGAGGCCATTCGACACCCATAATAGAGGTGTTTCAGAGCACGACGACATTCACAGTAGAAGGAGCATTCAGCTCGGGGTAAACAGTGGGCCTCGTCCTTGCATGAGTACACAAATCTCAATGCTAGGCATACTTAGACCACCTTCAGATGGATGAAGGCAACAGATCTCCCAAGAGACTTTAGCGGCCTTGCCTCCCCACAAGGAGGAGAACAAGAATCTTACTAATGACATTAGTGTGTCATATGGAAGTGGAAGCACAGAGTGTTGGTAAAGGAGAATCGGGTAGAAGTGTGAAACACATACTTCCTTCCTCCACTTCAAGGAAAGATTCCTCCGAGACTATAGATTAATAGCAATCTCAACCTTCCCTTGCACCTCCGACCAATTCATTTCCAACTGGATATCAGGACCGAACCAGATGCTGAGTATCTTGACCGGCCCATCCATCCAGAGGAAAGGTCCGGGAAGAGAAACTCCCTTCCATGCACCCAACTGCAAGCCAACAGACTTATCGTGGTTGATCTTGGCCCCTGTCACCATCTCATAATCACTGATTTCTTTGCTGACTTCATCAATTTTGGCTCTGCTCAACACAAGAACTGAAACCTTATCAACATAGGCAGAATACCTGGCTGAGGTGGTAGCCCCAGGTAGGGAAATTCCACGGAAGACCGGATTCATCTTTAACTTGCAAAGGAGAGGTTCCAACGCAAGAACGTAAGGCAAATGCGAAAGCGGACAACCTTGACGAATGGAGCGAGACAATACGAAAGGCTCTGATCATACCCCATTCACTTCCATGAGCTCACCAGGAGTTGCATACAGAAGTCAGATCCCGCTGCGAAAGTATGGCCTGAAACCGGCCCCCGAAAGGACAGCCTCGAGAAATCGATGGTCAACCCTATTGAAGGCTTTGGACTGATCTAAGTTGATCAACGTGGCTTCACTGTCGACTTGCTCGATAATCAAGCGTACCATATGAAGGTTGTCCTGAATAGTCCTACTCTTCACAGCACAAGTCTATTCGGAGCCAATCAGACTAGATGAGACAGCCTGTAAACGGTATGCTAAGCTCTTAGCCAAAATCTTTAACTCTGTGTTTAACACAGTTAAAGGCCAAAAGTTACCTAACCCATCCCCACTGTTCTTGTCCTTGCGTAACAACTTGATTGCGCCTCTGGTGAAGCATTGTGGTATAGACCCCTGCTTCATCCAGTTGCTGAAAATCAGTGCCAGCAAAGGAACAAAAATGGGCGACTGCTTTGAGTACACTTCGTAGAGAAGACCATCTAACCATGGAGATTTGTCCAGGCCAACCTTTTTCAGCGATTCCCAGATTTCGACTCTGTAATGAGACCCTTGCACTTAGCCGCTTCAGCTGCCTCGAGGCAGGGAAAGTCAGCTAAATAGGTATCAAACTGAGCAGGGCTCAGACCGGGCTTCCTGGTAAAAAGTTTCTGAAAGTACTATGCTGCCGAGATACATTCCGAACCTCCTCTTCATGCAGTTCAGCGGCCATATTTGTTGCCTCAGAGGACATTCTTTTTAACCTAGCCCTAACTACCAGAGCTTGATCCTTCTTGATAAGCAAGGAGGCCAACTCTGCCTTAGCTAAAGCTACGTCCCCACTATCACAGGATTTGATCGCCAATCAACTTTTTGCTCACAAGCCGTTTGCGCTGCTAATCTATCTAGATTGAGTTGACAACTAAAATCAGCAGCAAACATTCTAATTTTAGAATTTAATTTGTCCTACCAGGCTTTCCTAATCACAGTCAATTCCCTCTGTATCATTAGTAGCAGCTGGTCCCAGAAATCCTACTCTCAAAATAATGAGCAGTTTAATTTCCAGTAGCCAGCCATCCTAACATTAGGCTTATCTAAGTTTACATGGACCCGGACAAGCCTATGATCCAAATAAACTATGTAATGGAAACTTGGAAACACTAAGAACTCTACATCAACTCTCCTAACTAAAACACAGTCGAGGTAGCTAGAATGCACTTCTGCAGCTGAACCGCCACTATTAGTCTAAGTCCACACTACCTCCCAGAGGTGTTCATTCTGATACATATCCACAAGATCAAACCTGTCGATAAAGTCCCGAAATGGTTTCATATCCAAGTTGTTAGTACCTGAATTTGACTCTATATGATCTATGTCAGGGTCAAGGAAGGCATTCCAGTCCCCCGCTAAAACCCAATGAGATGTCACCAAAAACAAAGCAGGCTGCTCAGCATGGACATTGGGTGTATAAACCCCAATGAGATGAAGAGCCTTATTCTTTATCCAGCAAGCAAAGTCTGCCCACCGGATCTGCAAAGACAAGAGCACATGCAGCCTTCAAAGACTTGCTCACCGGAACGTCCATCAAAACATGCTGAATAGAGGGAAAAACCCCTACACAGCATGCCTTCATAGTTGCAAGAAGAAAAATGGGTCTCTTGCACACAACATATATTCACTCTGAGACACTGAAGGTCACCAGAGAGCCTCGCCCTGTGAGAATCTGACCTCAGGCCTCTGGCATTCAGACTTGCTAACCAGAGAGACATTTATCAAACTGATTACCCTCCTACATTGAACATGGCTGGGGTAAGGACATTGACAGCCTCTCCCAACAATCCTGTACCCATCTCCATCCTGATGGTGCCATCAGGAGACAGGCTGTCAATGTCCAATGGGAATGTAAGTTTTAAATCTCTGTAAAGGGAGGGGTGAATGAAAAGCAGGAGCCTCCCAGAACAAAATTGATTTAGTTTTCTAACATTATCATTATCAAAACATGCTAAAGGAGGAAACATTCCAAAGACAGTATTTGCCTCCGTTATCATGGACCATACCTGTTGGCCAGGAACACCAGTTCTGAAGACAGTTAAAATCCTCTTTGCATTTGGAAAATTTTTAGGATTTTCAACATCTATTGATTTTCTTAAGTTTTAGTAGAGGTTTTAAGTCACTGAAATTTTTGACTTGTGTCACTAACCTTTCCTCTTGTACTTTAGATATTCTGCAAACATCTTCTCCAGTATTAAAACTAGGGTTGGCGATCTTTTTTTTGATGACAGATTCTATCTCGTCCATTGACAGACTTCTTTGTCTTTTTGATTTTCTGTTTTTTGTGGGGAGCTGATGGGAGTTTAGACAAGGGATGGGTTAGGGGTATGGAAAGGGGTAGGTTTTTTCTAGGCTAAGGATTTGGGACTGGGAGCCTTCTTGAGCGTAGACATTTTGGGATGGGAGTCAGTATTTTTGTTATAGGAGGTAGAGCCATATGCTACTGTTTATTAGCTGGAGAAGCTGGATCTAAAGATGAGCCACTTAATTTTTCAGCTTCCAGGCGTTTCTGTGTAAATGATTCTTTCAAATTTTGTATTTTTTTCATAGGATGGTTCATATTGCTTCTTTCAGAATAGCTGGTCAGAGAGTTGTCCTTGGAGCTGCTAGAGAGAGTGTGGCCTTTGACTGTTTTAGTTGTTGTGGAATAAGGTCCCGCTGCCTGGAGCTTCCTTTTTGCGCTAACAATGACCTGCCATTCCACCTCTCCCTTCTCTACAACCACACTAGCAGCGGGCAAAGGCACCTCAGGGAATGGGGGCTGACAGTTCGACCCAACTGGGAGATTATCCACTCTGGTCCTGATTGCTGGCATGCCCATTACAGCCGAGACGGAAACAACAGACTTGACCAAAGGGAGATTTGGTTGGGCGGGGACCAGAACTTCAGAGGCCTTCTTCTCTGTGCAGAAAGAGGACAGGTGACCAGTCTGTTCACACTTCCAGCATGTTGGTCTATGCCCAGCGACAATTATCGGCATTTTCTGGCCTTCTACATTCAGACAGTTGAGGATGGAGATGAAGGCCTTCCTATCAATCATTATCTCAAAACTCCACTCCGCTGGTCAGATCGTCAGAGTAAGCACTGAGTATCTGTCCAAACTGGCACAGATAGACAGCCAAGTGCTCCCTGTCTATCTGAGGAGGAACCTCATATACTGAAACTTTGGTCCTCCACCAGCCTTCATATTCAGTGCACAGAATTAGGTCTTTGGTTATTAGGTCTGTTGTGGTTGCTGCTTCACAATTGGCAGGCGTGGGTAACAGTACATGCCACATAAAAAAGGCTTTCCTTTTGATGACCCTCTGAGCTTTAATGCCCAGAGAAGACAAGGCTTTGATAACAGCGTCTTTTGTGGAGCGACAAATTTTGCGCAAACGCTTGTCCACCACAAAGACTGACAAAATACTTTTTTCAACCTTCTTAAGTTTCTCTGCTATGACCAGATGTGCATAGCTCTTGGCTTTCTCCATTATGTTGATTTTACATTTTGGTAGGGTTGTCCATCAAGTGGGTGTCTCTCCGACCACTACATTTTCATCTTTGTTTCCATCACTTTGTTGGTTCTGATCTGATGAAGTTTGACCCTTCTCGGCCACTATACTTTCTGTGAAAACTGGTTTTTCCCATATTTTCAACATTTGGGGACACCATACTTTCCGTGGAAACCAAATTTTCGCCTGAATTTTGGCCCTCTTTAGCATCCATTACTAATTCTGTATCAGTATTTTTTCCAGATAGCTTATTGAGGGGATCTTTCTTTTTCTTAGTCCCAAAATGATTTTTTCTGGCTGTCTTCTTAGCTCCCATTTTTTCCTTTTAAAACAAGATTTATTTTTTATTTTCTTTCACAAAAAAAAAAACAGAAATGCAAACAATCAAAAAGATAAATATGTATAAATCACAAAAAGAAATTTAACGGGACAAAATAATAAAAAAACATCAATTAAAGGAGCAAAAAGGGATTACTTAAAAGAAAACAATACCCAAAAAGGACATTGTACAGCAAAAATATAAACAGCAAAAATTATAGTCCTCTCAAACAAAAGAGTTCTCAAAAGGTAGGTAATCATAAAACAAGGGAGATTACTCATTACTTTATCAAATTCATGCCTATTTGTTGTATGTATAACAAGCCTCAAAGAATGTACAGATATTACACTATGATCCAAGTCAGAAAGCTCACAAACTTTCATCCTAAACAGAAGTGCAGATCCATAAGTAAATAATCCAGTCATTTTATGGATGCTATGCAAGTATCAAAATAAAAAATAGTTCATAAGTCATAAATGTAATTCTTGTAGTATATATAACAGGTATTGTTTTTGTTTTAAATATATAATCAATATAACTTATTTTGACTCGCAAAAAGCATATCTTGAAGTACATGTACATGAGTCACCTTGGATATATCAAACTGTGGTGATCAAGAGGAAGTGGTTTTGCCTAATGTGGTTGGGGTTCAGCCTAAATATGGTACCTCTAGTCATGAAGTCATTTATAGACACCATGCAGTTACAGGAGGAGTCAGTTGGGAGATTAACATCAGCGTGTATGTAGACGTTGTCTATATCAATGAGAGCATTATGTCTGCAGAACATGTCAGGGTAAAATTAGCCCAGTATGGGCTGATGCACTAAAACCCAAAATGTTTGAAGGATGGGGCTTGCATGCTCGGCCTGGCAGTCTGGTGTTCAGCGTAACACCCTTTGGTAGACACACAGAAGCATAATCCCAAAAGTCCCTGATGTCATGACTTGGCAGAATATTTTTTCACTATGTGGGAAGCTGGTGGAACATCTCCCCATGTGTGGATGGTTGCGTGTGACAACTGGGTTCATCAAGTGGTGGGTAAATGCAATCAAAAAGAGATGGGAAAACTAAGTTGATGACATACGTCTCAAGCTGATGGTTAAAGAAACTGTAGACAGAGTGTGAGAAGAAGATCCTGCCTGGGGAGACTGGTGTGTAAAATCAATGTATGAAATGTGAAATCAATGGACAGATTGATACAAGCTCCCTAGTGACAGGAGCGGTGCTAGGAAAGGATGGAGCAATGTTGCATTCTGGCTTCAGCCAACAAAAAATGCGCGACATATCAATTTGGCTGACCTGGGTGCTGCAATCAAATGCCTCAATTTGGCTCTCCACTGGCAGGCAAAGTATCTACACATAAAAACTGATTACTTATGTGTATTACTGGTTGTCTGACACCCTCGAAGGCAAAACTGGGGTACGTACCAAAGTAGTGAGTGAGATTGAGTACAATGAAGGAACTGGTCCAAGAAAATAAGTTGTCTGTTGACGTGATGATGGTCAAGTCAAACCAGAACATGTCAGACAAAATGAACTGTGTACCCCAAAAGTTGTTTGATATGGACAAAAAGTGGGTTGAACCTGTGTAGGTTTGTGGTGCTTCCTTTGACACCATGTTCCAGTCAGATAATGTAAATATATCAATGCAGTGGACATCCAGGGGTATAACGTATCACATATTTTGCCCTTCTGTGATAAAGGTCATGGTAAAATTGGCCATTGAGACTTGTGTGGAGTGCACATCAATCGATCTTGCACCAGTTCATTGGATGAAGGGCAGACTGGGAGTGAACAGTACTTGGCACTTGCTCAGTATGGCTATCACTCACTACCGCAGCAGTCATTACCTGACACTAATTGATTGTTGCCCGTTACATTTTTCTCTGTGGCAGCCATTACACTGCCAAGACACATTGAGTATCATATGTCAGAGAGGGGACCACCACACGAGATACTCACAGACAATGACACCACATTCTGCAGTAGGGAGTTCTGGGCCTTTTCCCATGGATGGGACGTACATTTGTAGTAAGAGGCAGATTACACGACTCCTTTTGATAGATTTTGAAGTAGTGGTTCCAGTGAGCTATGGCACATTCAGGGGTAAACCAGGGCTGACTGTCTGGTTTTTGCTGGAATTTTCTGGTGGGTATAAAACACTCGATTCCAAAAAAGGATCCATTTTGAGATTAGGGCAGCAGTTTTGGGAGGAGACATATTTGAATCCCACATGATCTTCCTGTTGTATTTGTTTTCATTTTTCAACTAAATCAACTTTACCATGGCAAAAATAATGTAAAGTTACACAGGACATTGATAAAGTCCCAATGATATGGAAACAAATTAAAACTACCTGGATTTGTAATTATGAGAAACAATTGCACTTTTGTCTTCCCCTTCCAAATTGAATTTATAAAGCTTTGTTGCATGTCAATTTCAGTGATAAATAAAAAAAATAAATTCATTTTCTATGCACACAATTTGTAGAAAGGGAAGTATTCTACTGAGGTGAATTACAACATTGAATGAATCTGAATAAATATGTCAAATGTTGTATGGAACAAGAATTTAATAATTATTAGCAGAGAATCTAAAAGACTTGGTGTGTTTGTATAAAATAGAGTAAAGTGTTCTAAAACAATGATTTATCTTCAAAGTGTGAAAAGTTCCTTTTTGAGAAATAAATAAATTGTCTTATCTTAGAAACTGATATTGACTTAATTCAACAATATCTGTGAATGTACTTACTACTTGTAGTTTAAGAGAGGAACCAGGAGTGTACTTGCAAGTTCATTATTCTGTGTTTTTTTTTTGTTTTTTTTAAGCTTATCACCCCAAGCAAGGCTGGAAGCCACTAGCACGCAAGGGGTTACAGAAGGTTTGGAGGAAGAGCAGATAGGAGTGGTAAAGGAGAGGATGTGGAGAAAGATAGTGGATCGATCAAGGCAAGGGGGTTACAGAAGATTTGGAGTGAGAGCAGATAGGAATGAAAGGTGAAAGGATGTGGAGAAGGGAAGTGGATAGATCAAGGCAACTGGAGATGTCGATTGACGTTACACTTAAATAGTTGGAGATTGTATTTGTCAGGGAAACAGGAATAAGGAAGGGAGTTCCACAAGCGAGATGTGCGAGACATGAAGCTATTGGAATAGAAGAGACGTCTACATATAACAGTTTCAATGGTGAAGGGGTGGGAACGGGATGCCAGCCTCGTAGGACGTTACATTAATTTCTATAGAAACATAATACAAACCTATTTAATTTCACTTCTGTTAGCCTAATTACATTTTAAAGGCTTCTGGAGACTAACATCTTAAAACTGTCTCAGATTCTTTCATTTGCATAAAATGTTTTAGCACATTTTTAATTGGTGTTATATTCCATGCTAACAGGAATATATACTTGAAAAACAAGGTGGATAAAATAAGTAAAGGTTTATTGTAAAAAACCAGTACAATAAGAATAAAGGTAACAGTTATGCACAAGGTCGTCGCAAGTTGATCCAGTAGTGAGTGCTACTATTGAAAGGCTGGTAGTTTTCGCGTAAGTCTGAGTAGTACTCAACAGATCCCAGCTAGTCTCTGTAGTTCGTTGACTTACAGATACTTATAGGTAGTTACTACCTATAGTGTAGTCACTCATGAGGGTGACAGGTTATTCCATTAGATCAATTGGCTAATTTGAATTTATTATACTTTTAAATTTTAAATTTCAATCTTGGTATCTTTTCATGAGTGAAGTTGAATGCATACCTATCATTCTAATTTGAAAGATCTTTGCATCAATAACAAGTAGTCCCACAAATAAAAAATGATATTTTTGTGCACACCATGGAATTTGTAAATCTTTATTCAAAATGAATGACATGCATTTTTTTTTTTAAGCATTTCACCCCAAGCAAGGCGGGAGTGCCACTAGTACATGCAAGGGGTTACAGAAAGTGAGAGCAAGAGTAAAGAGGGTTATTTGAGGAAAGGATAAAGAGAAGGACAGGGATAAAGATCAAGGTATCAGAAGATGCCGATTGACATTACATTTGAATATTTGAAGATTATAGCTTTCAGGGAAGCAAGTAAGAGGAAGAGAGTTCCACTGTTGGGAAGTGCAAGATAAGAAGCTGTTGGAGTAGAAGAGACAGCTATATTTAACTGTTTTGACAGTGAAAGTGTGGGACCGAGATGCCAACTTAGTAGCACACTTAAATTCATGCAGTTAGAGTACCACTGAAAGTAGCTCATCAGAGCAGTTACCATGAAAATATTTGTAGAAAAGAGAGAGGAAAGCCACAGCATGTCTGTGAGAAAGTGACTGAAGTTGAGATGCCAGGTCAGGACCTCTCACATTGCATATATAAACTATATACAAATTGATGTAATGATTTCAGCAGAATTCAATGTTTTTTTTAAGTTTTATGTTTTCTATCTAATGACTAATCACAAACATTTTACCTGAAAATATTGAAAAAAAAGTGGTCTTCTTGGTAATTATCTTGAATTTATTTTTTTTAAGCAATTCAC
This sequence comes from Acanthosepion esculentum, assembly GCA_964036315.1. NCBI lineage: Eukaryota > Metazoa > Mollusca > Cephalopoda > Sepiida > Sepiidae > Acanthosepion > Acanthosepion esculentum. Next base: position 131,387,190 of record OZ038481.1, on the reverse strand, counting down.
CCCAAGCAAGGCAGGAGTGCCACTAGCCCACAAAGGAGTACAGAGGATTGAGAACAAGAGTAAAGAGTTGTGTTTGGGGAAAGGATAGAGAAAAGGACAGGGAACAAGATCAAGGTATCATTAGATGTCGATTGACATTACACTTGAATATTTGAAGATTATAGTTATCAGGGAAGCAAGCAAGCGGAAGGGAGTTCCACAGACAGGAAGTACGAGAGAAGAAGCTGTTTGAGTAGAAGAGATGGTTACAGAAATAAAGTACCTACAAATCAATCTTTAGATATCTAAAAGCTTGGTCTCTTAAGTACATTTGTCTTTTTTCTTCTTTGTAAATAAAAAAATATCTTAGGTAGGTTGATAGTAAGTAACAAAAATGTATTATACTGTCAGATTTTATTATGCAAGATAATTTTTTTTTCTCAATAAAGTTGGTATCAACCAACTGATGTTGGTAAAATTTTCATTATATATTTATATAAGCCATGTTAATTTCTTTTTATAAAATCTGTTTTTATGAAAACTACTTACAATAACTTATTAGTTATGAGATTTTATTATGCAATTCTAAGGTTGTTCATATTGTAAATATATGTCATGAGAAAGATGTATCAAAAGAGAAACAATCAGAGTAACTGAGTGATAGAAACTGTGAAAAATTTGAATAGCAATAAAAAAAATCAGTAAAAAAAGCAACTGAAAACATTGGCAAGATAAGACAAGAAACTGACTTTAAGAGAAAAGGGATAATAAGAAAGAAAAGTAGATTGACCCACAGGAAAATATCCAAAGAATCTGATATTGTGAGTGCAAACAGAGAAAAAATATTCATATTAAAAACTTTGGCTGAAAACATGAAAATAATCAAACAACTACCAATAAGGGAGGCATGGTGGAGTAAAGGGATAGTGGCTCGGATTGAGGAATCGGAGAGCTGAGTTCAAATTCCATTCGAAACCAACACATTCCCTGACATGCAAATACCCTTGGGAAAGGTATGAATCCTCTTTTTCTCCCCCCAGCTATGGGTAAATAGTAGGACAGATCTGGTTCTATCGCCTTGGATAGCAACTGGTCTACCGCAGAAAGAAATGGCAAACTACTGCGGTAAAAATCTGCCTCATCAGTCATGTATCACCTAAGCGTGTGTCATGCATGGCACATAACTGACTGACGTATAAGTAAATAACACAAAGAGAAATATGTAGATAAAAACTGATTTCTCAACAGTCATTTTTACTGGTGAACTTCGAGCTACATTGGAGAGACCTGATGTCAAGAGGTTGGGTCCTTTGTAGAAATATTCAACCAACACAACCTAGAAAACAAGAGAAAGAGGGTAGAGTAATGTTTTAGGATAATATTATAGGAAGTCTATTTTATAAGTCCCTTCAAATTTGATAATGTCAAGATAAATTCAAAAAATTATTGTATGTTCTTGGACAAGATATTTTATTGAATGGTACCTGTTGCAACTAAGAATCTTTAAATTGAAAAGAGTATTCATTCAAGACAATTCTCCTTCACATTCTGCAAAGCTGAATATTGCCAAGTCTATTGAAAAGTTTCAAAGGAACCAGATTAATGGAAATTCCCAAGCCTCTCCTGATATTAATTCAATAGAAAACTTGTGGTCCTTCATTAAAAGGAATATATAAAAATGGTAAACAATATTCAAGCTATCTCTTAGAAGCAATAGAAACTGCTACAAGTTATATTAAAGTTGAAACAGTAGAAAAGTTAGGCAATTATGATTTTCTGTAGATTCTTTTTCTTTATTATCTGTGAATTGGGAATGATAGTTTAGAATTCAGAATTGTCATTCATTTAAACTAAAGACTAAAGAACCCAGTTTACCTATTTAAACCATAGCTAGAAGGAGGAGAGAAGGATCCATGCCTTTTCCAGAGGAATTAATGTGAAAGTGAATGCAAAGGCTAGACTAGAATTTGAATTTTGTTTGCCAATTTCACTTTGCATGCATAAAATCCGACAGAAAAACAAGTCAAAGGCCCAATTTAGCATTATATTTTCATTGTAAATTCAAGCTTCCACTACAATAAAGGCAGGCTCAAATTCAGCATCCATTTTTGCCTTATAAGGACCTTGTAAATCAAGTACCAATTTTAAATACACCTTTACATTATTTCATTAAAAACTGTATTTGCTAAACTAAATCTTATCTATGTATCTTAAACACTATATTTTTATTTCATGTATTTATTGTTATAATTTATTTAATATCTGAAAAAATAAAAGCACTAAAACAATATTAAATGAAACATTGAAAATTCAAGGCTTTTGGTTATGCCCAAAAATCATCTCATTTAATTTTTACTTTTTTCTTTAAACTCAAGAGATAAATAAATATATTATTAAACAAAACAAATTAAGTAAATTATTTTTACAGATTGAACTGAGTGTATTCAAGTTTAAATAAGTGAAAACTACCTCTTAGCCTTCTATCATACTAAGCTTATTAGATAAATATATAAATAATATATAAACATATTATATAAATAAATATAAATATATAAATATATTAAATAATATATAAACATATTATATAAATAAATATAATATATAAATATATTAAATAATATATAAACATATATAAATAAATATAAATATATTAAATAATATATAAACATATTATATAAATAAATATAAATATATTAAATAAATATATTATTAAACAAAAATTAAGTAACTTATTTTTACAGATTGAACTGAGTGCATTCGAGTTTAAATAAATGAAAACTACCTCTTAGCCTTCTACCATACTAAGCTTATTAAAAAGTAAACTTAGACTTCCCTTGTCCTTGTTCCATATTAAATTTATTAAATAGTCACTTTAAAATTTGCTTCTTGATCTTGTACCATACTAAATTTAGTTGAGTAAGTATCAACTTAGATGCATGTTTATATCATTATAAAATGCAACAATATACAAATATTTTATTACTATAAATTTCCAGTGGTGCAAAATTTTTAAAACTAAATTATTTTTATCATTGTTCACCCTGTACAAGGCACAAAAGCCACTCAAGGAAGAGGGTTATTGAATGGGGAGTTTGTAAGGTTATATGGGGAGGAAGGTTGCATATAATAAGAATATGCAGGATAGATAGCAGTTGCCCTTTGACTTAAAGTAGTTAAGATTGTAGTGATCAAGGAAACATCCCCTTGGGAGTCTGTCCCACATTGCAACAGTTCTGGGTAAAAAGCTGTCTTGATGAAACTTCCTCCTTACCAATGGAATATTAAGGGAATGAGGAGGAGTAGAGCAGTAAGAGGCTAGCAAGTCGTTTTCTAAGTCAGCATATTTTTAGCATACTGATAAAATTAACAAAGTTGTCGGTGGAATAACAAAAGTTCCTACGAGAACAAGCAGTCTTGTTAGATTCAGTTTATATAATAGATGTCCTTTCGTTTTCGTTTGTAGAATGAAATATGAAATTGTAGCAAAATATTTCTATTTCAATTCTTCATTTGATAACGTAATTGTGAAAATGGACATAGAGATGAGATCAAGTGAGAAATGATTTGATAATTTATATAAATTTAAGGTGCAGGTGATAACGGAGGAGGAGTCTTCCGAAAATGAAACTGCTTTCTTCCTTTGCTTTGAGGCAACTTTTTTCTCCTCCTCCTAACCCTGCCTTATCAATGTACAGAGTGAAATATATGTGCGCACACACACACACACACACACACACACACATGTACACACCACAGTGTATAAACATACATGTATACATACAACCAAATTCACATGTCTATGCAAACACATGCACACATTAAATTCAGTGATTTTTATCTGAGAAGATTATACGAGAAAATAACATTGAGAAAAATAAATAAGACAACTGTATTCTTTAAGTGTTCACTTGCAAATGAAATGACTACTAATGGCTTTCAAGTGAGATCTCACTGTAAAAGACAATGAAGAGAGATTTACTCCTCTTTCTTCCTCTTTTCACCGAGTTTTAATTGTCCAATTTTCTTAGCATGTGTACACATACATATACACACATACATACATACATATGCACGCATACATACACACCACTACCCATACACACACACACACATACTTGCCCATGCATATATACACACACATACCGATACATATACACACATACCCATACATGCCCATACATACACACACATACCGATACATATACACACATACCCATACATGCCCATACATACACACACATACCGATACATATACACACATACCCATACATGCCCATACATACACACACATACCGATACATATACACACATACCCATACATGCCCATACATACACACACATACCGATACATATACACACATACCCATACATGCCCATACATACACACACATACCGATACATATACACACATACCCATACATGCCCATACATACACACACATACCGATACATATACACACATACCCATACATGCCCATACATACACACACATACCGATACATATACACACATACCCATACATGCCCATACATACACACACATACCGATACATATACACACATACCCATACATGCCCATACATACACACACATACCGATACATATACACACATACCCATACATGCCCATACATACACACACATACCGATACATATACACACATACCCATACATGCCCATACATACACACACATACCGATACATATACACACATACCCATACATGCCCATACATACACACACATACCGATACATATACACACATACCCATACATGCCCATACATACACACACATACCGATACATATACACACATACCCATACATGCCCATACATACACACACATACCGATACATATACACACATACCCATACATGCCCATACATACACACACATACCGATACATATACACACATACCCATACATGCCCATACATACACACACATACCGATACATATACACACATACCCATACATGCCCATACATACACACACATACCGATACATATACACACATACCCATACATGCCCATACATACACACACATACCGATACATATACACACATACCCATACATGCCCATACATACACACACATACCGATACATATACACACATACCCATACATGCCCATACATACACACACATACATATATACATACCCATATTCATACAGATACACATGTGCAGACTACATACATAGCGATACAATAATTTAAAAAATGTTTTTAGAAACACTATTTACATTATTCAGACTATTGTCCTCATCTTTGTCGCCATATTTATTACGTTTCGGCCGTTGTATGATCCGGCCTTCTTCAGGTGGCTGAAATATTGAACTGAACCCTTTATTTCGCTCGTTGGGGTAGACTGTTCTAGTTCCACGTGCCATGTTTAATGGATGTCAGTTATCAGTTATCTCCTGTTAATTCCCCTCTCCAAGTTCTCCACTACCTTAACCGGGTATCGAACTCACACTCTTTGGGTCCTGTCACTGGATCTAACCTACGCCTTTATCCACTGTGCCATGTGTCCTTTTAGAAACAATAATAAATGTTTCTTTACGATAATCAAAATATACCAGAAAATTAAAACATAATACTAACCAATTTCTAACAATCTCAACTTGCAAGATTTATTTTTCCACTGGACAAATTTAAATTAGCAAAATTGGGATGCAAAATTACAAGAATCATATTCTATTTTTTGGTTCCAGTCAAAATTTGGATTTGAGGATTTTTCACTGCTCTAACAACATTCATGATTCCAGGTCTTGATTTATATATCTTCAAAATAATTAATTTCCATAACATTAATATTGTAAAATTACTCATAAATATAATTTTTTATGGTAATAATCATTAATCATTTATGGTAATAATCATTAATAATCATTTCTACAATTTACATACTGTTTTTATAAACCTTAAATCCTTTCAATTTTGATTTTTGTTGTCTTTTTTTTAAAATGTCATATCCCTTCAAGAAGTGATAGAGTTCTTCACAAATTCATTTTTTATTTATTACCTGTAAATAACAATGACATCTTGGGACAAAGAGTGATATCCTGTTGTCATCTCAATGGTTTTGAACTCAGAGTTGTCCTTCTCTTAGACATTTTTCTTTTTAATCATTTCACCCTAAGCAAAATAGGAATGCCACTAGTACACACGGGGATACAGAGAGTAAAGGTGAAAGAAAAGACTGTGTAAAGAGGGGGGGGCAAAGAAAAGATAACAGCTGAATGGGGTTCAAGAAGATGGTAATTGACATTTAAGTTTTTGAAGATTGTAGTTTTCACTTATGTGCTAATACCATTGGGAAAGGTATGAATCCTCTTCTTCTCCCCACAGCTATGGGTAAATAGAAATAATCTGTAAAAAATGTTATAAAGTTTAATGTGCCTAGTTTTAAGTATAGCTAAAATAAATAATGTGATTTCAGGCATTACTGTAAATCAGTTGGCAAATGTTTTCTGTGAACTGCAAAATCGTATTGTATTGCTAATGAATGAGGACATGTGGAAACTTAAATAAAATTTCAATAAAACCTTAAAAAATATAGATTTACTTCTTTCTAATCCTTTTTACGAATTATTTCTATCGCAAATACAAATAAAATTATAAATTTTTTAAAGTGCACATGAACATTATGGACACCCTATATATATATATACATTCGGACAGTTTTTATATAATTTATCCCCTGAAAAGAAAAACTTTATTAGATCGCACGAGAAATTATATAAAAAACTAAATAAAAGCACCTTATCAGTCGTTTTTAATGAAATGTGCATGAAAGAAGGATTGCTGCCTAAATACACAAATTTTATATATATATATAATATTACTAGCACTGTGGTGCTCATTGCAGAAGGATGGGTAGTGAGTGAGTTACTCTATTACAAAGCGTTTGATCCTCATTGTGTAACCTACACATGTGGCCTTGTGCCAGACTAACTTAAGTTTATTAATTACCTTTAACCCTATCCCATCATAAAGAATTTTTTGAAGGCTGGAAATAGAAATCATTTTTGAGTGTATTAAAACACTCAAAAATGATTTCTATTTCCAGCCTTCTGATTGTTAAAAGATTTCCGAAAGTATTCTTTTCTAGTTTAGTTATGAAGGAACGGAAAAATGATGGTTTGTTGGATGAATAGAAGGAATAAGTAGTCCAAGATGAATCCATCAGGACAGACCGGGTTCTATAGCCTTGGATGGCAACTGGTCTACCACAGAAAGAAATGGCAACCTACTGTGGGAAAAATCTGCCTCGTCAGTCATGTATCGAAAGATGTATGATCGCGTAATCGTGCATCATGCATAGCACATAACTGACTGACAGAGCTATCAGAAAAGCAAAGAAATGGAAGGAAGTTCCACAGGCAAGAAGTGTGAGAAAAGAAACGATTCGAGTAGAAGTGGTGGTTACATTTACCTAATTCAACAGTAGAAGGGTGGGGACTAGATGCCTATCTAGCAGCATTCTTAAACACACGTAGTCTGGGCAACAGGGATGGCAACCAGGGTTATAAAGTCTACCCTGCTATTTCAAAGTAGGGAAAAGAAATGGTTTAAATCCATTCCCAAGGGCATTCGTACAAGGTGAACACAAAAGACTAGGGCAAGATTTGAACTTGGCTTTCCAATTCTATGTTGCATTACTAATAGCTGTAATGTAACCCAAACAGTTCAATGGAGGTGACTGCTTTAAAAAAAAAAACAACTTATATCACATATACATTTGATTGCCTATAAGAAAATGTACATTGAAACAAATGTCAGTGAGGATGATGATCCTGAAAACCATTCTCACTCACAAATTGGTATGACTATAATAATAACAATTAGGATAATAATGTATATAAGGATAAATAATTATGTATCTCATCTTTATTAAAATAACAAGAAGCAGATAAAAATGATGGATTCATCTTGGACTACTTATTCCTTCTATTCATCCAAAAGACCATCATTTTTCCGTTCCTTCATAACTAAACTAGAAAAGAATACTTTCTGAAATCTTTTAACAATCAGAAGGCTAGAAATAGAAATCATTTTTGAGTGTATTAAAGTTTCCAAAAATTCTTTATGATGGGCAAGGGTTAAAGGTAATTAATAAACTTAAGTTAGTCTGGCACAAGGCCACATGTGTAGGTTACACAATGAGGATCAAACGCTTTGTAATGGAGTAACTCACTCACTACCCATCCTTCTGCAATGAGCACCACGGTGCTAGTAATTATATATATATATATATATATACACAGGGTGTCCATAATGTTCGGGTGCACTTTAAAAAATTTATAATTTTATTTGTATTTGCGATAGAAATAATTTGTAAAAAGGATTAGAAAGAGGTAAATCTATATTTTTTAAGGTTTTGAAATTTTATTTAAGTTTCCACATGTCCTCCATCATTAGCAATACAAAGGGTAATACGATTTTGCAGTTCACAGAAAACATTTGCCAACTGATTTACAGTAATGCCTGAAATCACATTAGTTATTTTAGCTATACTTAAAACTAGGCACATTAAACTTTATAACATTTTTTACAGATTATTTCTATCGCAAATACAAATAAAGTTATAAATTTTTTAAAGTGCACAGGAACTTTATGGATACCCTATTTAATAAGCTTACTTTTGTCTGGCATAAAATCACAAGTGTAGGGACCCCCATTATGGATATCACTCATTGTGCTTTATATAGGTGAAAAGTAGTAATGCTCTGGCCTTTGTAATGATTGAGGAAACCAAAGGGTTAAATGCTATAAACACTGCTAAACTAACTGTAAATTATTTTGTGAATCAAATATTAAAGGCTTAATACAACTGGAAGAAAAGAAGAAATCAAAAAGAATTTATCAAAAAGAATTTTTTTTAAAAAGATTAAAAAAAATATATTCAATATTTTTAGAAAAAAAAAGTGTATGAGTTTGTTAAGTGAAGGCAAGAGAGTAACAGGTAGAAAAAGAAGAGTGAAAAAAATGGGAAATCTGCCATGAGTCTATGATAATTGAACCTCTATTGAGAAATGAATTTACTAAATGTCCAATAGTCTAAACTTGGCACATTTGAAATTAATACTTATAAAAGTAGAATCAAAATGTTTTTTGCCTTTAGTATTCACTGCATATTTAATCTTATGGTCATCTGAACAAAGCGTAATTATTAAGAAGCTTTTCACAAATTTTTGACATTAAAATATAAACTTCTTAATATTATTCCTTAAGTTTTCTTTATTCCTTTTTTGATAATTATTACCTTCTTCAGCTTTTATACATTAGCGTTTTTGAGGAAGTTTTTAAAGTTTTCTTTTGACATGTATGAATTCAGATATTGCATTTAATAGATAAAGAGAGGGGGTCAAGTGGTCTGCAGTTTTATTTGAGAGAAAAAAAGTGAGAACAATTAGCAGGTATCATGAATACCTTTAATAAAAAGGCATAAACACAAAAGCCTTTACTCAAGCAGATGCATAGTGTTACACAAATGCATACTTTGGCTAAAATCTAGGTTCATATCCAGCAACAGGCAACATTATAAAATGCAAAAACTTCTCAAATTTAAGAGTTGTACTGTACCAAATAACCCTGTGAGATAATGCTACTTATACTATTTCAAAGGATTTATCATAAGCTTTGAAAGTACAGGAACATATTTATTAATGAAATACTTCTTTTTTTCTTCTTGCTATTGATTTGAATCCCTTGTAGCATAACTACACAAAGTCTGAGAATACAAGTGGCAGGTGCTACACATTGCATTAAGTGCCACAGCAAATAACACCATCATTCAGTTGCCTGAGACCAAAATGAATGTAGATTTTAGAAGTACATTCTTTGGTCTTGGAGAAATTATATTTTAGCATTCTATTCATTTTCCTTCTTAGATGTTAAGTTTATTCTATTTTGGAATTTTGGTTGCAAAATTCCATGCAATTATAGTTAGATGTGAAATCCATTTCTGGAAAAATCTAGAATATTCTGAAAACAATTGAAATGCTGGAATTGATTAGGATTTTTTAAAGGACTTACTTAATTTTTCTTTTTTTACGAATTACATATAAGTCATTTTGCTAATACAAAAAGAAGTACTGCTTAGAACTTTTCCTTCTCAGTGTTTTCTGGTTAATGAGCCTTACTAATGAGGCATGTTAAAATTTACTGCATCTTCTTCAACAGTGTCTCATAGCCCCTCATATATATATATATATATAATTTTTTACTGGTTCATATATATATATATATATATATATATATATATATATATATATATATATGAACCAGTAAAAAATTATTAATTGTCAAAAACACAAAATGGTTGCATACATTAAAGAAATTTTTTCTACCTCAACAGTAGCTCCAGGTTGATTCTCTGGCAAACAAGCTTTTTAAGAGTGCTTTAGTTTTGTCTATAGGTTAAAAAATAGCCTCTATATAAAACTAAGGTATAAATTCTCTTTCTGGTCCTTACATGGTTAAACACATCTATGCATGCATGCATGTACACACACACACACACACACACACACACACACACACACAAAGACATGTACCTGTAACATTTGCACACACATGCTTATTCAGAATTAAACAGACATTTGCAAACTGTGTTAGATAAAATATATTCATATACTCATGCACAAATTTTAAATTATTTATATTCAGAAAGCTTCAAAACTATAGTCGTATACATTATGCAAAGAGTTGTTTTAAAGATACTTGCAAAATTAGTCGATCCACAAAAATTTGTTCACACACGCAAATAAATACAAGTTATACAAGTGTACACATATACACATACAATTGTAAAAGCTTGTCTTGTGGTTGAATTGATTGCATATTTTTAATTGGCAGCAATGATTGGTGATGAATGCCCAGTCAAAAAGTCAGCATTTTTAAAACTAATTTTCAAAGCAGGTATGCTTTTGGGAGGCTAGAGCAACACAATCTTCCTAACTCCCATTTTTCTGCATCTGGCACTATGCCATAAGACAAAGTTTAGTAAATATATTTTTATTAAAATGAATGCAACAATGAAAAGCAAGTTCAATTCTTGGTTGTTTGATGAAATTTTTTTTTTTTAAAGTTTGAGGAAAAATACATCCATCACCTGTCAGCCATATAATTGCAAAAACATACAATAACTAACTAAAAACATTTATACACAGATTTAACTATGACTGCTTTGGATTTAAAACTGTCAGAGAAGATAGGTTAAGTGTTGTGATAACTACTGCAGACTTGTAAAATCAGTTCCATACTAGTTTAAAAAAAGGTACAGAGATTTTTTTTTTTTTTTTTAACCAAAATTTACTTTTTATTTAAAAAAAAAAATATTTGCTTACTGAGATATGTTCCTGAATCCTCCATTTGTACTTATTTCTAAAATCCAGTTTTGTACTCTGGGGATGAAAACTTCTTGAAATATATATATATCATATGTGGATATAAAGACACAATCATATATTTTTTTTTCCTTTTGTAAACAAGTTATTTAGGTAGAATTTTCTCCTATCTTTTTCTTTCTCTCCTTTTCCTTTCTTTCTTTCTCTCTCTCTTTTTTTTTTTTTTTAAAAGAATTGGAATTTTTTTAAAACTAGAACATGCTTTCTCATGGCATCAGCCATGTTCTGTAAATCCTGGCAGTGTCGTCTTCTTCACTGGATTCAGACATTCCAGCTTATTCCTGTAAAGATGCTAGGATAGGAAAATCATGTCTGCTAGCTCCATGCAGAGTGGTTTGTGTGCATTACTGATGAACGTGACTTCACATGAGACATGGCAAGACAAGGAATGCAAAAAAGAAGAAGGAGTAAGGTGGGAAAGAGAATGAGAGAGAGAGAGGAAGAGAAAAGTGGAGGCTGAGAAAGAAACATTCCGGGAGGGCGTGTGAGTGTGAGAATTTTCTGATGAAGAGAGAGAGAAAAAAAAAAAAAGAAAAGAAATAGGAGAATCAGATTATAAAGAGTAGCGGGCGGAGAGAGTACAATTAAGCGTAAGGAGAAGGAAGGAAAGATAGAGAGAGAAAGAAAGAAAGAAAGAAAGAGAAGGAGAATGGGAAAAAGAAACAAAAATTTAAAGAGGGGAGGAGAGATAGGCAAAATAGTAGGAGGAAAGGAAAGGAACTATAAAGTTTGTGTTTAGTTAGAGAGGCGATAGATACTGAGAGAATAGGGGGGGGGGAGAACAAGAGAGGAAGATAAGAAGGAAGGAAAAAATGATTAAGGAAGAAAAAGGAAAAGTAAGCTAATTAAAAAGAAAGAGGAGAACGACGATGTTAGATTCCCTTCTTCCAATACAAGTCTTTTTCACTGCTACTGTTGATCTTGTTAAAATGGATACTTTTCTCTTTCTGGATACTGACTACTGATATAATAAAAGATGACAAGGTCGATGATGGATAGGGATTAGGGGCTGTGTGATAATATATGACAGTGGCAACAATATGGATCACACTCCTCACAGGTAAGAAGATACAGACTTGGATACAGTAATAAATATGGCGATGATGACGACAGAAGGAATAACAATCACAACAAACGTAAGCGACTGAAGAAAAAAAAAGAAGATAGTATTGTTAAAATAAAAAGCAATGGATGTCTTGACAGACGGAATTGGTGGGCAGGATACCTTCCTTTTATTGTCAGTGTGTGGGTCGATCGTTAAATGAGTGGCAGGCTATAATAGCAGTAAGACTAAAACAGGTGATAGTTCAAAAGGGGATTGGGGCGCCCTATTCAACTCCAATATTTCTGGCAGGAAAGAGACCCCCCCCATCTCTTTCATTCTTACGGTCTAGGGTGTTATTTGAAAATGTTAATGCAAGTGGCCAAGAGTGAAAAGAAAAATAAACTTAGAAAAACCACTGAAGTTGGCGGTAAAGATTTCAATTTCATTCATTTTTTTAACTAACATCATGTATTTTTCGTTTGTACATTTTTTACCAGAATACCTTATTTTTATTATTATTATGAATTTGCTTTTTTTTTTTTTAAACCTTTTTTGGAATTTAAATTAACCCTCCGAAATATCCGGTAAATTACACCAGTCTTTATTATACCCCAACTGTAATGATGGTCAGTCGTTCAAAACACGAAACAGGTGTGATGGTAAAAAAAAAAATACCAAATGCTCTATCATTGTATACAATAACAAGGAAAAAAAACTTTTTTTTTTAATTCTTTTCAATGTAACGTTTTACCTCATTTTTCTTTCTGTCTCTTTCTATTTCTTTTTTTATTTTTATTACAAACTATTTCTTCCCTTTCTTTCTTTGCTTCTTACTCCTCCGTTCAATTTCCTTTCATCTTTCTTTTTAAATCTTTTTTACTTCTTTCTTTCTCAGCAGAATTTTTCTTTCATCGAAATTTATTCTTTCCTACTTTCTTTCACTGTGTTGACTTTTCTCTTCCTTTCTTCCTAGTTTTCGCTTCTCTACTTCTTAAACTGTGATTCCAATAGGAGACGGACACACACTAAAAATGGAAACACACGCGCCTCAGCTCCGAAGGAAGAACTATCCCGTCTTTTATTCATTCAGCAATCCATTTAATCAATAGTTGGTCGCGGAAGAAAATCATCTTCCCACGTGTGAATAAAAATGCAAATGGGAAAGACAGTATTATTTTTAATTTTTTTTGTAAAAATATTGTTGTTCTACGGAGAAAAAACATAAAGACAATGACGAGTGAGCGCCTTTTTATATATAATTTTTTTATCTCTTAAGTACTCAGTAATCTTAAAAACGTTGGAAAATATTCTCTGTGTAATCTATTTTTAGGAATGTTAACTAAATTTACTATAGTCATCGCACTTAGTTTCTGATAATGTCGTGTATGGTTGACCATACTTTCGAACAAGTTCACGTTACGTAATATTTTATTAAAAATAATTAAAAATTATTTAAAAAATCTTGAAGCAAAATATTTTGTATTAAGTAAGCTTTTCAATTTTTGATTAAGAAATATAGTCTTCACTTAACAATATCACCCTAACGCAATAAGTTAAAGTTAAATGATTTTAAATTAAAATAAAAAAAATAAAAATTAAAACAATTCTGGTAAAAATTCATTATCGAAAAAAATTTTTTCTTAGGACAATAGTGTCCTTAATAAATCTTATTTATAAAAACAATTTAAATCTTTTCTAATTAAATAATGCCATAGTTTTATTGTATTTCAAATATTACGTCGATCGCTAACACAAAAAAAAAAACGATTTTTTAACCAAAATTTCGAACGTGCTAGAAATTATTACAAAATTTAATAAATAATTAAAAAAATACTTTTTGGTCTTTCAAACATTTTGTCGATGAAACTTTGTTTAATTAAGTTTTTGGGGGGCTTTTTTTCATCAGATTATGCTGTTTTTTTTTTGTTTTTGTTTTTTTAGCGAAAAAGTGGAGGTACCTATAAATCTTAATTTTTGCTAATTCTTATTTTTTGGAAGGACAATATTTTACAATTATCAGGTAAATGACCTTTTTTATATAGAGCAGAGAAAAATTACGACCAAAAAATTGTATTTAATTTACCTCACATTCTCACATGGTCCAGTGGATAAAAGCGTTTGTTGGATTCAGTGACTTGACCCAGCGTTGTGAGTTCAATATCTGGCTATTGCATAAGAACAACTTGGAGAGTTGAGTTAAAGGGAAATAACTGAGATATCCGGAAGAGGCATGGCACGTCGAACTAGAATAACCTATCCCGGTGAACGAAATAACGGGTTCAGTTTGAAATTCCAATCACCTAAGAAGAGCGTACAACGTCCGAATATGACAACAAAGATAAGGACAACAGTCCGAAATATGTAAATAATTACAATACCTTATCTCGGGAATATAGACAGATATTTGTACTTACCTTGTAACATCTCAGATGATTCTCCTTGATCTTTCACAAAGAGATTTTATTCATTTTTCACTCTGCAATCCCCCTTTCTCGCAGATGAGACGTTGAAAGCCTCTCACTGCACTATCGCCATTTCAATCTGAACACTCACCGTGGAAACAGCGATGGAGCAGTGAGAGGCTTTCATCTGTGATAAAAGGGGTTGTAGAGTGAAAATAATTCATCGCCTACAAGGACGCGGAGACGCTTTTGGACTCTATCGAGAATGAAAAGAGAAGTGTAGGCGGCTCTCGTTCATATATGGCGGCAATACTCCATTTAGACCTGATCTGGATCTTAAAGATAGAAGATGGAACGATGTACTTGCTGGAGCGGTACAGGAAACCGGCCATTTTTGCAACATAAAGAATTATCTCTTTAGTCCTCGGATGATTCTGTTATGTGCTTTCGACTTCTTTTTATTTATTGTCCTCTGTTAGTTGTCCGTTTTCCCTTTGTAGCTCCACTTCTCTGGACTGTAACATATTAGACAAAAATATCTGACAGTGTTGGGATTGCTATGAAATCAATTTGTAATAAGAAGATTTTTTGTTTAAGATCATAAGTGTGAAAAGCATGTTCTTCATATTAATCACAACAATATAAAGCATAGACATACAAGTTGAATAAATCTCAAGGCAAAATTGAACAAAGAAACAACGGTAGTCGTGAATTCAATTAGAAAACATCAAACATTTATATACAATTAATACAATTTGAAAAAGCTTGTGTTTTGGTTATATGAAAGTTGACGAAGTGTAAATTAAGTATCTTAATGAATTACAGTTCAGGAATGTTCAATTGTTGAAGAAATGTTCAAATAGAATAAGAAAGGAAAATTTATCAAAAAGGTAATTTAGGTAGTAAATATGCGAGAATAAAGTAGGATGTGTTTTTCTTATTCTTCCAGAGTTGTTTACCTTGGACGGTCTTTTGTTTGTCTTTTGTTGAAATTACAATTTCTATTTAGTAGTGTGAATGAACACTTTTTAAGAAAGTTGTAACGGATTTAGAGAGAGAATGATGTTGATGGTTGAGTCAGCAGTTGACGCGCGAAAAGTTTCTTAAGTCAAAATAGTGACATGCGTGGATTCGTGTGGCATCTCTCTGAAGCTAAGTGACTGACTGGTGAGTTGGACTGAAATTTGTCCTTTTATTTGTTTTGGGAAACCAAAGTAGGCTCCAGTGATCTTGGCGAGAAAAAATAGATTTTTGACAATTGATACACATTTTGGTGTCGTCTAGACCAATAAAAAGTCGAAATTTGCAATGTGAGGTGTTGATTGGTTAAAACTGATTCTTATGGAAGAGCGTATTTTTTACGGGGTGTGTAGAAAATATGGACGATTCTATAACTATATAAATGCGTCTCTCTCTTTTTCATCTAAATACATTTTTGTGTTTATTTTAATGCTTATCATGCCAACTTGCTTAATCACTCAAATGTCACTGATGTTGCCGGTATTCAAACTTTCCTTTGCTCAGTCAAGTAATAAATTTCCTTGATAATTCTTTATTTTCTTTATTTTTTTTATAAGCGTTTCACCCCAAGCAAGGCGGGGAGCCACTAGCACGCAAGGGGTTACATAGAATTGGAGTGAGAGCAAAGAGGAGTGATAGAGGAAAGGATGAAGAGAATGATAGGGGATGGATCAAGGTATCTGGTGACGTCGATTGACATTATATTTGAATTGTTTGATATTATTGCTATCAGAGAAACAAGAAAAGGGGAGGGAGTTCCACAGGCGAGAAGTGCGAGACATGAAGCTACTGGAGTAGAAGAGACGGCTACATTTAACAATTTCGACAGTGAAAGGGTGAGAGCGAGATGCCAGCCGAGTTGAACGCTTAAATTCATGAAGTCTGGGAACCAGCGAAAGCAGCTCATCGGAGCAGTTACCGTGAAAGTATTTGTAAAAAAGACAGAGGGAGGCAACGGCACGTCTGTGAGAGAGCGGCTGCAGACGAGATGCCAGATCCGGGCCAATTACATTGCATATCCGTCTTTAGATTTTGTCAAGGACCTTGAAAAAAACAGAAGGGGCTCCAGAATATATATGACAGCAATACTCCATACAATTTCCTGGCGCGGTACAGGGAGCCAACATTTCTAGCGGTGGATGAAGCTATTGACTCAATGTATTTGTTCCATCTCAGGTCAGCAGACAACGTGAGCCGAGCAGGCGCAGAGAGGTGCTCTCGAGAAGTTGAGCGTCAGACATTCTAATGGGAGGCAGGACGATTCTCTGTGGTGAGTAATAGAGAGCAGTTTTGTTTTTGAGGCGTTAAAGTTAACCAGCCAATTCCTGCTCCAGTCCACAACTGATTGGAGGTCCTTTTCGAGACAAACAGCCAGGTTAGTTATGTCAGCGACACTAGATTTGTTTTTGAGGCAGGAGTAAATAGTAGTGTCGTCCGCATAGATGCCGACTTGGGAACCTATGGCATTAGGAAGATCGTTAACGAAGATAAGGAACAGACTAGGGGATTAACAAGCTTCTTTACTTGATTTATTCCTTACCTCCTCTCTACCCTCTTCTCAAGCTTCGCTAATCTGTCCTCTTGACGATACAGATCACGTTGTAGTATCTGTTGATGTTTCCTTTGAGTCTTCTGTTAGACAAGAACCTCCTATTCACAAGACTTTTTTTCCTGATTACTAGCGCTCTCAATGGGATTTCTTCGAGATGCCCATTGGTCTGATATTCTTAACCTTCCTATTGAGAATTGTGGCACTAAGGTGTCTTTTTGGGTGAAAGACGGCATCGATGCTTTTGTACCTTCTCGGAAATACCAACTGAAACCACAATATTCTCTTTGGCTTACACCTGCCTCTTCAGCCATTATAGCTCACAGGAATTACTTTTTTCAGACTGTACCAGCACGGTGGAGTAATGGATAGCGGTTCGGATTGAGGAATCGGAGAGCCGAGTTCGATATTCCAGTCTAATCCATTATATTCACTTACGTGCTAATACCCATGGGAAAGGTATGAATCCTCTTCTCCCCCCCCCCAAGCTATGAGTAAATAGTAGGACAGACCAGGTTCTATAGCCTTGGATGGCAATTGGTCTACCACAGAAAAACATGGCAGCCTACTGCGGGAAAAATATCATCGAAAGATACATGATCGCCTACGCGTGTATCACGCATGACACACAACTGAATGACCAGTGTGATATTACTAATCACAACCTTTTTGTGTCTACTCGTAATAATTGTAAACAATGTTCTCGAAGAGGCCAAGTCTATGTTTGCTAACAAAATCAGGCACCGTATAGATTCGGAGATGTATGGTTCTCGTGACTACTGACGGCTCTCCGTAATAGTGTATTAAACATGGATAAAACTTCTATTCCTCTTCTCTTCATTCAATTTCTGATGTTAACATCTGATGATAAAACAGAATAGTTGGCTTATAAATTCTCTTCCAATTCTATTCTAGACTCGTCTGGGGTATCTTTGCCTGATTTTTAACTTAGAACTGAGTCCCTATTGACTTATATGCATATAACGCGTCCATGTTTTCTTTCTGCTATCATCTCTGAATTATCCATGCAATAGTTGTTTAGAAATGTGCTTCTGAATTGGTTCCTGTTTTCTCTAAACTCTATAATAAATGCTTTGCTGATTCTTGCTTTCTGGCTTGTTAGAAACCGTCCATAGTTTCAGTTTTCGTCTGATTCTTTTAATTATCGGCCTCTTAGACTTCTACCTCTTTTTGACAATGTTCTAGAGATTCTAATCAATTCTGACTTGGTTAAGCATCTCACCTCACAGACTCTTCTTTCAGATAAGCAATATAGCTTTCGCTTCTCTAGGTCAGCTGCTGCTGATTAACATTTATTGCTCAAAGAGTCTATCAAGCTTTAGGTAAGAATGGTAAATCTCGAGCTGTTGCTTTTGATATCTTGAAGGCATTTAACAGGGTATGACATGTTGGTCTTCTTCGCAAGTTGAAAGGTTATGGTATTTCTGGACGAATTCTTGATCTGATTCAATCTCTCTTATCAAATCGCAAAATGAAAGTTGTCTTGAGCAATTCTTCTCACCAGAATCTATCTTGCACATTTAGATGCCTACCATTCGTCCATGCATTGAATATTGTTGCTACATCTGTTCTGGCCCTTCTGAGAGCGTCAGAACAGATGTAGCAACAATATTTAGAGATTCTTGATAAAATATAAAGAGGTATTTGCAATGTTATTTGTCCTGACCTGGCATCTCGTCTTTAGTCACTTTCTCACCGTCATAATGTAGCTTCTCTGTACCTTTTCTATAAATATTTCTGATGAACTTTAGTACCTAGACTTATTAATTTAAACGTACTACTAGATTGGCGGCTATGTCTCATCCATTTATAGTTGAAATGGCTAGATGGAACCGTAAGTTTTATGTTAACAGTTTCTTCTCTCGTACTTCTTGTTTCTCGAATTCTCTTCCGGCGTTTTGCATTCCATCCAACTTTGATCTTCAAAACTTTTAATGAAATGTCAATCGTGATCATCTGTCTTCGTAATTCCTTTTCTTTTATTGTTCTCTCTCCTTAATAATGTTTTCTTTTTCCTTCTTCTTCGCATACTTAGTAACTTCTTGCGTCTTTATTGCTTTGTTTGAAGTGAAATGATTTTTTTAAATGACGACGATGCATTTAAATTTTTGAAAATCGTAGTTGACAGGAAAGCAAGAAGCCGAAAGAGAGTTCGACAAGCGGGAACTGAAACCATTTAATTAACTTTGAATTTACGGTTACATCGAGCCATTTCAGCAGCGAAATTCTGATACCTAGCTTCCAATCTAGTACCACGCTTAAACTATGTACAAGCGGACCGTGGTCCTCACCATTGGTCTTGTTATCACAATGTTTCGGCCGTTGTGCACTTCGGTCTTCATCAAGTGTTTGTCGATCCTTCAGGGGATTTCGAACTGAACCTTTTATCTAATCCATTAAATGTACTTGGACTCGGTAGAAATGGGCCGAGCAATAACTGAGCAGTAGTACATAAGGGCTAAACGAGCTAATCCCTAAACATTGTCAGCGGATGAGAACAATCTATCCCCGTAGGTTAAATAATGCCAACGGATTCAGTTCAAAGTTCCTTGATCGACAAACACCTGACGATGGTTGGAGAGTACAAAGGCCGAAACGTCGTGATAATAACAACAAAAATGAGGACAATGATACTCTTGTAAATAATGTAAATAATATTTCTATCATTATTTCGACCCATGGTAGATGTTGTGACCAAGTAAATGGTTAAAGAAATAACAAAACAAGTGTTGCAGATATATCATATATTAAACAGTAAGTACAACAGTAGACTATTAGACGACTAGTGAGTTTGTGTCGGTTGACCCATCATTCAATCTATTCGACTGTTAATATTTAACAGCCCCACCGAAGAGGGATGTATGCGGCACAAGGCCGAGTTTACCGTGGGTTCTCCAAGCCCGTAGGCTCGGCCAAAAATATTCCCTTTGAACACGTATAAACGGGTTCAGGGCCTGTTTACCTCTCCAGACGAAACTTTGCCCTTCGGCAAAACCTCGTCCGGGTTCCTCCCTGCCCAAGGCAAAGAGTTCGACAGCACAGTGCGAATAAATCTGTTCGACTGTTAATATTTAACACCCCCCACTAGGGATGTATGTAGCACAAGGCCGAGTTTTCCGTGGGTTCTCCGAGCCCGTAGGCTTGGCCAAAAATATTCCCCTAGTACCCGCATAAACGGGTTCAGGGCCTGTTTACCTCTCCAGACGAAACTTTGTCCTTCGGCAAAGCCTCGTCCAGGTTCTTCTCTGCTCGAGGCAGAGAGTTCGACAGATATACCATCTGGTCGACTGTTTCCTCCAAGGCCTTCTCTTCTACTAATATTATAGTAGGCGGACGAGTCCAATATAGACTCTTTAGAGGTAGGACACCACAACAATAGAACACAGAATTACTTTCATTATTACTTAACTTCTTTGACTTCAGGAGCAGAGTTGAGGTTGTTGCGAATGGGCTTAGGTGAATTAAAGGAGATACAGATATTTAAGGGAATTTTTTAAACAATTGACACCGAACGAATCTTGACATCGTCTTGTAGAATGGAAAGAATTATCATTTTACGATTTTTGGTATTATTTATCCCGCAAATAATATTTTACAGATTTATGTGAATCCGGGTAAAAAAAAGACACGAGACATGGAATTTAAACAACAATTAACACATTGATTGCCATTGGTCAGTTACGAAATCTAACTCCAAAGTTCAAACTTTATAATCGCCAAATTAGGCAATAATTTATTTTTCAAATATTCCGCTTATGTGTTCTATTTTCAATTAATTTTTCTCCCAAAAAGTTTGCTTTTACTTCCTAGTACGATTTTTCATTCCTATCTGAGACACCAGGTTCTAGTTATATCCGTTAAAACCACGAAAAAAACCCGTGGTTGTAGCCTTGATGGCAAAAACCACAAAAACGAGATAACTCGTGATGGGCGTCATAATAAAAACTGACAATCACGAATTATCTCGTGGTTGATAGCCAATGTTTCAGTAAATGTATTAACAACACATCTTACAGAAAAGTAAGGAAAGAAATTAACTTCATAGTTGAAATTAATGATAGTTCAACACTATCTTCATTTGATGCCTCTGAAGTACTTACATGCCGAGAGAGAGAGAGAGAGAGAGAGAGAGAGAGAGAGAGAGAGAGAGAGCGAGAGAGAGAGAGAGAGAGAGAGCGAGAGAGAGAGAGAGACTGTTGTCGCTCTTAAGGCAAAAAGAAAACAGACTGTCCCTTTCAAAAATCGCGCCGACTCTTATTATCGATAAGAGCTGTAATCCATCAGATGCGTTTTCTCAGCATGACATCCTCTAGTTTTATTTTATTAAACTAACTTCATATAATTGTTTACATTGATTCCTCAAATGTAATAAATATTCTTCAAGACAAAACATAGGAAATTTGTTTAATCAGCCTCGATTGGACATCATATCTAAAATGGGAATTAACTTTCAAAATTTGCCGATCATCCATCTTTATCACAAGTTCGTCATTGATATCAGGACGAAGAAAGCAATTTGGAGAGTCGTATCCTGTTGGAATTCCCACTCTCTAATGAAAATGAACAGCCACAAGTTAAATAATACAAACTAGCTTAATTTTAACCCATCTCCGAGCATCCACTTACGAGAGGAAAAAAAAGAAAATGGAAGTTTTTTTTTTACCAATCGGAAAAGATCCACACAGCTTCAAACAACACTTCGTTTTCGAGCCACTCCAAATGTTATGAATATCAAAAGGACATCAGGACAAAAGGCTCATTAGATTTACTGCGGTCACTTGTCTGTCCGTTGCTCATTTTGGCCGGGCACTTGACAAAGCCCGACACCGACGACTGAAGACAGCTGCAGAGACGTCAGGAGTCCGATGTTAATAGCCAAAACCAAAGTTGCCACGCGATAAAATCCTCTGTCGGAGTTATCTCCTCCTCAGTTTCCTTAATCCTTCAACAGGGGTCTCTCAACCCTGGCTATAAATACTGGCTGACCCTTTGCCTCTCTCTCTTTTCCGACTCAGGCCTTGGGCCGCTACCTCGCACAGAGACGAGGTAAAATCGTTCTTTTTCCACTTACACCAATATGTGACCTCTCACAGAGACAGCGTTTCCCAAATTCTGGGAACGCGCTAAGAACAATACACGTACGTACGAACACTTACAACACACATATATAATTTCTCCATACAAACTCTATGTATTTGTCCATGTCATTGTAATTTGTTATTAATATATATTTGTTTACATATATGTATCGGTCTTGTTTGTTTTCTTTATCTTCTTTGGACTTAATTAAAGTCTGACATTCTCATGTAGCTGGACCCGCCAGCAGGAAAGCTTAACCTTCTGATATCTCTTCACATCTTCACCCCCACGTCCCGCTACACCTCCACTCCTACTATATCTTTTCTTTTTACGTGCCATGTCCTTTCAGGACGTAGGCGATCATGGCTTTCCAACTCTCTCTATCCCTTGCAGCTCTTAACAAGTTCCTTCCCTCTGCTTCTTCCCCCAGACCACGTTCTGTCATCCACTTGCTTAAGTCCGCAAGGTATGTCACGCGTTGTTTTCCCTTGTCTCTCTTTCTCTCTATTCGACCTGTGAGTATCAGATTCTCCAAGCTCTCCTTCCTCGTTATGCGTTCCAGAAACTTCAGCTGCCTCTTCCTGATATTAAGTATAAGCCTCCTCCTTGTTTGAAACCTCTCTGAGATCTCGTCGTTACTCACACGCTCGGTCCATGATATCCTTAGCATCCTTCTGTAGAAACACATCTCTGTCGCCTCGAGTCTCTTCTTCATCTTTGAGGAAATCGTCCAGCATTCGCTGCCGTAAAGAAGGACAGATGTCACGTAACAGCCCAGTATTCTTTTCTCTGTTACCAAAGAAATCCTCCTGTCTCGCAGTACTCTGTCCAGCTTTTAGAATGTGTCCTTGGCCATCCCAATACATCTATGGATCTCAGTGTCACACTTACCGTCCTTTGTTAAGACGCTTCTCAGATATTTAAACTTCCGCGTCTGCTTGATTCTAGTGTTCCCGACCTGCAAATCGCATTTCGGGCTCTTCCTCTTGCAGATGACCATGCATTCTGTCTTCCGGTGTAGTTACCAAACTTAAACTGAGTTGATGATTTTTTGTGAAATAGAACCATTCCCTAAGTTTCACAAGTAGGCCTTGTTGAGTTGAAATTTACAAATATTTGTAGTTGGAAAAAAATAGAAAAACGAATCACATCGACTTATAACAAATTTATTTACCTACACTCATAATTTGCTTTCTAGAATTTAAACAATTCCATAACGAGAAATGTATTGTTAAAGATCGCTGGTAATATTTCGTTTGTCTGTAAGGAAGAATTGAATATTTGAATATGAATTGTACAATTAAAGTCCGCGGAAATTAGGTTGAGATTTTGGGTTGATTTGAAAGTAGTAAAAAAAAATTAGTGTAGGAATGAAGGTTGAATTGAAAAAGTTCTTTTTTTGCTGTTATTAGCTAAAAATTAAGTCGATTTCATTTTATGTTGAATAGTATAAGGTTTCATTTGACCATCGTAGTAAACGGGGTGTTTTTTGAACTGACTTTTGTAATATCCGGCAAAATTTGTGATGTTAACATCTGATGATAAAACAGAATATTTGGCTTATATTAGCTCTTCCGATTCTACTCTAGACACTGACTTTTCACTTAGAACTGAGTCTCTATTGACTCTATGTCGTTAAGTGTTCTTTTAAAAGATCTGCTTCCGTAAAAATGAAACGGATAGATATGTTTCTTTACTTTTTTCATTGGCTGAAAAACAATTTTATTTTTTGGTTTGATTAATGTTGAGTCGATTTTTAATATCATGTGTTGCAGGAAATTATTTTTTTGCTATTGATTTTTAATTTCCAGTGTCAAGCTGTCAGATTGAAAACTTTCTTTAGAATTTGTTTTAACTAAAACGTACTCCGACAACATTATGTCTGAAATGATAGCAAGTCAAAATAGTCAATTCGAGAACGCCCAACAGATTTCTATCAGCACAATTTGATAACTAATTAAGCGTTCCTATGAACTGCCTACCCAATCGACATATAAGGATATCTTTATATGTTTAATCGTGAAGTGATTTTTTCTCGATGTAAACGATCAGACTACCCCACTCCCTCGATCTCGGGTGTGTACTGGGGAGGGTAGTCGCAGAAATCACTCTTTGCTAAGTCTCGACTAAGAGACACGTGCTTTTTCAGTTCTTGACCCTGTCTCTAAGTAACATGTACGTATTTAAAATTAATTCTTGTATACCTTCATGGTTTTCCAACATCTTTTCTTTTCTTTTTTTTTTCCAAATGACTAATTTACTTAAGTTAATCTGTTCTTTCGCTATTACTAATTGTTTTAGTTTCCATAACTGTCTTCTTTCTTATGGTACTGAATTTGAATCCACCTCGACTTAAGTTTTCTATTAAGTTTGTTGAATATAAGTTGGCCTGTGAATAAGATTGCAGTCAGCTAAAAAAGGAACAAACGTTATCTCTATAAATATGAAATCGATTGGGGAAAAAGTTGTACTCGTTGAATTACTTAAAGAGATAACTTTATCTCTTTAGCGAATTCAACGTGTACAACTCTAATGTTGAGGCTGTAGAGGACCGGTGGTTTGCGTGTTGTTGTATTAGAAACACGTGTTTAACTCCTGGTAGAATATTAAAAGGTTCAATTACAAGAAAATGGCTGGACTCAAGTTAAGTCCAACTGAAAATGTAAAGAAGACAAACAAGACAAATATATGTATTAAACAAAACAATTTTACAATGGACAATAACATTTGTGTGTGTAAACATTGGTGTCTGTTCTTTGGTGAATGTTCGTACGTACGTGTATGTGTGTGTAATGTTCATGGCGTCTCCCACGAATGGGAAGACGCGGATCTTCTAAGAGAGCTTACATTGTAGTCGCTGAAATGAAGAAATGAGAAAGAGAACGAGAAGTCGCCCAGTATTTATAGTATAGGGAGAATGACTCCTAGTGACAATTTGGGAATTAAGGAGCTAACTCCGACAATACCCCGCTCAGATTGAAAGTTGTAGGAACGAAAACATTTAATATGTAAAAAGTTCATGGAAGTTTTGAATATTGTCCTTGTGAACTGAAAAGAAAAGCTGTCGGAAATGTGGTTAAGATGCGCGATTCAACGAAATGTACTTGTGCTGTCTTCAGGGTGATGTCATCAGGGTGCTGTATATTTTTCTCTAGTGGGTCAGAGTCGGAGTACGTCTTGGAAGAAACGTCGGTAGTGTTCAACGTTTGCTATTAACATTTGTCTTTTTCCAATGCTCCACGTTGAATTGGCTTTGTCGTCCCGTCGCACTGTTTCCCGACCGTAGTTTTGTTTGAAAACGAGCTTGTTTGTTTGATATGCGTGGATAAAGTTAGCGCACAAAATTTAATAGAAGCAGCGTTGTGGCAAAGTTGAGCTGATGCAGAATTTCTACCGAGTGTCGAATGCAGTTTGAGAGAATTTGCTATTATTGTCGATTGAATATCGTACTTGCAAATTCTTAGTTTGTTCGAGTTGCATCGTTGAAGAATGAAGATAAGGGACAGTGAGTCGCCTTTTGAGATGTGGTGTCACACTTTATCTATTTCAGTCCAGAAGAAAAGAGTGTTAGTAGAAAAATGGCGTTGAGTTTTCCGTTTGGTGCGGCCGTAAGCATGTCTTCTGAGTGAAATTGGGTCATACGTCGCTGAGAGAAAGAAAGGGTTAAGCAAATATAGACCAGTGGGATAATGAGTGTTGTAAGGCTCGTGTCATAGTAATAGTAATTGTAGTTTAGTGCCGATTATGGCTTTCAACGAGTTTTAGGAAAAAAATCTATCTGTCGCACCGGAGAAATTGTGTTTTGTACATATATACCGTCTTGTGCCTGTTAGCAAGAGTTTAAAATTCAATCACGTCGGAAGGTAACCAATTTGTTGAGGACCGTGTGTGTTTGTGTGTTGTTGTATTAGAAACACGTGTGTAACTCCTAGTAGAAATTTAAAAGGTCCGACTACAAGAAAATTGCCGGACTCAAGTCCAAATGAAGATGTAAAGAAGACAAACAAGACCGATATATAAATAAACAAATATATGTATTAAACAAAACAATAGACAATAACATTTGTGTGTGTGTAAACATTCTTTGGTGAATGTTCGTACGTACGTGTATGTGTGTATAATGTTCATGGCGTCTCCCACAAATGGGAAGACGCGGATCTTTTAAGAGAGCTTACATTGTAGTCGCTGAAATGAAGAAATGAAAAAGAACACGAGGCGAGAAATCGCCCAGTATTTATAGTATAGGGAGAATGACACCTAATGACAATTTGGGAATTAAGGAGGAGCTAACCCCGACAAGGCAAATAAATACAAGCATGTACATTTGTCGGAATCCTTCTGCTCGTTTTTTCCTTGAATGTTAAAATTTGGAGTGTCGTGACAATAACAGAATATCGTTACGGGGTCGCTCGTAATTTGACCGTTTAAAATAATCACACAATTTTCATTGAAGGGATAAAATTCAGTGAAAAAACAAAGTAATTTCAACAAATAAACATTAATTTAATATAACGACAAGAATATCAGCAGTTGATGATAGATTGGAAAGTAATGCCTTTTTGTTTGGGTTAATAAAGTTCTGAAATAAAATATAAACTGTCTTTATGTACGTATGTGAGAAACAATAGAATGTCGTGATATGTGTGTTTGTATGAAAAATTCAACATGTGTGTGCGTGATTCATCGTAAAGAGGATGCAAGAGATAGACATTGTTTCTTACTGTTGGCGGTGTTGCCGTAGTCTGAAGTTTGTCGACGTTGGTTGTCGCTTCCTGCATGAGAGGCTTCAGAATTAGATTATTTATTTATTCCTAATTGGTCTTGAAAGGGCACGTGGTATGTCTTCTACTACGTCCGCACGATATTTGGGCAGTATCTACCTAAAAATAATGATGACTAATACAACAAACTTTTTGATTTGTATTCTATTATTTTATTGGTGTTTTTTTAAGATGTATTTTGTTGAGTGTGATTCGTTTATAAATATTGTATTTGATATTTTAGTGGACACGACACGTTTTTTTTAGCTCCGTGATAACTTTTTACCGAAATATGCCCAATATAGTCAGTTCCTGTAGGCTTAAAGGTTTGATAAAATTCGAACTAAACTTAGGACATTAAAATTTCTTATCACACCGTACATTGAGAAATTAGGTTTTTGACTTCCGAGATATTGTAGTAGACCGTGTGTGTTTGTGTGTTGTTGTATTAGAAACACGTGTGTAACTCCTGGTAGAATATTAAAAGGTCCAACTACAAGAAAATTGTCAGACTTGAATTAAGTCCAACTGAAGATAAAGAAGACAAACAAGACCGATATATATATATATATATATATATATATATATATATATATATATATATATATATATATATATATATATATATATATATAAACAAATATATGTATTAAACAAAACAATTTTACAATGGACATAGACAATAATATTTGTGTGTGTGAATGTTTGTGTCTGTTCTTTGGTGAATGTTCGTACGTACGTGTATGTGTGTATAATGTTCATGACGTCTCCCACAAATGGGAAGACGCGGATCTTTTAAGAGAGCTTACATTGTAGTCGCTGAAATGAAGAAATGTAAAAGAGAACGAGGTGAGAAGTCGCCCAGTATTTATAGTATAAGGAGAATAACCCCTAGTGACAATTTGGGAATTAAGTAGGAGCTAACTCTGACAATATCTTTAGGTATTCAAAGGCTAAAAAGATGTAGTTTGCTTCTGTTCTCACCTCATTTGAGGTGGAAGAAGGCACCAGGTTGCGGGGATTCCAAGCCTGCTACAATACCGTCCCCACTGCATTAAAAGAAGAGGGGGCGGTGTAATATCGACCCCAGTGTGACAGTTGTCGCGGAAACTGGGCAAATATTGTCCTTGGTCCATATGGACGTGTATAGGCACCCTATTTAAAATTAAGGTGATTGGAATTTCAAACCGAACCTTTTATTTCGTCCACCGGTTAGATTTTTCTAGTTCCACGTGCCATACCTCTTTTGGATGTCTCAGTTATTTCCCTTTAACTCAACTCTCCAAGTTTTGGTTCACCACTGCTGTGACCTGGTATTGAGCTCACAACTCTTTGGGTCTAATCACTG
This sequence comes from Acanthosepion esculentum, assembly GCA_964036315.1. NCBI lineage: Eukaryota > Metazoa > Mollusca > Cephalopoda > Sepiida > Sepiidae > Acanthosepion > Acanthosepion esculentum. The sequence goes on along the minus strand of OZ038481.1, from coordinate 131,358,578 downwards.
GATCTAACCAACATCTTTATCCACTGGGCCATGTGTCCTTGAATCACCTGAAGAAGGCCGGAGCATACAACTGCCGAAACATTGTGAATATGGCAATGAAGATGAGAATAACAGTCTGAATAATGTAAATAATGCAAGTCATCATAATACCTCATCTCAGAGATATAGACAGACTCAGAATTTAGATCTTTTTATCTAAATTTGGTACTGTTTTGCCTTAAGGGTTTTGGAGATAAGCAATATCTCTTTTAAAACTTAAATAAAAAATTAAAGCTCGTGTCCATAAAAATAAATAAAAGTTAATTTTAGTGTCAAAAAATAATTATAATAATTATAATTATCATTAATTCACTCATTCTAAACCAATGAGAATCGACCGCCAATGTTCTCCGCTACACACATAAACACGTGACATTCTCATTATCGGACAAAAAGTTCATGCGGAGAGGTCGTCAACACGTGCGCCAACGGAAATGTCGGCTCCGTTTTCCTTTTCAGGCCATAATAGTAACTTATAGCACTCAACAAAAATCCGAGGTAAGAAAACCCCAGATACTTCTTGTATATTCTGGACACTTATTATACACATCGATAAAAAAAAAGAAAAACATAAAAGAAAGACTGTATACCTTTTACTTATTCTTTATCTTACCATTCTGTCAAATTCCGATCTATATTTGAACTACATTTTACTCAGTATTACTGTCTCTCATTTCTCCAACACAACAACCAAATAATAAATAATTCTTGTTTTGTTGTTTCCACCTCTTGCTGGTTCTCATTTTAACGAGTATTTTTTTAATATTAAATGTTAAAGTGTTTATATTTATTTACTCAGGGTTATAACGCCTCCTACACTTATTTAGTTTTGCATTTTAATAAGGATATACATTCACATGTTTTTTGTTGTTTTTTTTTAATATATCAGTGCTTTACATTAATCAATTTAGTCAGTATGTATTCATGTCAACGAAAGAGAGTAGTAGAACCTCGACCTACGAATTTAATCCGTTCCAGTAATGAATTCGTAACTGGAAATTTCGTAAGTCGAAACAATTTTCCACATTTAAAATAATAGAAATTAAATTAATTCGTTCCAAGATCCGAAAATATTGATATAAAAATCAATGAAAATTGTATTTTATGCAAAATTAAAGTACTTTTTTTTTTTAAGATTACCCACAAATGTAATAATGTAAAAAAATATATCACTGTGACTCTTCTCAGGCTTTATCAATGAGATTTAAGCAATTTAGGATATTGAAGTAATTCTTCCAAAATTCTCTTAGGGTCAGGTTTGTATTTTCGGTCACTTCAAAACACCTCTGAAACAAGGCAACTTTATCAGAGCTTGCAGCCTCTCCATGTCTCAATACACTGTAGATGCGAGTTCTCTTTTTAAATTTTTAAAACCATTCTCCGCTTGCCTTAAATGCATTTTCATCTTCAGAAGACGTGCCTGGCATTTTTCTGATAAGATCCACACACAGTGCCCTTGCCTTTGCACATGTAATATCTTCAGACACAAAATCACCTCTTAGCTTCCTCTCATTCATCCACACTAACAACAGCTTCTCAACATCTTCAAGGGCTTTTGGATGATACGCGGTAATTATGCTAACTACCTTGGCTACATCAAGCTTTTTTTTATTTCAATCTTGTTCTTTAGGATAATGTAAATTGTTGATGCTGAACATCCGCATAGATTGGCAAGGTCAGAAACACGGGTACCTTCTTTGTGCTTCTGAATAATCCCCTTCTTCATTTGCACAGATATTTTTTCTCTCTTCTTAGTAGCAACCAGCTTCTTGGGTGACATCGTGGGCTACAAAAATTATCCAAAAATTACCCACTAAAATTCAAAATTTATTGCACATGTACCGCAATATTTACAGTAACACATTAAACTGTACAGTACAGTAACTGTATGGAAAAAGGTAAAGCAACAAACTGCAGTGATGAAATGAGCCGTACAAATCAACCTGAACTGTATGCGTAGTTTACGAGCTGTACCTGCATTTCATACATTTTATTTTACTCTAATTAAACTTTATAATTTTTTTTACATTTCTCTACTGTACTGATATCAATTTAAAATTCAATGATTATAGACACTGTATATTAGACTAAAACACACTTTACATTACATAGAGATTAAACGAAATGAACCCAGCATTGTCATATTTTACCTTCATTTAATTCAATAAATTTGAATAAAATTTACATGTTACTGTACTGTACAGTAATGCACATGTACTGTATTCATTACTGTACAAAAAACTTTGCACATTATTCATTTTTTTTTACACTTACACTAATATAATCACAAATATTCGTGCATTGCAAATGTATTCTACGAGGTGACAGAGGACTGAGTGGAACTATGTAGCATCGTACTACATCTAGTGTGATGGAACTGTATAGAAATATGTACTGTATAATAATATAATACAGTACTGTCTATAAAATATATTATAATATAATGTACACTGTATATAAAACATAAAAATATAATAATAAAAAATCCAGTATAAAATATATCTGCAAACATTTAGTATTGTTATACTGTATAATACTGCAGTATTATATTATAATATATATAAAAATAAAATATAATATATAATACATAAAAATATAAAATACGGTATATTTAGATAAGATTAAAATGTATTTTCTGTACACTTATATCAAATATCTAGTTTGAAATGCAGTGGCGGGGAGCCCATTCTTAATTTCGTAAGTCGAAATTAATTTGTAAGTGGAAACGAATTTTATGACAAAGTTTTGTTCGTATTGTGAGTTTTATGTAAGACGCTTCTGAAATGCTAAATAACTAATTTATTTAGTTGAAATAAGCACCATTTTGATAAACGGCTGTTCTCCAACGTACCTCTAAACTCTTGATCTCATCTTTTAAAAAATTCTCATCCATTAATGTGATAAACAGTTCAAATGCTTCGATTACCTCTTACTTATTGGAGAATGTTTTATTGCATATGAAAGGTGCAAAATGCTTAAATAAGTGATAATCAGTAGGAGAGATATCTGGTGAATATGCAAAATGAGGCAACATTTCATTATTCAGGCTGAGCAGCTTTTGAATCGTTGATTGAGAAGCGTGCGTTGTCGTACAGCAAAATTTGGCCATCCCTATTCACAAGTCAAGGAAGTTTCTGTTTCAATTTTTCGTGCATACACTCAATTTCTCCACAATAAGAGTTTACTGTTATTGTTTTCCCTTGAGGCAAGAATCAATAATGAATAACCCCTTTGAAAGATTACCATACAGTCACCATTCACTTTTTAGGGTGCAGTGGAGGTTTTGGGTATTGTTTTGGTGATTCATTTGCATCTAACCACTGTCCTACTCTTTTACTGCTGTCAAACAGTATCCATTTCTCATCGGATGTAATGATTCAATGCAAAAATGGTTCTTTTTCCCAGTTTGTACTCATACAGTAAGATTATTCTACATTGTTTCATTGTAATCATTTTCATTGGGTTTATATATTGAAAGAAAAATTATCTGGAAAGTAAAAGAGCTAAAAGTTTTTATATACTAAGAAGATTATTTCGTTAGACGATCGACAATCAACCAAAACCTGTGTCATTTTATGTCCGGCCCACTAATATATATGCCCCCACATACCAAATTTCAGGATAATTTCTAACAGGCCTATTTGGTTTATGGTCAATTTATGCTAGCTTTATCTAAAACATGTTAAAACCGTCCAAAATACATAAACGGTTTGTTTTTTCTATTTTTAAACAGAAAAGTAATAATAAAAGATTGTAAATAAACCAAAAAAGTTATTTAAAAATTAAGCAGTAATACAAAATAAATATAAGTAAAAAAACAACTTATCAACAGTTTCTCAAAAAATCAATTTTCTTTTGACATTTGCCTTTTTAAAAAAAACATTCTACATATTTTTTCGAACTTCATCCGATAAAAACTTTCCTTTGTTGTTGTAAAATATATCCAAAACAATTTTTGCTGCAAAGTGAATTTCTTTATCAGTGCGTTGTTCACAAGTAAAAACATATTTTGGAGAATAAGTTTCCAAAATTCTTTTAGCAGAAGCTCTTGTAGTGGCTTCATTATGTTTTACAATAAATTCATCTGCATAGTCAAGTATAGCAAAACAAGTACAAATGAACTCTGACATTTGGCTAGATGGAACTGTAAGACCTGCTCGAGAAAGTAAGTTAGAGTATTGTTTCTCTGTAGCATCATCATTATCATTGCCTACCATGACCAGGGAACACATTTCACATTGAAAACGTGTAATTAATTTTTTTTGAATTTTCTCAAATAAAGAAAAAAGAGGGTAATGGAATTTTCTCCAGATGTAAGTTGTAGGCTTGTTGAGATATATAGAGCAGTAGTAAGGCATAAGGTATTAGTTCTGCAGAAAATGAAGGATGACCTCTTGGTTTGTAATGTTATCTTTGTTGTAATTCTTTTAGAATTGAATATGGTTGTTCTTCCACCACATTTTGTATGTAGTTTGGAAAAGTTTCTAACACGTTAAATCTTGTGAGTATGTATCCATATATAAACCACCGTAGTAACAGCAGAGGGGTTCTATCGCACTAAAGCTGGACTGGAAGATTTTGGTCAATGCAAAGACATTTTTTTATAGATGGAAAATGTATTTCAGGGTTGTTGTGTAGGATCCACCTAATCTGCATAGGGATAAACACGCATAGGGGTTTATTCAAATACAACAGGCTTCCTTTTGGTATTAAAGTGGCACCAGCCATTTTTCAACAAGCCATGGACGTTATGTTGAATGACTTAGACTTTGCGTGTGCCTACTTAGATGATATTATAGTAAGGAGTGCAAACGTCGACGAACATCGAGAGCATCTCAATCAAGTATTTAAAAAGATTCAGGACTTTGGATTTAAAGTCAAAGAATCAAAGTGTGAATTTGGTTTGGAGGAAATTAAATATTTAGGTCACATAATCAACAAAAATGGCAGATTTACAGATCCGGAAAGGTCCATTGCGATTAGAAACATGCCGACGCCCACTAACGTGGCGACACTACAGAGTTTTCTGGGGCTCGCGAACTATTATCAAGCGTTCATTAAAGGAATGTGCAATCTAAGAGCTCTGTTGAATGAACTACTGAAAAAAGACAAGGCATGGGAATGGACGGTAGAATGTCAAAAAGCCTTTGATGAAATTAAGAAAATGCTTACGTCCGACCTCTTTTTAACCCATTACAATCCTAAACTGGATATTGTAGTGGCAAGTGATGCTAGTTCATACGGGGTAGGAGCATGTATTCAACACATAATGCCAGATGGTTCTAGAAAACCGATTGCGCATGCTTCGAGGGCATTACTCCCAGAAGAGCGAAGTTATTCACAGATAGAAAAGGAGGCGCTGAGTATCATTTTTGCCATAACAAAATTTCATAGATACATCTACGGCAGACATTTCAGGTTAGAAACGGACCATAAACCTCTGATCACTATTTTTGGGTCAAAGAAAGGGTTACCCGTTTACACGGCAAATCGACTGTTAAGATGGGGAACCATTCTTCTCAATTATGATTTCCGCATAAAGCACCTATCATCCAAAAATATAATTCATGCGGATACCTTATCAAGACTCGTACCGAATAAAGATGAAGGATTCGAAGAAACAATTATTGCAAATATCAGAGCAGATTATGAGGTGAAAAGCATGGTAAACAACATTGTAAGAGAGCTACCGGTTACATCAAAAGAAATCAAAAAAGAATCTGAAAGCGATGATTTCATTGTAGGAATAAAAAGTAAAATGGTAGCAAATGACCAAAAAGTTCAGGAGATCTATTCAATTTGTGACGGAATTTTATTATATGGTGAGAGAGTAGTAGTACCAAAAAAGTTGCAGAAAAGAATCCTACGGGACTTTCATATGGGTCACCCGGGGATTAATAGAACAAAAAGCTTAATGCGAAGCTTTGTATATTGGAAAGGAATGGATGTGGATATCGAAAACATGGTTCATCGATGTAAAGGGTGTGCATTAGCAGCTAAGGCACCACCTATAGTACACAAACCATGGCCAAAGACGGATCATCCGTGGGAAAGATTACACATTGATTTCGCTGGTCCAGTAGAAGATTATTACTACTTAATAGTGGTAGATAGCTTTACAAAATGGCTGGAAGTACTACGCTGCAAAAAGCCTACGTCCAATACCACAACAACTTTTTTGCATGAACTATTTGCACGGTTCGGTGTGCCAGAGTGTATTGTGAGTGACAATGGTACACAATTCACTTCTGACGAATTTAAGGAATTTTGTGAGTTATATCAAATTAACCACATAACGACGCCGCCGTATCATCCGAGATCCAATGGACTCGCAGAAAGATTTGTAGATACGTTAAAGCGCGCTCTGAAGAAAGCCTCAGGAGTTCCAACGGAAAAGGCGCTTCAGCAATTCCTACAAGTATACAGAATCACGCCTAACCAGAGAACACCATCAAACATGGCACCAGCTGAACTAATGTTCGCTAGGAAAGTTAAGTCAGTGTTTGACAAGCTTTTGCCAGGAAGAAATAGAATAAAGAACACTATGTATACAGCTAGAAAAAGATACACCCCCGGAGAGAAGGTGTTTTTCAAGTGCTATAGAAACAACATTGAGTTCTGGGAGCGAGGCATAGTGGATAAGAGAATCGGTGACCTGATTTACATAATAAAAGGGCCGAAGAATACTCATAAAAGGCACCAGAACCAACTCAAAAAATGCTACGTGCTAGAGCATGAAGAGAGTATACCGGATGAGGAGGAAGATCCCATTGATGTAATGTATGATACTTTTCAAGTAGAACCTCCGCAGAGTGCTCCTGAACCGAGAAGATCCGGTAGGAAACGAAAGTTCACGGACCCATTGGACGTGAATCCAAAACGAAAAAGATATTGAAAAAAAAAAACAGATATACATATGAACTATGCAAAGGGGATCTACAAAGAAATAACCATAATCATCATCCCATATAGAAGCCAGTTTGAACTCCAAAAGGATTCCAAGGCTTGGGAGGGGGGTGTTGTGTAGGATCCACCTAATCTGCATAGGTGACTACCAACTATATAAATAGTGGTTGGTGCCGGAGGACGAGGAAGAGGAATCACGAGATCCAACTAGAGACTCTGATCGACTGCGACTAGTCAACACATTCTCCAGGAACGTCTTCCCAGAAATATACAGAAATACTATATGTACTTCTTGTGTACACTTTCTTGTTATAATACATTCTTGTTCTAAGTACATTTTGTGTTGCATTATTATTCCATGCATTAGGCGAGATTAAACATTGAGTCAAGACTCAACAAGGGTCAAAGTCTATTCTGTAAATGAAAATATAATCTTCCTTTTTTTAAAATTCAAAATCGTTAGGACAACATTTTCCTTCTCCCAATTGAGTAAAATCCTTTATCGTATCAGCTGAAATAAAATCATGTCATTCATCAGTTTGGATCAGTCGTTGCTATGGAGGCTCTCTGCGTTCATTTGTATTCGGCAAAAGAGACATTTTTTTTCATGTATTGTAGGTATTGGATGTAAATCCCAATTCAGTTTGTTTCGTTTTCCTTTCAAAATAAATTTCTCTTCAAAATGTTTCATACAGAGAACTGAATTTTTTGTAGGAAACCAGTCAAGACGATTAACGTATTTTATCCATTTTTTTTCCGAGGTCGGATTTTCCAAAAGGTAAAGAAAATGTTGATACTTATTCCCTGTTAGTAACATATCCACTAGAATAGCCAAATGCAACACATTTGTTAACCATTTTTATTAAACAAAATATCAGAACAAACGTAATAGCGTTCATTTGTAAAACGGGTCGTATACGCAGTTGAAAATCATAAAAGGAAAGCGATGTAACCTCACAGCCGTTTATAATTCTTCGTGGATTAGTAAAAAAAAAAAAAAAAAGTGTAAATATGCATTTACTGTTGAAAACATGTCAAGGGAATTGACATAATGTTTGGTAATTTCTGTGTAATTGTACGTTGTTAATTTACGTTCTCAGAATTCAATTTTTAAAGTTACCTCTCCTTTAGATTATCAATTTTCTAAGCGGCTAGTGACATTATTTTTGTTTAAGTTACATCGGCCTGTTAGAATTCAGCTTGTTATGTGACATGTGGGGCCGTATAATACTAGGTGGCTATGGACAACCTAATATCTCATTTTAGTAGATTCAGTTATTTTCTGGTATCCACAGATTTTAAAAATGAACTAAAAAATTAAAACTCTAACTTATCTTCACACTTTTCATTAAACAAAAAAAAACTGTAACTTGAGTTTTATGACTACAATAAATTCAATTTAAAAAAGTGTAGATAAATATTTTTTTAGATATTCATTATTACTGTCCTTATTTTCTTCGAAACTTGAAGCAATTATATTATGTTGTTACTGTATGCGACTTAGATATCTTTCTTCATTTTCATTATCTATCAGACGACAACTGTTGTCGTCTGCTACTGACAATTCGTTATCATCACAAATGGTGTCGGTAGTTTTATTGATCTTTTAACCCTACCTAATCATTTTAAAATATTTCCTTTCTGCATATTAAATAAAGCTTCGTTGAGATTATAATCATTTTTATTCCAAAAGTTATTGTAACACGTGACTTAAATCCAGTTGTGTACAAGTCAAAGTAGCTATGATTACGTTTAAAGGCTCCCGTGAATAAGAAACGTTTCACTTCCGATAATTTTTTTTAGAAAAGTATTTTTAAAACTAAATATCTACTCTATAAAGTGTTGTAAGTAAATAATTACAAAAAGCCACGCAAGGAAAAAAAGTTTTCACAACGAGAGTGAAATCACTAGGATTTTAACAATATTCTTGCAATTTATAAGGATCTTTCTTCTTCTTCTTCTTCTTCTTCTTCTTCTTCTTCTTCTTCTTCTTCTTGTATGAGCTGTGTCCATTCAGGACGTGGGCGATCAAGACTCTCCACTACTTCCTAATTTTTGTAGCTCTTAGTAATGTTTGTTTCTTTACTATCTCGTCCACTTCTGCTGCCATCCATTTACACAAGCTCTTTAGGTAGGTTACTTACATTTTTCCTATTCTTTTGCTTTCAGTTGCTTGTGAGTGTCAAATTCTCCAAGCCCCCTTTCTTCATTATGTGTCCCAGAAATTTCAACTCTTTTATTATTCTAATTGTAAGCGTCTTTTATGTTTTACTTTTCCTTAAAACTTCCTCGTTACTTATATGTTCAGTCTATGATATTTCCAGCAAACTTCTGTAGAACCACATCTCTGCTGCCTCAAGTCTCCTGTTCATCTGTGAGGAAATTGTCCAGTATTCACTACCATATAGGAAAATAATTATTGTATAGTAGTTCAGCACCCTTTTATTTATTTTATAATGGAATTTTCATGTTTCTTTATACATTGTATAGCATTTGGAACGTATCTTTCAGTATTCCAATACGCCCTTGGATTTTGATGTTACATTTTTCGTCATCTGATAAAAACACTTTCCAGCGACTTAAATTCCTGTACTCGTTTAATTTTGACATCTCCAATTTGTAACTCGCATCTAGATCTGTTCAACCATACATCCTATCTTATTATTAATGATTTTCTTTTTTTCTACGTTATTACTTTGTCTAGGTGATCCGGAAGTGTTTCTTTCTGTGTTTGTCATCAGTACTCTAACATCTGCGTATCTTATATTCTTAACATTGTGCCCACCAATAATAAATACTGCGAGGACATCTAGTTCCCTTAGGATTATCTCGCTGTATAGGTTAAATAAATATCATCTGCGTATCTTATGTTCTTAACATTGTGGCCACCAATAATAAATCCGCCAAGGACATCTAGCTCTCTTAGGATTACCTCACTGTATAGGTTAAATAGATATCATCTGCGTATTTTATGTTCTTAACATTGTGCCCACCAATAATAAATCCTCCGAGGACATCTAGTTCTCTTAGGATTACCTCAGTGTAATAGGTTAAATAAATATCATCTGCGTATTGTATGTTCTTAACATTGTGGCCACCAATAATAAATCCTGCGAGGACATCTAGTTCTCTTAGCTCACTGTATAGGTTAAATAAATCTGATGAGAAGATAAATATTTGTCCTACGTCTCTATATTTTTGATAAGCTTAGCCTGGTGGTTCATTAAGCTGATTGTCCGATGGAGCTCGTATTTGTTTACACCTGGTTTATTATACAGCGCTACTGAGGGTTTCCATTACGTCACCGCAGTCATATAATTTATTTATTATTTCTATAACCTTGTCGATATCGAAGGCCAATAGTATCTCTATTATAATCCCATCAGGTCCTTTTGCTATGTTCCTCTTCATCTTGGCTAATTCTGACCTTAACTTTAATATTTCAGATCCTTCTGTATATTATATATTGGTTTTCTTTTTTCATCATAAAAAGGGTTCTACAATATATTATTTCCCTCTATGAAGTATTTTTCTTTATCTGTTATGAGCGTTCCCTCTTTTGATTTTATGTAACATATTGATGAGTACATCTTTCATCTTGTAGTGAAAGAGATGATCAGCTACCTCGAAAAAGAGTTCGTGTTTTGTGTGCGATCTGCCGAAGAAAAATTACCAAAAAGTAGTTAGCAAAAATCTACTTTAGGGACCAGAATCTATGCTAATCCCTCTCCTGAATGGCGTGAGCAATCAGAAAGATCTCTCGGTGAACAAAAGCCGTTGTTTTTCGCTTATGTGGGGTATTGCATTTTCTGAGATTGGTGGGCGAACACGCGTTTTTGCTAGTGAGAAATGAAGATTGGATGTGTGACCCCATTTTGTCGTTTCTACATTGTCTGTTGGACTGTTACGACGGACTATCATTTGAACTGTGATTTGTCTACAAGTGTTGCGGTTGAGAGACAGAAGAAATCTATTACAGACGTTTGTTGCTACTATAAGTTGATAGTCGTTTTTCTTTTTCTTTTCTTTACAACTACACATCTTGTTATTTCCTTTATGCATACCGGCTGTATATGTGATGCTCCTTCTTGCTATCTCTACACAGTCTTCGTTGAGCCATTTCACTTTTACCGACCTGCATTTGTTTCTAATATTTGTGTTTATGGGATTATCCCAATGGACTTCACTTAACGTCATTGAGTAGTATGGCAATCAGTGGTATAAAAGGAAAGGACTCACTTTTTCTTTTTGATTTCTCACTCATAGGATGCTGTAGGTACAAGAAGTTGTCTAGTCTTCCTCTAAGGAGACACACTCCCTGGGAAAGTCGACGTCTTAATTTCACCAAACTACGTGGTGGCGCACATACACTCTACCACTAATTTCATAAATGCTTTCTTTCTTTTTTATGAGCATTCTTTCTGTGTCCACACAAGTATATTCTTTTCTCTTTTTGAATCATATTAATCTTTGTATAAATATATAAATCATCTATATGTTGAACTCATTTATTTTGAAATTTTTCAGCCATCAGCAGAGAGGTTGCCATCACAAATGGCAATATCTCTGCTACATATTTAATGCTTTATATTCTGTACCAATCCTTGGCATTGTTTGTTGTCTTTTTATCATCATGTCAAGATTTTCATGACATCCATTTCTTATGTTTTTTTAATCATATTTCTTGGGATGATGTCATTTGTTGAGGTAAGGAGTTTCTTTTAATGGGTTCCACTTTGAATTTCCAGTCACATTCAAATTATTATATTTGCTTTTAGCTTTGTCAGCAAACATCTCTTTCAGATTCAGGAATCTATCATATTGTACTTTAGGCATTGCTTTAGTTTTCTTTTCTTTCTGTAATTTTATTCTGATTATAACTGGAAGGTGGTTACTCCCACAGTTGGCACTTGGATAGGTTTTACAGTGTAAAACTGCATTCTTGAATCTTTCGTTGATTGTTATATAATCAATCTAGTTCTTTATATCTCACCCTAAACTTCTTTCTCAAGCGTTTTTGGTGCTTTTGAAATTACGTGTTGGTTGTTATATGGTAATTTTTTTAACACCTTGGACACATTTTCCCCGGTGCTCATTACTGGTTCCTAGTCCAAACTTGCCGACTATTTCACTGTCATGTTCTTTTTCTACTTTAGCATTCCCATGATGATAGTAATCTCCTGTGATTTGAATCCAGTCTTGGAACTACCCAGTGTTCTGTAAAATTTATCAGTTTCATCATTTGTGCTTTGTGATGTTAGTGTGTATACTACTATAATGGATATATTAAACAGCTACCTTTTGAACTTAACTAGAAGAATGCTATCAGGCAACTGACAATATCCCAGGGCATATTTCTTCATGCCTGGATGTGTGTATGTCTGCTCCCACTAGATTAATACTAGGATCAGTATTTATCTACTTCCTCCCAACACATGATTGGGCACCTCGAGGCGGTGTAATGGTTAGCAAGCTTGTCTTGCTAGAACAATTAAAACTGAGTAGTGATTCGTTCCTCACTGGGTGCCCCTTACTTTCGGCCTTGTGCCACATCTAAGCTATGCTTGGAAAATCACTACTCCCAACACATGATGTTTCAAGTTAACTGTAGCCGTCCCCCATGCATACATTTGGGTATGTCTACAAATTGTCCACCTTTGATAATTGATTTTCTTTGGTTCGCTCCAGAAATCAGAGGGTTAATCACTGATTTAGATGCAATAGGAAAGCACTCCTGGAGCTGGAGACAAGATTGGAGTGAGAATTCAGAAATATTGGGAACTAATATAAGAAACCATCTATTTGTTAAGTGCTGAGTTCAAATACTGAATGACTACATATAGTTAGGTTAGTTAGTAAACTAAATAACTAAAAAGAAAAGAAATAATGATCCAGAACTGAATTTAAACAAATGTAAATAAATAAATTATGTAAAAAATATTTTCCTGCATCACTTGTGTTTCTTGTGGAAATATTTTATGTTTTAAAAAAAAGTGACATTTTGTATTGGAAAATGATTGAATTATTTCCAGAGTTGCAGATCAGTTCAGAAAATATGCAGATATTTGCAATAAAAATTGAGCCTGAAGTATTACATTTGGTTTGCTGTAAGCCAGGATCGATCTTGAAGTATTACATTTGGTTTGCTGTAAGCCAGGATTGATCTTGAAGTATTATATTTGGTTTGCTGTAAGCCAGGATCGAGCCTGAAGTATTACATTTGGTTTGCTGTAAGCCAGGATCGAGCCTGAAGTATTACATTTGGTTTGCTGTAAGCCAGGATCGAGTGTGAAGTATTACATTTGGTTTTCTGTAAGCCAGGATCGAGCCCGAAGTATTACATTTGATTTGCTGCAAGCCAGGATCGTGCCTGAAGTATTACATTTGGTTTGCTGTAAGCCAGAATCGAGTCTGAAGTATTATATTTGGTTTGCTGTAAGCCAGTATCGAGTCTAAAGTATTACATTTGATTTGCTGCAAGCCAGGATCGAGCCTGAAGTATTACATTTGATTTGCTGTAAGCCAGGATCGAGCCTGAAGTATTACATTTGGTTTGCTGTAAGCCAGGATCGAGTGTGAAGTATTACATTTGGTTTTCTGTAAGCCAGGATCGAGCCCGAAGTATTACATTTGATTTGCTGCAAGCCAGGATCGAGCCTGAAGTATTACATTTGATTTGCTGCAAGCCAGGATCGAGCCTGAAGTATTACATTTGGTTTGCTGTAAGCCAGGATCGAGCCTGAAGTATTACATTTGATTTTCTGTAAGCCAGGATCGAGCCTGAAGTATTACATTTGATTTGCTGCAAGCCAGGATCGAGCCTGAAGTATTACATTTGGTTTGCTGTAAGCCAGGATCGAGTGTGAAGTATTACATTTGGTTTGCTGTAAGCCAGGATCGAGCCTGAAGTATTACATTTGGTTTGCTGTAAGCCAGGATCGAGTCTGAAGTATTATATTTGGTTTGCTGTAAGCCAGGATCGAGCCCGAAGTATTACATTTGATTTTCTGTAAGCCAGGATCGAACCCGAAGTATTACATTTGATTTGTTGCAAGCCAGGATCGAGCCTGAAGTATTACATTTGGTTTGCTGTAAGCCAGGATCGAGCCTGAAGTATTACATTTAGTTTTCTGTAAGCCAGGATCGAGCCCGAAGTATTACATTTGATTTTCTGCAAGCCAGGATCGAGCCTGAACTATTACATTTGATTTGCTGCAAGCCAGGATCGAGCCTGAAGTATTACATTTGGTTTGCTGTAAGTCAGGATCGAGCCTGAAGTATTACATTTGATTTGCTGCAAGCCAGGATCGAGCCTGAAGTATTACATTAGGTTTGCTGTAAGCCAGGATCGAATCGGAAGTATTACATTTGGTTTGCTGCAAGCCAGGATCGTTCCTGAAGTATTACATTTGGTTTGCTGTAAGCCAGGATCGAGCCCGAAGTATTATATTTGATTTGCTGCAAGCCAGGATCGAGCCTGAAGTATTACATTTGGTTTGCTGTAAGCCAGGATCGAGTGTGAAGTATTACATTTGGTTTGCTGTAAGCCAGGATCGAGCCTGAAGTATTACATTTGATTTGCTGCAAGCCAGGATCGAACCTAAAGTATTACATTTGATTTGCTGTAAGCCAGGATCGAGCCTGAAGTATTACATTTGATTTGCTGAAAGTCAGGATCGAGTCTGAAGTATTATATTTGGTTTGCTGTAAGCCAGGATCGAGTGTGAAGTATTACATTTGGTTTGCTGTAAGCCAGGATCGAGCCTGAAGTATTACATTTGATTTGCTGCAAGCCAGGATCGAGCCTGAAGTATTGCATTTGATTTGCTGCAAGTCAGGATCGAGTCTGAAGTATTATATTTGGTTTGCTGTAAGCCAGGATCAAGCCTGAAGTATTACATTTGGTTTGCTGTAAGCCAGGATCGAGTGTGAAGTATTACATTTGGTTTGCTGTAAGCCAGGATCGAGCCTGAAGTATTACATTTGATTTGCTGCAAGCCAGGATCGAGCCTGAAGTATTGCATTTGATTTGCTGCAAGTCAGGATCGAGTCTGAAGTATTATATTTGGTTTGCTGTAAGCCAGGATCAAGCCTGAAGTATTACATTTGGTTTGCTGTAAGCCAGGATCGAGTCTGAAGTATTACATTTGGTTTGCTGCAAGCTAGGATCGTTCCTGAAGTATTACATTTGGTTTGCTGTAAGCCAGGATCGAATCTGAAGTATTACATTTGGTTTGCTGCAAGCCAGGATCGTTCCTGAAGTATTCCATTTGGTTTGCTGTAAGCCAGGATCGAGTGTGAAGTATTACATTTGATTTGCTGCAAGCCAGGATTGAGCCTGAAGTATTACATTTGGTTTGCTGTAAGCCAGGATCAAGTTGAAGTATTACAGAGCATACAATGGCTTAAATGTTGTGAATATGGCAATAAAGATGAGGATAACAGTCCAAATAATGTAAATAATACAAGTAAAAAATGTACAACAAAACAAATGAAAACCAAATGTGTTGAAACGTGAGTCTGTTTGTAACAGAACTGTACAAAATTGACTGAATGAAATGGGATTTTTATACAGAAAAGCCAAAAGCCATTACTAATACACAAGCAGATGAAAATGAGGTTAAAATGGGGGCTAATGAGAAACAATCATGGTCTGTAGATGATTGAATGAAATTGATATTTAGTGATGAATCAAGAATTTACATTAATCAAGATAATGATGCTGTAACTTTTGTCTGGTTCATCAATAATCATTTTGTCTGATGTGAAGTGTGATTATCTTCCTTTGGTTAAAACAAAAGCATGAGGATCTTGTGATGGTTGGTAAAACATATGAGCTTGTGATGTATCAGAACTAGAATTGCTATTTAGCACATATAGAAGCAAGACATGTCTGTCCACCCTAGTTGCTGACAGTAAACCACTAAACCACTAGATATCATCTGAAGCCCACAGCAGTAGGGAGAATAGAAGAGCCCACATGGTATCAAAAAGTTTGTAAAATATACCACCATCTTGACCAATTTTCCTTTGTGATATTCAAGAAACTTAAAGTAAAACTTTCTTGTTTCTTGCCTTTCCACTCTGCTTATTTTATTTATATGTTACAATTTCTCTATATTTATATATTTGTATATAATTTATTGTATGATATAGCTGTATAATTACTATATCACAGATACAATAATACATAGAATGGAGGAATGTAAATAGAAAATATTCTTTCTTGCCTAGCACCCCCATTGCATCAATAATAAATTAGTCCACTGAAGATGTTTGTTGAGTTACCTCCCTCTAATTTTCGAAACCACTACTAGGGAATGCTTTCCGGCACTATAAATACTCGGTGATCTCTTTCTTGCCATCTTTTTTCCATTTTTCCGCAGAGGCATCAACATGGAAATTTCTCACAGAAGAACGTGTTCCCTTTTTGGGACACACATAAACTATACACACACACACACACACACACACACATATATATATACGTAACTTTCACTTAATTTTTTCTAGGACTTTCTCCTACATCAAACTACACATAAACAAACAATTCTCTAGCTTAAATGTTTTCTCCATTAATGTTCATTGTTTAGTAACACAGAACAATATTCTATTGTAACCCTTTATTCTTAATACATTGTTGGGGACGAGTAGAATGTATGAAGTTTCTTCAACTAGAGTGTTGGAAATTATCAGAAGGATTTGGTTGTTAGGCTGGTGTGTTCTTGACATTCATCCTCAACAATAAAAATGTTTAAAATATGAAACACAACAAGGCAATAATTCAATTCAAATAATATGCACATTTATATACAATTTAACACTATTTACAATGATGTTTTTTTTTGTCAAAAAGTTGGTATGTTTAATGTTGTTTTGTATTATAATATCCGGATTGTTCTAGTGTTCAATATATTCGTGTAATATTACAAAGTTATGTTAGATTGAGTTTTCGGTAAATTAATTGTTCATTTAAGGTTCAACATGAATGTGTATGCAATTATTTACGTACTGTTTTTTGGTTAAGTCAACTGAAGTTGCGTACCCTTAACTGTAGTTAAGGTTTTAGTTGGATCGTAATTTCTTTACTTAATTAGTAGTGAATATTTTCTTGTTCACTTTACGTAAGCAAAGTTTGTTTAAAGTTCGAAAATCTTTCTGGTCACAGAGGATTATTCGAGCCAGTTGTCGTTGAGTCAGTGATGTTCTTTTTGCGCGGGAAAGTTATTGTTTCGAGTAGCGTAGTTTTGTCTGGCATCTCTCTGTGTTCGATCCGCTGACTGAGTTGGTCAGTCAAAAATCTTCCTTTTATAAGTTCTCGGGTATGAAAATCGGCTCAGAGAATTTTGGCGCAATTTACTTCTTTTCACGCGAGCTTTCGAATTTTCGATCGGTAAGCCAATAGAATTCTCTGATCGGAAATATAAAGTTTTCATTGGATAAGCTTAATTTTACTTGGGTGTAAAGAATAGATTGTTCCCACAGTAGGGGTGTTAAAATAACATGGACGATTCCACAACATTATCATTTGTTTTTACATATAAATCGGTTCTTATTGTATATTTACATTCTTTTAGGTGGACTCATACTCCGAGTCTGCCATGTTTGTTGTGGGCATTTCAGGAGACACACGTGTTTATCTCTCAACGCGTTCACCGGCCTGCAACATGTTCTATGAAAAATGATTATATTTGTGATAGTCCATGAAGAGATTAATAAATGTTTAGTTCTGTAGAAGACCGTGTGGGTTTGAGTGTCGTTTTATTAGAAACACGGGCTGCTTATTTCCTGCTAGAAGAAAGTCCAAACTATAAGAACATGGCTGACTCAAATTTAGTCCAACCGAAGATGAAAAGAAAACAAACAAGACAGATATATATATATATATATATGTCAACAAGTATATGTATTAAACAACAATTTTACAAGCGACAAAGACATTAACATTTGTGTTTGTGTCTGTGAACATAAAGAGTTTGTATGCTGGTGAATGTACGTACGTACGTGTGTGTGTATCATGTTCACGGCGTCTTTCACAAATGGGAAGACGCTTATCTTTTGCGAGAGTGTTGCGGACCCGATAGCGTTGCAGTGCTGGCCTACGAAAATAAGGCCTTGTGCCAGACACTACACACGACTACCGAATCCACAAACAAAGTAAAAAAAAGACAATATAAAAGACCTGTGCTTTTACTGTACAAACGTACGAAGTAAAAACAAGTAGACAGGCAGGACGACGAAAGGTAAAGGAACAAACATAAAATTTTATTTTGTGTTTAACAAGAAAATTGTCTCCAGTGGAGACCTTCAGTAAAGGTACTGGAAATGTTGTAGTTGAAAAAGAGGCAGTGACAAGTAGATCGTCTTCAGTGGAGACCTTCAGTAAGTTACTGGAAATGTTGTAGTTGAAAAAGAGGCAGTGACAAGTAGATTGTCTTCAGTAAGTTACTGGAAATTTGAAATCACTGGAAAGGCCGTGACAAGTAGTCACAAAAGGTAGGTAAAGTTCCGCGCCAAAATTAAATTCAAAATGGCTAAGGCGGGAAAAGTTTCTCAGGAAGAAAGTTCAGAAAGTCAGTTTATAATGAATAATAAACATACACAGCAAAGAAAAATACTCACTGCGAGATTTCGTAATTGTGAGTGTAATGTAATTTTTTTTAAGGTAACTGGTTCTGAAAGGACAGAGTTCGAAGCATATGAAAATTCTTGTTCTTCATGTCGAAGGTTTCGAAAGTTCCCTGTTTATGGACGTAGGCGGCTCGAAAAAGATGTTCGCGCCAGGACGAAAAATTCGTCATCGTAAAAGGTAATGTGACGACAGTGTCGTACGTGTTAAGGTACAGCGACGAGCCATGAGGGACAAAGCAAAGTTTGCTGGTGAGATAATCCCTGTCTGTATATATGGTTGACAGACGAGAGATAATGAGCCGACTGCCCGGTTCCACGAACCGGCAGCGACTGATTTTGAAAAGCCAATTTGTCCATGACGTCAGAGCAAAAGGCGCGAAAACATCACAGCTGCTGCTTCCCCACTTTTGGCTATGAACAACGGTTTACTGCTATTACTAGCCGAAAGTGAAAGGAAGGAGTGAAAACTCGCGCGTGCGTCAAATTGTAAGTTGAAATAACGGGCTAGTCCACAAGAGCTTACATTGTAGATATGTTCGCTGAAATGAAGAAATGAAAAAGAGAACGAGGTGATAAGTCGCCCAGTATTTATAGTGTAGGGAGAGAGACCCCTAGTGACAATTAGGGAATTAAGGAGGAGCTAATTCCGATATTTCAATAATTCATTTTAACATTTGGATGATCATGGTGATTGAGATTGTAATGAACATCATCATCACACATATACATACATACTTACATAAATTCAAATTATACAACAACAAGCATTCATTGGATAATAAATCAACACTACTTTGTAATAGACAATTTACAAATCGCAGCTATGCGACAATTTCATAATCGCTATATTTTCATGTAGTCGATTTTGTGCACTTTTGGGAGAATCAGATTCAAGAGCCTTCTCAGGGTAGTAAATATTTTCAGGAAATATCAGCTTCTAATTGGTCAATAAACACACAAGTGGGCATTGCAATCCATCCATGCACAATATATTTTTCCAGTGCATGACTAAGTCTAGTTTCCCGCCAAGGCACGGTGAGCCTGTCACATGATTACATTATCTATAAATAGCAAACATGAGTTTGCCTTTTTCTCTTTTTTCTCTCTTCTTGCTGCAAAATGTAGTCTCAGAGGATTATTGTCTCGAACTTGCGGACAGACGTTAAATAATATTTTACGCATTCACATACGTATGAACTCTAACGAAATTATCCAAAATACGAACATTCACCAAAATACGAATCTTTACACACAAACACAATGTTAAATATGCTTTGTAATTGCTTTGTTTAATACATATATTTGTTTATATATATATATATATATATATATATATATATATATATATATATATATATATACACATATGTATATATATATATATATATATCGGTCTTGTTTGTTTGTCCTCCTTATCTTCAGTTGAACTTAATTCAAGTCCAACATTTTCATGTAGCTGGACCTTCTAGCAGGAAATATAAACGCTCATGTTTTCATTCCATCTTCACCCCCCTGGTCCTCTACAAGATAGTACTTGAGAACTTTTTCTTCCAACATATATTATAAATATATTTCCTGAATACAAAATTACTTCTTTCTTTGCCTTCAACTCATTGACAAGTAAGGGATCAAAAGCAGCAAAATTCCAGCAGATTTTTCCATCTTTCCATTTTTTCCCTTTGTTAATATTTTACTTTCATAATTTTTAGTTTTTCTTTTTCTTTCTAATTTTTGTTACATTAAACCTTTTTTTTACTTCTTATTTCATTTATTTTTTGTTTGTAAAATACTTTTTTATTATTCATTTTTCATCTTTATCCATGCTTTTTGTTTTTTTTACATGCTTTTCTTTCTTCACCTTTTCCTTTTTTCAACCAAAATGGAGGATGCAATAAGTTAAAAAGCAAAAAAAAAATAAAAAGGAAGAGGCCAAGGGAGGCAATTATACTAAAAATAAAGAGACAGATTTCAGTGAACCAAAAATTTCAATCAACCAAAAAGACCAAAAGAGAAAAAAAATTACAAAATCAAGAGAAAGATTTTGATTTATTGGTTAAAAACTTGAACAAGAAAAAAAAAAAAAAAGAGAAAAGAAATAATTGCTAAAAAAGAAAAAATAATCAAATTCCTTGAATAAAGTTAAACGATTTGGATGCCTTGATTTTTTCTTGTCGGCATTGATGTATTGCAACATTTTTGCCACTTCTCTATTATATATTCAAACTTGGCATATTTCCTATTTTCAATTCATAGGTGGGTCTAATTTTAATTTTTTTTTCTGTTCAATACAGTCAACTCCATACGCTGCTATAATTGTACCATTTGCAGTTTTTGAATCACGTCTTTCTTAAATAAGATCTGGGTTTGCATTTTCTTCCTGCATACTTTCAGTAAAAACCATAAACAGAAATTGGCATTTATAATTTATAATTAATATTTTTATCTAACCTCTCAGTTTATACGGCTTTTAATAGAATCATTTCTGGTCATCGTGTATACATTTAACTGTACCTTATTAACTGAACTCTGTTTAGTTTTTATACTTATTTTAATTTACAGGGTGATCCAAAAGTTTTGTCACCACCTACCTCTCTTCCAAACTGTAGGAACTTATGTCAGCCATCTGAAATAGAAAATTTATATTATTTAGTGGGGAAAACTTTTGTACCACCCTGTACTTTCAATCAGTAAAAGAGAAAATATAAACTTTATAAAGCATATGTTGTGATAATTTCTACCTGTAACAAAATGTGTTGTTACAATTTCTCTTTGAATTTCTGAGATGAGGAATTATTATTATTATTATTATTATTATTATTATTATTATTATTATTATTATTATCATATTATAATTCAGCTTGTTCCTGAGTTAGCATCTGTTTTTCCCAGCCAATACATCATAAATAATGAACTCTTCCATTTTAATTACTAGGAAAGAGGGGAAAAGATATGTAACAGATGTTGTTTGATTTCAGTTAGAAAAAGAAAGAAAGAAAGAAAGAAAGAAAAGACAGAGATGATAATAGCATTCTCATGTATTTAATGTCCAGTGAAAAGGAAAAATTTAAATAATTTAAAATTTAATATATATATATATATATGTTTGTATGTATGTATGTATGTATATATATATATATATATATATATATAAATATAGGTAACTATACTCGTGTCGAAAAACCTTCGAACTCTTGATTTAACAACAGCCAAATCAATCACGAAGGAAAAGAAGGTTTTAAAAAAAGAAAGAGCCAGGAACATGAAAGTCTGTCGAAAATAATCGCACAGATACAGGTTCAAGGCCCAAAGAAAAAACCCCGATACGAGTAAACAACTAACTAAAGAGCTCAATACAAGCGTAGAGCAAACCTAGTCAAACCTAATGAGCCAGACACACCTACCAAGGTTTCACTTAGGCAGATCGCCTAAGTGAAACCTTGGTAGGTGTGTCTGGCTCATTAGGTTTGACTATATATATATATATATATATATATATACCTTATTTTAGGATATTACATCAAAAACATGTAAAAACGTTACACAAATGCAATCATGTTTCGATGTGTGTTAATACATCTCATCAGGTGTTAATAAATGACTGTTGAGTAGACAATTTACTAAGATTTAAAAACAATGTCCAACCTCTTTGACCAAATGCCAAAGTGACAAGATGTGTCTCATTTCTCCTCTGGGTTGACTTCATAGTTCCTACTGAGCCATGCGCTAGACTTCATACAATCCATTACATTATCTTTTCTTTTTTTGCAGTGATGCAAGAGCCACTCGAGGCAGAGGGTTACAGAGTAAGAGGGATAGTTTATGGGCATATGGAGGCGAAGACAATGGTTGACCCTAGACTTGAAGGGTTGTAGTGATCTTCTAGGGAGTCAGTTCCACAAAGCAGCAGGTTATGGGAAGAAGCTGCTCAATTGGAACCTCCATTGCAACAATGAAACATGAAGTGAAGGAGAATGGCTTGCTACAATTTTTCATGAGATGTGTTTCAAAATGTGTCACCAGAAGTCTAATGGAAATAAAAACCTTTTCAATTTCTGGTGATGTTTGCTGGTTTTTAATAAATTTAAAATTTGAACTGGTGAAGGGGAAATTTACTGGATTATGCTATGTGATTAATTTCATTTAACAAGCTCCTTTCAAAAAAAATGTCATGTGACAACATCCTCTACAATCTGCCACATAAATATATATATCTCGCTTCTATACAAGAAAATATCTCAATCCAACAAATGATACAGTGTCACTAGAAACTGATGATTCCTATAATAAACTGGTAATCTAATGCCATTACAAGTTTTTTAAAGAAACATATAGTTAGTCCATTTTCTCACTCATAGTAAAAATGTGTTCAAGAATGGTCTTTTCTCGCCGTTTCTAAGCTTTGTTGCACAAAGTCCTGTATATAAATTTACATAAAATCCATGTATGTGTTGAAAGGATTTGTTTTTAGATTGTGAAATTTATGTGCCCAATTTTGTTAGGGTGACTCACAGTTAATCTACCTGAGCTTCCACCTAAATATTAAATTTGGGTCTCCTTCAGCCATCTACATTAGGCTAGTGTTGTATTAATTGAATATGAGGTGAAATGGGTAATATCACTTCTCTCATATGGCAGTGTAGGATAAACAATTTTCTTTACAGATGAAGAAAAAACAGAAATGTGGTTCTACAGAAATATGCTGAGAATTCCATGAACAAAGTGTGTAAGCAAAGCAGAATTCTTAAAGAAAATGATAACAAAAAGAACATAAAGAATCAGAAAGAGACAGATGAAATTCCTTGGACACACAATTCGGAAGCAGAGCTTGGAAAACTTAACCCTCATTGAGGGCAAGAGAAATATGGGAAAGCAGTAGGTTACCTACCTGACAGGGTTGTGTGAATGGATGCTAGAAGTAGGGGAATAAGCTTTTGAGAGGGAGAAATGCTGTTAAGGGCCACAGGTAATAGGAAGTTGTGAAGAGCCATGCTCACTCATGTCCTGAAGAGATATGGCAAGTAGAAGGAGGACAATTATTTGACCCAGCCTTTTATCTTTATTTTTTTTTCTAATAATATTGATATGTTAAACTCATTTAAAATGAGAACTAAATTTAAGATTATCTTTCAATTTTTAAAAAGGGGTTCAATTTAATTTTCATTGTTTAGAATGTTTAATGTATCAATATCACTAGAGGAATTAGAAAAAAAAGCAGTTAAATTCTGGATTTTAATGTATATGTCATTTAACCTTCTATCTCCAAGTTAGAGGTTCAAATCATAGTAGAATTCACATATTTATGCTTTAGTCCCTATATAGGTTCTCAACTAGAAAGTATAAAATATATATATCTCAGCAAAGAGAATATTTTTCCTTATGTTATCAGTAGGAAAGAGAGAACAAGTAGAACAGACTGTCTTACATGTCGTAGATGAAAATCACACTTGACACAAATATATGCTTAATTTTTCTTTGAATGAAAAAATTCATTGTGTAACAACTGGCTTCATTCTTCAAGGGACTGAAAGTCAAATGTTAAAAATTTAATTTTACAAACAGAATCAAAATAAGCAAGTTACATTAGCCAATTAAAACTGATAATAAAGCACTATGAATATTTTTTTATCCAATGAGAACAATTGTTAAGGACCACTTTTGGAAATCCTATTTAGAGCTCGTCTGATCCTCTCTTAATTTATAAAAAATGCATCTGCTCATCATTAGAGATAATAGTGACTGAGATTAACAGATTTCCACACGTCATTCACACATTCTTTACTCACACACATCCTGACATAAAACTCTTGTGCACACACACGCATACACATATCACTGCAGTGGTTCAAATAATGCAGCAATTCCGTGTGAATGCACACACTTAACCCAACTTCAACAATTATTTCAAACACTTGATGAAATCAATTTTCATGAGATTTCTTCTAAAATATTCTTCATCATTCTACTTTTCTTCAATTCCGCACACAATTACTATTGCTTTCATTAATGCCTTTTTTATTTTTGCAAACTCTTTATGGAACATAGGGCAACAACTGTACCAAGTTAAATTGCTTTGATTTCAGTTGCAGATTAATAATTTTTTATGAAGCCTTGGTTATTAAACCATTATCCAAACTGGACTGTCTTACAAATCTAAAGGGTTCGAACTGCCCAGCTAAGGAGAGAAATGGATTCATGCCTTTCTCAAGAGTATTAATGTAAAATGAATGCAAACTATCCCAGCTGGATTTGAACTCATTTCATGGAACCTTTTTTTCTGTTAAGCAATGCGTCACCCACACATATTTTGCATGTCAGAAAGCGACAAAGTAAATGTTATTAGTATGATGGAAAATTGGACACTGTTTTCAATATAAAAGTGTTATATTCTGTGCTAATTGGAATATATACAGTGTGACCCCAAAAACGGGAATTTTTTAACAATCCAATAAAACCAAGAGTGATGGAAGAAAAATATTTAATTCATAGTAACTGAAACCTTAAAACATGCCATTTAAGAAACAATGATGGAATTTTCATTTTTTTAAAATTACGTCCTGTAGATGGCGTCCTCCTGTACGAATGCATTCTTGAAATCTGCTGTTGAGATTCCTCATTGACTGCTGCAACATCTCAGCTGGGATACTGTGAATTTCATTCTCGTTACTAAAATTGCTCTAGGTCACTGTCTCGCAGTGTTGCCACTTGCTCATGTCTGGCAATACGCACTTCAAAAATTCCCATTTTTTGGGGTCACCCTATACTTGAAAAACAAGGATGATAAAATAAGTAAAGGTTTATTGTTAAAACCAGTACAATAAGAATAAAAAGGTAACAGTTATGCACAAGGTTGTTGCAAGTCAATCCAGTAGTGAGTGCTACTATTGGAAGGTTGGTAGTTCTCGCATAAGTCTGAGTTGTACTCAACAGATCTCAGCTAGACAATATTTACATGTGCCAGAAGCATAGATGTAGCACAATGCCGAGTTTAACGTGGGTCATCCAAGCCCATAGGCTTGGCAAAAAATTCCCCGTAGGACCCGCATAAATGGGTTCAGGTCTGTCTAGCTCCCTGAACGAGACTCTGCCCTTCAGCATAGCCTCGTCCGGGTTTCTCTCCATCTGAAAGCAGAGAGTTCAACCAGCACAGCTGGAAAAGATTCCAGCTAGAGTATCTAGCAACTGCCCCATGCAGTCACATGTGGCACAAGACTGTATTTAATGTGGGGTTCTTGAGCCCATGGGCTCAGCCAAAAAATCCCTGTAGACCCCACATGAACAGGATCAGGTCGGTCTACCTCCCTGAACGAGACTCTGCCCTTCAGCATAGCCTCATCTGGGTTTCTCTCTGCCTTCAGGCAGAGAGTTCGACCAGCACAGCTGAAAAAGATTCCAGCTAGATGGTATTTACTAGCACCTACACAAGGGTAGATGTAGCACAAAGCCGAGTTTAACATGGGCCATCTGAGCCTGTAGGCTCAGCCAAAAATTCCCCATAGAACCCACATAAATGGGATCAGGTTGGTCTACCTCTCCGAACGAGACTCTGCCCTTCAGAATAGCCTCAATTGGGTTCCTGTCTACCTGTATTGCTGAAAAGATTCCAGCTAGTATATTTGCCAACTGCGCCTCATATAACAGTCTACCCCAGTGAGCGAAATAAAGGGTTCAGTTCTACATTCCAACCACCTGAAGAAGGCCAGAGTATCCAACGGCCAAAACGTTGTAATAAATATAGCGACAAAGATGAGGACAATAGTCTGAATAATGTAAATAGTGTACATAATACCTCATCTCAGAAATATAGACAGATACTGAAAGGCCGAAACGTAATAAATATGGCGACAAAGATGAGGACAATAGTCCGAATAATGTAAATAATTTCCAATTTTCTTAAAACTTTCTTGTTGCTTACATGCTCTGTCCATGGTATTCTTATCATCTTTTTGTATAACTACATCCCTGTTTCCTGAAATCTCCTCTCCATTTGCTCGGAAATTGTCCATTATTCACTGCTATATAGGAGGAGTGATATTACATAGCAGTTAAACACTCATTTCTTTGTTTCTAACTGGCATTTTTTTTGTTTCTTATTACTTTATTTAACTTTGAAGATCACCTTTCACTTATCCTAATGCATATTTAATTTTTTTGTAGCAATTCCAATATTGTTAAATTTCTGTACTTGCTTGATACTGACATCTCCAATATGCAGTTCACATCATGGACTGTTCCTCTTGCTGACAGCCATCTATTCTGTGTTCTCACAATTGATGCTTCATTCTTTCTTCCTACTTAATTTTAATCAAACAGGATCACTCAGTCTGTAAGATTTGCATAACTCATTCATTTTACATCCATTTTGTTTTTTTTACAATAATAACCTTTGCTTTGTGAATTAGTATATATTTATTTCTTTATTGATATCAGCCATTATTCCAATTCACTCAGACCTTACACCAGTCTGTCAGACATTGGGGATAATGGACCTGATCCCATTATGCTGATATATGACATATTTACAGGAGCCCTGAATTAAAAGTTCCTCTACCATAGCTAGAGAACTCAGTCTCCCCTATTGTTTTACTCATAGTTGGAAGAAGACAATATGGATTCATGCCTTTTCTAAGAGTATTATTACAAAGTGAATGTTACCTGTCATTGATTAAGTCTATTGATGCAATAGTTTGTGTTCAAGCCCTGGTAAAAACAATGATTTAAAAATCTGATTTTCAAGCCAGCAGTCTCTTTCTCTTTGGAGAGCTGATCCAGTATAATCCCGCTCATTTGACCTTGCATGGACTAATCTAGATTTGACCTTGCATGGACTAATCTTAGTAAACATTACTAACAGCAGTATCATTGAAGAGGAAATGAAAGGAAAAGGAAGAAAAAAGAACTTGGATAATATACTAATTTTCTTCCCTTTACATAAACATTACTCTATCACCGAATCATACACTTTTAATGATACGTAATAACACTAATTGATTTTAGCTTTTTCTTTTATTGAATATTTGATATAGCATTGCATTAGTCCAATTAGTCTTGAGCCTGGATTTATGATTAAGTGTAAAGTGGGGTAGGTGAGTTGGGATTGCTTTAGGGTATAATGGTTTTCTGGTTTTAGCTACACTGTGAATGAAACAGCTACATTTTATCGATGTTTATTAAGCTCACACAAAATAGGAAGTGAGGAAATAAGAGCCAGAAGATTGTAGTGCACCAATTTTTCAAGTGGGCAATAATTTTGTGCGTGTGTGGGGAGGTGCAATATTTTAACTCGCAAGCAAGCCTTGTATTAGAGGATATTGAAAAGTTCTCAGACAAACCAAAAAAGGATTAACAAATTCTCTTGATCAGATTTGGAGAAGTACATTGGACTGATATATATTGAGATATGTTTCATTGAATAATTTAGTTTTCTCTACTTATTTTCACCTGGATCTTTTCATATTCGAGGACAAGCTTTTTGGTGTCATTATTAAACGAAGAGAGAAAATTACCATGTTGATAAATATTATTTATTCGGAGTATTTTCGACATTAGCACAATGTCATCATCAGGGTGTTGTTTTTTTCAAGCCAAATATTATAGCATACATCATTTTCAAAGACAAAGTTGCTGTGTCCAGCTGAAAGTTAAAATTGTTTACAAGTGAAGTGAAGAATGTTGGGTTTAGTGCTGTGCAGTTAGCTTGAGTAATGCCTCAGGGGAGGTAACTAAGTTATATATATATATTTATGAAGCTTATTTTAGTATAGCAAAAAGCAAATGAAGTCCTTGTGCTGTGCTAGTCCTTCCAGTGGAGAAAGCCCAAATACACAACTATGAAAGAAGGAATGTTCTATCTTTCATGTAGATTTTGAAACTAAAATTGCTGAAATGCCAGAGATATTCCTCAGATGCATTAGGTTTATAATGAGCAGTTAGGTCGTGATCTTATTGAATCTATTGCTAGGAAAGTTGATCTATTGTGTCATTTCAGATAATTTTTCTGACTAGAATCTATCTCGCACATTTACAAGTTTACCATTCATTTGTGCATAAAATATTGGTGCTATATATGGTCTGGTGCTTTTGCTCTGTATTTAGAGATTCTTGATGAAATCCAAAAAAGAATCTGCAATATTATTGGTCCTGACTTGGGATCTCTCACCTTCGCTCACTTTCCCATCACCATAACATAGCTTCCCTGTTCCTTTTCTATAAATATTTTCATGGTAATTAATCTGATAAACTTTCTTCTTTGGTACCTCAACTTCTGGAATTTAAGTGTAGTATTAG
This sequence comes from Acanthosepion esculentum, assembly GCA_964036315.1. NCBI lineage: Eukaryota > Metazoa > Mollusca > Cephalopoda > Sepiida > Sepiidae > Acanthosepion > Acanthosepion esculentum. The sequence goes on along the minus strand of OZ038481.1, from coordinate 131,329,718 downwards.
ATTGGTAGCTAGGATTGGTAGCTTTACAGTTGAAATTGCTAGATGTAAATAACTTCTATACTTATAGTTTATTTCCTCACCTGTGGAATTCTCATCTGGATTCTTGCTTTCCTGTCAATTTTAATCTTTAAAAATTTAAATGCAATGTCAATCATCATCATCATCATCTGTTTCCTTGAATCTTGGTTTTTTATTTTTCCCATTCTCCTCAATAATGTTTTTGTTATGATGGGTATTGTCTCTGACAGATGTAGTCTCATCAAGAGAAGATGATAGGTATGGCAACACTGGCTTTTATACAGTACCACATTTAAATATCACTACTCCTTCCTGAACCTAAGAAGCTTTATACCTTTAGTTGATCTTTGACTTTTACAGACAACTCTGTGCGACATCATCTAGAGTGCTACCACCCTGGTTGACTCTTTCTAATTTTCCTTGTTCCACCATTTTGTTCAGCTTAGCAACCACCAAATGTAGCATGTGAACAGGAACTTTTCAGGTTTGAAAATACATGCATTGACTGCTTTCTTTAAGCTGAATACTCGCCTTCTATCCCTTTAATAATCCAACATCCTTCACAGAATTTACCGTTTCAATGTATCCACTCCTAACATGTCAATTCTTAAAAGGCCATGGCTTTTGATGTTTTCCACCACTATGATGAGTATTATCTCAAATCTACTTTTTGTCTCCAAGTGCCTTCAAAGCATCCTAAAGTTTTGATGATTGACCCATTGAACTTTTTCAACTGGAGTTTACTTTTCTTTAACTTTGGTCAATACATTCTTTTCAAAACAATCCTTGCATCAATATCACTTCCAGTATCCACCTGGATGAGTAAAATTATTCCATTCAACTTCATCATTTCCCTACTTTTATCCTGTTCATTTGTATCTCAAATAGTTCCATACTTTCAATTGGAGGAACTATATTTTCCACTTTTTCCACTCACTTTTCATATGGGCATGCCAACTGCAAATGATTCCTCTTTTTACACTTAAAACACCATTTCCCAAAGGCCAGGAATTTATTTTTGTTCTTTTCATGTTCCTTATTGCAATATCTGTATACAAGTAAGCTTTTAGTAGTAATTTAAATCTCCATGCTGCCTTCGGAGACATTAAATCTTTGAATCAATTCCAGTGGTTACAAGAACACAACAGATGCTTCCAGATTCATATTATGAGCTTGAAGCTGCTCTAGAATTTTACCCTTGTACAAGATGTCAAGCATTCCTTCAGTCAGTCTTAAAAAAATTAGCTTGTCTTTGATAGACATTTGTTCCACACCCATTCTTTCAAACTCGTCAATGCTTCTTTCAATCGCTGTACATATTGCATAATAGTTTCGTCTGGTCCCTGTCTACTTTCAAGAAATTTGGTTCTTTCTGCCATGACCAAATTTTTTTTTTTTTGGTTGTATATTTGCTTTTATGATGGCAGCAATTTCTTCATATGCTAAATCTTCCAACACTTTGGGATAGACCATGACAGAGATTATTTTTATGGCTTCATACCCAGCTGAAGCTAAAAACAAATCAGTAACTTCATTTTCTCCTCCACTCGCTTTGGTAACCTTTAACTTTTTTACTCTCGCTGAAACTGTGAAACACCTAAGCCAGATTTCTACATATTCCAGATCCTCCATCATTGTTAAGTAATCGATCAGAGATGCCATATTGTTATGATAGGTATTCTCTCTGACAGATGTAGTCTCGTGAAGAGAAGATAACTCTCCCATAGGTATAGCAATACTGCCTTTTATACATTATCTTATTTACATATCCCTACAATTTTCTTACAGTTTTTTTAGTCTCTTTCATTCTCAGTAACCCCTTTCATCTTAATGGCTTTATCATGCTGCTTAGGTTGAAATGATTAAAAGAAATAAATGTAGAAACTTTAAAGTAAGTGCCAAAATGTTTAAATGACAACCAGAAACGCTATTAAATGAAATCCTTCAAGTTGGGTTTGTAAAATTTTCACTGATCTTATGGTAATATTTTAAAATATGGATAGAAACCAAAGAACATTCCATGTTTGAGAAGGACTTTTGGATTCTCCTTGGTCAAAAAATTTAAAGACCCAAAAATCAACAAGAAATGTCATAGCTACCTTTTTTGGGATAAGGAAGGCATTTCAATGTCTGTTTTCCAGAATACTAAGCGGTTAATACCAAATACTAATCAAACTTTCTGTGCCAATCAAATTGAGAGAAAAATGATAAAGGAAACTGTGGAAAGGTTGTCTTTAAGGATAATACACCTGCTTACCTGGCAAGATGATGTATGTTTGTAAGAATTTCAGGTCTGATTGCATGGACAATCCACCAACTGACAACTTCCTGTTTCCAAACATTAAAAGTGGGCGGAAATATTTGAATGCTTTGGAAGTGATAGCCATAACAAAGCAGTATTTCATTGACCAAATTTATGGGAAGACAAGTGACTCATTGCACCTATTTTGGCTCATATTCTCAGCTCACATGAAATGGAAAGACTATATTGAATCCATTGCTAGGTCAGCTGCTAAGAAGGTTGGTTCACTATGTCATGTGAGACAATTTTTCTCTTCAGAATCTATCTTAAATATCTATAAATCTACCATTCATCCATGATTAGATTATTGCTGCCGCATGTGGTCCAGTGCCCCTGTTATTTACCTTGAGCCCCTTGATAAGATCCAAAGAAGAATCAACAGTATTATTGGTTCTGATCTAGGGGGTCATCTTCAGTCACTTGTCCACCAACATATGGTTGCCTCTCTGTGTCTTTTCTGTAAATACTTTCATGGTAATTGTTTGGATGAGCACTTCGCTATGGTACATAGAATTTTAAAATTGAAGTGCAGTACTAGACTAGCATTAAGATCTCATCAGTTTACAGCTGAGCTGGCTAGATGTAGCTGTAAGTTCTATGCTAACAGTTTATTTTCTCACACTTCTTACTTGTGTGTAACACTATTTAGCAACGGCAGTTAGTTGACCAACTAATTAACCACAGAAGTTAATTGCTGGGATTACTTAAACCGATAGATAGAACGAAAGACATACTGAGCGATATTCTTTTTGTTTTGTTATTTTCCCAAACAAAGGATCGGTAAAAAGATTTTTTTATTTCATTATTTTCAAATGTGAATCAAGATAATCATTTTTCGTTTCTCGCGGAGGGGCGGAGATTTGACGCTGAGATATGCCAAATGTTCCCGAATAAGTTTAGGAATTTAACGACCCATTGTTTCTCTTTCTCGCGGATAAGTTAGGGGAAATGTGCAGGCAGCTGTCGGTGTTGAATCGCGGTCACTTGGTGAATGTCGGCCAGTGGGGCATGGAAGGAAGTTGATTAACAAAATAAAATACTAAAGAAAGAATTTGACGAAATTCGTTATCAATGAAGTCCGACTTTAGATTTCCCACCAAAGCCAGTTTTCGACTTAGACTTCTAACCAAGAACAAATTATAGAAGTCTGACTTATATTTTCCACCAGGGCCGACTTTATTGAAAAACAACCCAGATATCCAGAGCTAGCTAAGAACACAAAAGTTTTGGGGGCTGGGAGAGAAAGAGAGAGACGCACTTCTGTAACTCAACAAACCGACATAAAATTAATCGCTATTCCTAACCAGTCACTCGCCTTGAAGTTGTTGTTTGTGCTTTTGTTTTTTCTACATTTATTGTGCAGTATCACCTTGACCCGGATTCGGCTGGCCCGACGGCCCGATGTTTGATTGATCTCGTCAACCTAAGATCAAATCACAATGTGGGTAGGTTTAATCGAGTTCAAAGCAGTTGCTTTGGTGACCAGGCGTTGGAGGCGAGCCGAGTATGACAAGTTGGTACTAGAACCCAACAAGACTTCAACTGATGTCTCAGGGTTAGCCTGTCACAGGTGGTGTCGAGACTGCAGGACTGCGCCAGAGAGAGTCAGGGGTCACGAGTGGTGTCGTGACTGCAGGATCCCGCTGACGAGTGGTCGGGTGTCACATATTGGCGTCGTGACCATGGACGGGCGTCATATATTGGTGCCGTGACTGCAGGATCGCGCCGCAGAAGGGATCGGGCATCACAAATGGTGCCATGACCAGGATTCGGCTGGCACTACGGCCCGACTTTTGATTGATCTCGTCAACCTAAGATTAAATCACAACGTGGGTAGGTTGAATCGAGATCAAAGCAGTTGCTTCGGTGACCAGGCGTTGGAAGCGAGCCAAGTACGACAAGTTGGTACTAGAACCCAACAAGACTTCAACCAATGTCCCAGGGTTAGCCCGTCACAGGTGGTGTCGAGACTGCAGGATCCTGCCGACGAGGGGTCGGGCGTCACATATTGGCGTCGTGACCAAGGACGGGCGTCACATATTGGTGCCGTGGCTGCAGGATCGCGCCGCAGAAGGGGTCAGGCATCACATGTGGAATTCCCTTCCAGATACATACTTCCCAGCCAACTTTGATCTGCAAAATTTAAATATAATGTAAATTGCTATCTACTGTCATCCTGATTACTCTTTTCTCTTTCAACTCATTATTAATGTTTCTGTTCCTAATTCTTCCACACCCTGTAACCCCTTCTGTCTTAGTGGCTTTCCTGCCTTGCTTGGGGTGATAGTGATTAAAAAATAAATTCTCATTTCATAATTATCAAGTTGTTATATTTTTGAGATTGTGATTATTAGTGCAGATATATATATATTTGATATTTTTCTTGCAGTGTCTGTCTTTCTGGGAATGAAAAATGTATTCCGATATCTGCCTGAAGTTTCTGTATTTGTCATTTGATAATATTTAAAAAATGACTCTAGCATACATGATAACAATTAGATAATGCTTATCAGGGAATCGTTGTGGTTACTGAGGCATTTAAACTGACACTGTGTAGTCTGAGGTCAAAGAATGTCTACTTGATGCATTGGCCGTCTATCCCAAGGCAGTCCTCCTCAATCAATACAAAAAAACTCAGTCAAATATATGGTGAGTCATATGATTCAGTGAGCCAATTCTCTATTGGTACAATGCTGTACTTGTAAAATTCTTATAGGAAACCATGCGATTCAAAGTAGCAAAATATTGCTTTTTGTATTTGCCATGTGATATCGGTTGTCCTATATAGCAGTGAATGCTGAACAGTCTTCTCACAGATGACTAAAAGACTTGAGGCAACAGCAACGTTTTTCTTCAGAAGAATGCTAAGAATATAATGGACTGAATATCAGAGAAAATGGAACAAAAAATGGACACTTATACTTTACATCAGAAAGATATTTCTAGGTCACATAATGAGAAAGAAGACTTGGAAAAATATCACTCACAGGGCAGGTTGAAGGCAAGACAGACAAAGGAAAACAGTATATAACCTACCTAACGAGCTTGTGTAAATGAATAACAGAACAGGGCTTAGGAGAGATGGCAAAAAAACAAAATTTACTAAGGAATACAAAGGAGAGGAAATTGTGGAGAGCCATGCTCACTAATACCATGAAGGAGCATGGCACATAGAAGAAGACACAAACTCACAGATATGAAAAATATGAAGCTTATGGCCAGAATCGAAAACCGGCTGAATTCGCGTCAGTCGGAAATTTTACCCTGAAGCCGTTGGCGCACGGCAGAGAAGAAGGTGAATTTAAGCGTATTTATATTTAGATAAACACACAGTGACTGGGAGAACTCGATTCGATTTACCGAAGAGTCTTGCATTATTAGCCGTAATAGTCACTGTTTACAAACCCACAGATCCTCCCCAGAGAGCTCGACCGAAATAAATTTTTCAGGAGCATATATATTGTCATCCACAGACAGAATGTTTCACTGTATCACAGCTCATCAGTGTGGCTAGACGTCCGGTTGCCTCTGGCTAGAATTGAAAACCGGCTGAATTCGCGTCAGTCGGAAATTTTACCTTGAAGCCGTTGGCGCACGGCAGAGAAGGAGGTGAATTTAAGCGTATTTATATTTAGATAAACACACAGTGACTGAGAGAACTCGATTCGATTTACCGAAGAGTCTTGCATTATTATATATATATATATATATATATATATATATATATATATATATATATATCTTGGAAAATGCTTGAAGCAACTGCCAAAAGAGTTTACTAAAGAGACAGACTTGGAAAGAGTGTTCAATGCCAAAATTGTGGTGCATTATATTATATCGTAATATCTTCTGTCATATTCTAAACTGATCACTATTATGATTTCATAGGTGGGGATACATGCAATACTCAACATTCAGTGAAATGGGAACTTTATACCCACCCCCTCGACAAGCTCAAGATGTTACAGTGAGGGAGGTTGGTGCATTCGCAACATGCAAAAGCCAACTAATTCTACCAAGGGGGTATAACATTCTTGCATCACTGAATATTATGACTGACTACCTGAGGATTGCAAATACTACCATATATAGAATATGCCAGAATATATTATGATACATATATATAGTGGAGTAATGGCTAGCAGCTTGGATTGAGGAATCGGAGAGCAGTGTTCAAATTCCAGTCAAATCCATTACATTCACTTACATGCTAATGACCTTGGAAAAGATATGAATCCTCTTCTTCTCCTCCCTCCAGCTATGGGTAAAGAGCAGAACAGACTGGGTTCTATAGCCTTGGATGGCAACTGGTCTAGGAGAAGGACAACTCTGAATTCAAAACCTGTGGAGGGTCATTTGGGGACCTTGTGGCACGTAGTGCATCAGGGCTCTGTATTCAAAAAGTGTGTATGGTTCTGCATAAAACCTTCACCACTATAATCAAATCTCATGTGCTGGTGTTGGGCTGTCAGTTCCTAAGAACTGATCTGCTTGGCCCTCATACATCAAATTCAACAAGAGAGTTCAGTATATATGATAAAATATAGTTTTAAGGTATGCTATATTTATGACTCAATATCAAGGATAGGGCATATAGAAGTCCCCTTTCTAAAATCTTTAAATGTATGTTTATATTTTGGGAAAATAGGATATATAAACACAGACTAATAGTGAGTAATTGAGTGACAAATCTGCTATTAAAATGTGAGATATTTAAAAAAAATAGCAATAAAAACAGAAGCAAAAGAAAGTTGAATGACTAGGTTATGCTTCTAGACATATTGGATGATAGAAATTTAAAATTTAAAATTAAAAGTATAAGCATCCCTGTATCTTCAATTTCTCTTGATGTAGAATTACAACCAGTATTTGTTGTATTTCGTTCCTTTTCCCTACATATATAGGATTCCAGTAATGAAAACATTTAGTCTTTAGAAGTTTTTTGAAGGGTGAAATGCATAACATAGGATTCTTTTCCATTTTCATTCAATTACCTAAAATATATAGGCAGCTAATTGCACATATATGTATTTATATTTATGTAGATATCTATCCACCTTGGTCCAGCTTTCTGTGTCTACGTTCTTGTATCAATAAACAAATGGCAAATGTTATTAGGAATGAAAGTGAAAAAGGACAGGCCAGCAAAGCAGACAAAACTGTGGAAAGGACTTTTGTTTTGTTTTTTTCTGGCCTCTGCATACAACATCTGCTTTTTCCATGCCAGGAATTTTCCCCAAAGGCTGATCAACATTTGTCATAATGCGTTTTATTCCCAAAACAAAAACCTATTTTCCATCCAAACTTCATCTCAAATGCTAACCATAAATAATTAGTTTTGCTGTATTGCTGTCTCCATGGTAACTAAGAGTGCGTGACAATAAATTTTTATCATATTTAAACTCACTGTAGATTTTGTCCAAGAGATTTTACAGATGAGATATTTAAATAATCATTAAAATTTGATCAATGAGCAAGCTGAACAAACCAGTTTTTAAACTTACTCACAGACAGCATATAGCATGATTTAGCGTTTAATTCAAAGACTGATTACAATGTTAGAAAATATATTCCTCTCGCATACATACATTCATTCATGTGAAAAAGTTAGGATGCCACATTTGAACTTGTCTTTTTCAACATATTTAAATCTATGGACATTTGATCTTCATTTTAACATTATTTAAAGATGGAGGTATTATAACTAAATAAATAAAACTGAAAAAAATGTTTTCAAATTACTTGGAAATTTCTTAATAGAAATACAGTTTTTTTGTGGGGAAAAAGTTATGACACCCCAACATATATTGCTACTTAAAATGCCTTAAATTAGAATCACATGCACCGTTTCAGATGCAGATGATTAGAACATCATTGGAGAAGATTTTGGAGGAGGCTGTCTTATTGAAACCTAAGGCGTTTATTTTGGTTTACTCTTCATTGTTGACGTGAATGGTATAACTATGGTAATATCAAAAGCACTCACTGAAGCTTTCAGAAAGAAGCTAGTAGATGCATCTGAGTTTGGAAAGGGATTTAAAGAGATCTCCAAGCAATTAGAAATCAGCCATTTCATGATCCGGAAAATAATTTACATGTGAAAGATATTTAAAACAGTTGCCAACGTGCCCAGGTCAAGCTGTCCTAGCAAGTTCAGCTCAGTCAATAGAAAGATGCTTAAAGAAGTTTCTAAAAATCCTAAAACTGGGTGTACAGTTAGATTTGCCATAACTGATATTAAAGTACATATATCTACTATTAGAAAGATACTGTACAAGTTTAACTTGCATGGAAGATGTGCAAGGAAGAAATCATTGCTGTCAAAAAAAGAAGAAAAATTTCAAGGCAAGACAAAAGTTGACGAGAAAACATTGAGAAAAAAAAGAACTTCTGAAACAATGATCATTATTCGATCATTCTGAATTTGGTCTTTATTCAGACTAAACTAAGAAAAGATATGTTTTTCTTTTATCTCTAAATCATTTATATAATTAATAAAGAGAGAATTCAGTACATGTCTATATTTCTGAGATGTGGTATTATGTACACTATTTACATTATTCAGACTATTGTCCTCATCTTTGTCATTGTGATAAACATGGCGACAAAGATGAGGACAATAGTTTGAATAATGTAAATAAAGAGAGAATTGTTGGATATCGTTTCAGGAAGACCTTTGACTTCACTTCCACTGCATGAGAGAATGAGTGAAAATCAGAATGGGTGATAGTATAAATAGGAAATGTGGCTAAAATAAACAAGATGCACAGGTGTCCTGAGCCTTGAATAAACAGGGCGCAATGGTGTCCTGAGTGGAAGGAAATGCATGCTTGTGTGGGGGCATGCTGGAAGAGGTGTGGCCACACAAAGTTGCATAGGCGACATATCCGAAGGTGTAGTCATGTGAAGTTATGTGGGTGCCCAAATGCTATAAAACCGGTCCAACTCTTGGCCTGAGAGAGAGGCTGGCTAGAGTTTCGTCAATTCCTGTGTGCACAATCCAAACCACTGTGATTCTCCTTCCTTCTACCCAGTTGCTACAACTAAAACAATAAAGCTATTTATATATTTTTATATATAAGTGTTCATCAACTGATTTGAGTCCAGCAGTAATATACAACAGAATGAAGAAAAGGAAAAAACTAAAAAGATGTAAATCAAATTTGTTTTACTGTTTGTGAATACATAACCGTATAGATAAATAAGAACATATATATATATATATATATATATCCATTACTCCACCGTGCCTCCTCTAACGGCTTGGATTGTGGAATCAGAGAGCCGAGTTCGAATTCCAGTTGAATCCATTACATTCACTTACGTGCTAATACCCTTGGGAAAGGTGTGAATCCTCTTCTTCTCCCTCCAACTATGGGTAAATAGCAGGACAGACTGGGTTCTATAGCCTTGGATGGCAACTGGTCTAGGAGAAGGACAACTCTGAATTCAAAACCTGCGGGGGATCGTTTGGGGACCTTGTGGCACTTAGTGCACCAGGTCTCTGTATTCGTCCCTTCAAAAAATTTGGATGGTCCTGCATGAAACCTTCACCACTATAATCAAATCTCATGTGTCGGTGTCGGGCTTTCAGTTTCTAGGAACTGATCTGCCTGACCCTCATACGTCGAGTTCGACGGGAGAGTCTATCATATATATATATATATATATTCTTTAAGCATCTTTCTGTTTCTGTGAGCTTGCTAGGTATGTTATATATATATATATATATATATATATATATATATATATATAACAAACCTCGGAAGCTTGTGTAAATTGATGGTAGAACAGGGAGAAGTATGGGTAGTAAAAATGCAAATATTTCTAAGTGCAGCAAAAGATAAGTTGTGAAGAGCCAGGATCAGTCATGTCCTGAAGGGACATGGCACTCAGAAGAAGATTCCTTGACTCTTATCCAGATTTCAAAAACTGATATTGAATTAAAAACCAGAGTAAATTATTTACCTGACAAACATACATACATACATATATATATATATGTCTTTGTGTAATATATATATATATATATATATATATATATATATATATATGTATGTCTTTGTGTAAGATATATATATATATATATGTCTTTGTGTAAGATACATATTCATATATATATATATATATATATATATATATATATATATATATATATATATATATATATATATATATATATACAAGTATAGGATCGGTGTATATGGAGTAAATTCCAATAACCAAAAAATACTGTTCTTAAAGGAGTGCTCAATACAGAGTAGTGCAAATATAATTTATTCGAAAATTATAACAAATATGTTATAAAATCACTAGAAAAATAGACATTTTGTTTCAACACTACTGGTGTCTTATCAAGTGATGGTGTTGAATCTACACTATCACTTCAACACTATCACTTCAACACTATCACTTGATAAGACACCAGAAGTGTAGAAACAAAATGGCTATTTTTCTAGTGATTTTATAACATATTTATGTTATAATTTTTAAATAAATTATGTATGTTTGTTCATTTCGCCTTTACACAAAAGCCGCCATTAAACTCAATTCCGTGGCCCTTCCAAATGATAAAAATTATTTACATATAAATAAAAGAAGGTAATAAAATAAATAAAAGGAGACTATACTGTAAGTAACAAAACTGCAACTCCATTTAAAATTTAAATTTATCTTTACTTATTATCCTTCTTCTCCTTTATGTGCCATGGCTCTCCACAATTTCTTGTCCTTTGCATCTCTTGATAACTTTTGTTTTTTGGCCATATATCTCAAACCCTGGTCTGCCATCCACTCACTCAAGCTTTCAGATTGGAAATTACTTTATTCTTAATGCTATTGCCCTAACAAAAATCTTGCTACAATGTGCCATTTTTTATTTTTTACAGTAACAAAAACATACCCACAAATAGAAATTGGATCATTATAATATAGATACTAGTGTATAAATGATAATGGGTTTCAAGGCGAGAACTGAAAAATTGAAACATTTGCGCTGAAATTGTGAAATTGGATAGTGAAGTTTATAAAGCAAGGAATTCTAGTCCTGTTGACACTAGATTTGGGATTGTCAAAGTTGAAGATCAAGTTGGTGCATGAAAAGTATTTAGAATAAGATGAAGAGATACTGTATATCTCAGTAGGATTACCTTTCAAGACATAAGTGTCTTTTCTTTTCTATTTCTAAACTATAGTTTTCAACACTGTTTTTTGTCTTGTTTTTGGTAGTGGTGGTGGAGACTGTGATTTCTAAAGGTCAAAGGATATGAGGATAAAGGTTAGTTCACTGCAATAAATTTGCTTTGTTGAGGAATGTGTGCATTTGCATGTTCATATCATGTTGGGTTGTCACTAACTTGTTGAGGATACTACTTCTGGCTCAACTAAAATCAGTGTCAACCAAAATTTTCACATATAAATGATGGGTTGTCATTTGTGGAGGTAAAAGGAATGTATTTAAAGATGGAGATATTTTCATGTATTTTTATAAAACTAATAAATGATTAACAAAAAAGGGAGAAAACATACTAATGTGTACACAGCTGAAAAGGAAAGGAAAAGCATTAAAATTTAGCTATTAGGAATTGTGTGGGTTTGTGATATATATTTGTGTGTGCATGCGTTCAGTTGTCAGTCACATGGATTAATGAATATTTCTCTGGCAGGGATGATTCTTGTGATGGCACTGCTACCTACAGCATGTTAGGTTGAAAAGAGAAAAAAAAGAGAAAAAGAGAGAGGAAGATTATGTTTTTTCTTTTATAGTCCTTAAACAGCATCATCAAATAGGCATCTTGGCAGACCAAGTTAGGGTAATTCACACAGTTTATTTATCCTGATTATTAAATAAAGGAGTAGTAGTATACATTACCTCTACTTGTTCGTCATTACTCTGAAACAAAACACTTATAGGTATTTATTGAGCAGAGCCTAATCTGGTAGAAGACCACAAGTGTGCAACAAATGGTGAGAATCAAGCTAGTAGAATAGTTTGGTAATTTTTGCTCTATAAGCATGCAACCATAGCATTATTTTTCTAAGCTTAATTTAGTTAGCTAAAAAACTGTACAAATTGCCTGTTAGGAGAGATAAGGAAGTCATATTTTTCATTCTGGACAAATCTCTATCTATAAAAGGCAGGATGTGTGTGTGTGTGTGTGTGTGTGTGTGTGTGTGTGTGTGTGTGTGTGTAACGAATGCACGGCCGCAATTTTTGACGGATTTGCACCATAATTTACATGCACATGCTCCAAGTTAGCAAGAAGGCCAAGACTGACTTTGCATTTCCCAACTCCCATCGATAGTGGAAATAATTGATTTTTTCATGCTTCTATGGCAGTTTTCATGTAGTTTGCGGACATTTTCTACTGGCCAGAGTGAGAGCCTATAGCTGACTGCCAAGAATAGGCAGGAAGATTCTATTGGCCAGCGTGAAAGCCAACAGCTGATTGACACGAATATTAACTAGCATGCTAGCATGCAAAAGAAATTGATAGCTGCATTCGTCACAAGTGAAAAAAATGTAAATCTTCATAGCACTTTACCCCAATTGGCTCATTCGCTTGCTTAAACTCAATGTTGATTCTGATTCCGCAGAACTGGGTTGGGTGTGAAAAAGTATTTGTTGTTAACATTCTTTTTTCATTCGGTTTTTCCAGTTACGAGTCCTTTTTTTAAAGCTGATCGTTTTGTGTTCATTTTGTTTAGTTCTTTTTTCATAACAGATTTAATGTTTAGTATAGTAAAAAATTTGCAGTGTGAGATAGGCAAGAAGTAAGGCATGTAGCAACATCAGCATGGCAAAGGGCACTCCTTTAAAGGCAAGGAAGGGCAAAAATATTTTAAGTCAAGTGATAGTGATTGCTGTATGAGTCGTACGATTTTTGAATCAAGCACGGGCAATGCCGGGCCATGCTGCTAATTATATATATTATTTTTAATCAAATCACCTCAATCAATACCTTGAAGTCATGAGAGAGTAAGATGTTGCTGTAGAAAAAGGACAATAAAAAGAACAGGATTCAGGGAAATAGATGAGGTGTTTGAAGATATTTGTGTTAGTGTGGAGTTAAATCATGATTTAATATGTCATTGGTGACTGTTGTTATATCTGTACGTGACAGTGTATCAGCTATAATATTTTGTTGTCTCTTAATATAATGAATGTTTGTTGTATACCGAGAGATAAAATCTAAATATCTAATTTCTCTAGGGATGCGTTTCTTTGCACTGCAGTTCATGGCATGAATGAGAGGTTTGTGATCTGTGTTTCTTCCTTTGAGTAGATATCTAAATTGTTTAATTGCTAAATATATAGCCAACAATGTTCTGAAAAATGTGCTATAATTGGTTTGGGTCTTGGTTAATTTCACTGAGAAAAATGAAATAGGTTTTCTTACTGAATTGGTTTCCTGTCCTACTGCCATGTTGGATGCATCTGTATTGAGAAAGATGCATGTCTTTTCATCATTGCTAATGCATGAGAGTTTGCAAGGGTGGATTTGGCTGTATTGAAGGCATGGAGGGCATCCTGTTGTAGAGTGATGTTTTTGTTATTTTTCTCCAATAAATTGGCTAAGGATAAAAATATAGATGATAGATTAGCGATGAAATGACAATAATAATTTATCAGTCAGAGGAACCTTCTTAAATTCTGGATGGAAGTAGGTACAGGGAAATTTTCAATTGCTTCCAATTTCCCAGGTAAGGGTGAAATCCATTTGGTCTATGACGTGTCCAAGAAATTTAACCTGAGTGGTGCCAAAAGTACACTTATCTAAATTTATTTTAGCCCAAATTGAATTAGTGTTATGGTCCAGGTTAGGGCCAAGGAAGAACAACACGAACACAAGAGTAGAAAATAACAAAGATATATTACACGGAATAATAATAATACAAGATGTGGAAGTTGTTAGTATGACTGTCAGTCTGGTTTGGAGTGAACTACTATTGGCTAGACTTGATTCGTCCCTCTCTCTTGATAGGCGTAGTATACATAGTGTTAGGAAGAGTTCATTCTGTAGTTATAGGTAAGGGGACCCATAACAGTTCGTCTCTGAAAATGGTGCAAATAGTCTTTGTGTTTGTCAGTATTTTTGCTTGCAATGAAGTTATCGTTGATGTAAGCATATACAAATGGTAATCCTCTCAGGACTTGGACAATTAGTCTTTGAAATGATTGGGTGGCATTCCTAAGACCAAATTGCATCCAGATGGACTCATATAGCCTGAACAGAGTTGTCACCAATGATTTGTGAATATCCTCTTCTGCTACTGGGATCTGGAAGTAAGCTTTCACCAGATCTGGAAGTAAGCTTTCACCAGATCAATCTTTGAGAATCTGTGTAACCTGAGTGCAATATTGTGTATATGTGGAACTGGATAACAATTAGAGATGGTGGATGCATTTAATTTATGGAAGTCCACACAAGGTCAAAAACTCCTATTGTTTAGTATTGGAATGAAGTGCAGAGTTGATGCGTGGGGGCTTTTCAGATGGATGGATTGTCTCTTCTCGTAGCATTTTGTTAAAATTGTTTTTGTTGAATTTGTATTTGTGCAGATGCAGTCTTTGTGGGCATGAAAATACTGGCTGTCCAGTAGTTCTTATCTAGTGTTTTGTGTCATGCTTGATGCCAGTATTAAAGGGTTTCATAATATCCTTATATTTGTTCAATATATCAAGGAATTCTGTACTTTGACAAGTTGTTGCACTGATGCCAGTAGATATGTATTGTGTACTTATTCCTGTAATATGGATATTAGTTTCAGTGTCTGAAACTAGTCTGTGTTTCATATTCACCGACAGGTTGAAATGGGCCAAAAAATCTACCTCATGTTTGCATGTTGGCCTGTATGAATGTCCATGTAAAATTTTGACACATGCCAATATTTAATGTGAAATATTTTGTATGAATACATGTATCGTTTGCAGCTAGTAGTCTGAGGTGACCAGGATTGGTTTTGGTTCCATGTGCTAGTGGATGACACTGACTGCTGCTCCAGTATCCACTAGGAATTTGTAGACGTTATTTTTGTCAACTATATAAAATAAGCAACTTTCTTTGTATGTACCGGTTGGGATAGTTGCAATCACTTACCAGTTTGCTCATTTCCCTAGTTTCTGTTGGTGTTATGGTGACAAGGTTGGATACATTTTCTTTTTGTCATTACCAAACCTGTGGTGATACCAGTAAATGCTACTGGTGTGTGTGTTTGTTCTTCCCCAGCTAAGGCTTCTTTGGCAAGGAATATGATCATATCTACATGAGGTACTTCTGTACTTCCATTGTTGCTGACTTAACAACAGGAATTGCATTTGTTGTATTTACCTTTGTAAATCTGCAAGTGTTTTATCGATGTGTGTGTGTATTACTCTGCAATCATTATCCTGTTTGGGAATTAATGCATTTCGTCTGTAATCAAATGACAAAATTTTTATCTGCAATATCTGCCAGTTTGTCAAGTGGTGTGTTGTCTGTCATGGGCATCAGTCTCTGTGCTATAGTGGGTGGCAATTTATCCAACCATATAGTAGGATCAATTCTGAGGTGACTTTTCATGTGCCTGAGGAGTTGTGAGGGGGTTCTTCACTGATATTTATATTATTGAATAGTTCTCTTTTCATTTGTTCATCTGAGTGACCTGTCCTTTTAATGGTGGCAACTTTAAGGACTTTGTAAGGATCATTGTTGGGAACATCTTCCAATAGGCTTTGTTTGACTATTTCAGGAGGCAAGGCTTGAACAACATTGGCAAATTTTATTTTTTGTGAACAGGCAGTAAAAATAGCCAAGTGTTGGAGGAACCAATTCTTTGTGTTGGTTTCATTGTATGATGGTAATCGAAGGACTGATGATTTTATATCTGAAGGTGCTTCTAGAGTGTCTTCATGTGAACTCATTGTGTTGGCGTATTTACTGGAGTTTCCACATATTTCCTGATGAAGCTGATATGGCATAAAAGGTTGGGGTTGCCACTTGTTCTGGAGGTGCAAATGGATAACTAGGAAGACAGAACATTGTTATTGTTACTGTTGTGGAGATTAATTCCTTCTCCGCCTCAGCAAACATAAATTCTAGTAAAAAGAATACATTAAGTATGGGTAAATAAATGTATAATTTATTTACATATATCATATCCTCTGTTGGCACTCTAACAATTTTTAAAAACAACTGGAAGGAAAAGCTTAATCAGCTTTGTTGTAAGACTGATGCAAAATATCAAAAGCAGCAAAAACAGGGCTTTCTTTCCAGAAGAGATCTTTTTGTCAACTTTCTGTCTCCAGGCGGTGAGGAACACAGACAAGGCTAACCCAACCCTGTGTATGTGGAGTCTATGTGGAATTTTTGCCTGAGCCTATGGGCTTTAAATTGCCCTACATAAAAACCAGCCTTGTGCCACATCCTGCCTTGTGCAGAGGTTGGGTAAATACCAGCATTTCAGATAACTAGGATCAGAGTGTAGTATCTGTTCCAACAGCAAAAGCTGATCGCCTGTCCACAGCTCCAGCCATCAGTAGCAGTTCCAACCGACTGTCATCTTCTCCAGCTTGCCATTGGCCGTCATTCTAGCCAACTCCAATAGGCCTCTGGTTCCTGCTGCTCCAGCCATCCTTGCCAGCTTATTGCTTTGCAGGACATCCACTCTCTAGTGATCACAAAACTGTCCTTCTCGGGGACAATGCTATTTCTCACCCTCTACATGAGATGGCAGAGTTATCTTTTGCCTTGTTCGCACTAAAATTATTTTTGTATATGCATTTTTATTTAACAAGTTTTTTTTTACTCAAGTCTTCATTTTTTTGTTATTGCCTTCTGTCATTTGATATCTCTTGGCTGGGCCAATATACCACCTGCAGCACATATACACAAAACTAGTAACTTTTATTTGTTGCTAAGCCAACAGGGAGAGAGAATGGTGGAATTAGAAGTGAAAAAGACATTGCTGATTGCTGGTTGTAATTGTCTGTGGTGTTTCTCTCTCTCAGCACATTGGTGTTGACATGAAGGTTTGTTTATGTTGTGTCTCTCAGCTTGCTCGTGTTGATGTCAAACCTGGTTTCTCCCAGGTTTGTTTGAATTAGAGAGTATATAGCCATTGTTTGGCTTCAAATTAAGATTTTGGAAGAAGGAATGGCTTTGATTGGTCAATAAATTGTTTGTTTTATTTTGGTTAAACTGGTTATATGCGTGGAGCCTATGCCCAGAAAATGTATTTACAAAGTCTGCTTTGGATCGTCAAGCGGTCAACATCTGTTTTGCATAGAAAAATGTAACAGGTACAACACATTTCATTTTTGAATGTTGTTGTCAACAGGAAATCAAGAATTTTACAAATGAGAAGAATAAAATAGAACTTATGCTTATACTTAGCAATTTCAAATGTAAAATGATGAGATCTCTCTGTCAATCTATTATTATGTTTATGTTCATGAATTCAAGGTATCAAAGAAGAGAACTCATTAGAACAATTGCCATAAAAATATTTATCGAAAAAGTCCTAGGAAAGCTACATTAAAGTAGTAGAAAAGCTGAGATGCCAGATCAGGACTGATAATATTGCAGGTTCTTCTTTGTATTTTATCAAGAATCTCTAGATATATAACAAAAGCATCAGACCAGATGTGGCAAAAATATTCAATACAGGTGAATGATAGATTTAAAAATAGAAAGAGGTGTATGACAAGATGTGTTTTTCATGCTAGATTTATTTAGCTTATATAGCAAGATGATTCTAAGAAGATTAGAAAACCTACTAGAATTTATTTTCATCAGACATAACTGTAATAATATATGCTATTCAGACAATACCATGCTGATGCTAGACTCAAAAGAAAATCTGAAAGAACTAACAGACAGTGTAGTTGATAAAAAAAGAAAAAAAGAACAAACTATTAACTGTAAGAAAATGGAGTGCTTGGTTGTCAGCTAAGAGGACAGTTTTTAGTGTTCTACTTCAATTTAATAATATTTTATTTTTGATCTAATTCCATTGGTTAAAAAGAATCTAATACATTTCCTATACGTAACAGTACTGCGATCGACAAAATTATTATGATTACTTACATTATTTACATTATTTGGACTGTTATCCTCATCTTTATTGCCATATTTACACAATGTCTTGGCCATTGTACACTCCGACCATTATCTTTACTTTAACTAAATAAAAGCTTTGTAATATTTTTTTTAATAGGAGTGATAGCCCTTCCTATCACCCTGCCCATACACCTCTCCATTGTCTTGAACTGGAGTAGAGGCTCATCCCTTGTTTCTTGTTTAGGAGGGGGTTCCTGCATACAACAAAAACTATTCCTGCTGGAAATATGGATATCCTGCCGAAAGACATTAAATTCAATCTCTTCACACATGTTGTAATAATATAAAGTAACTTCTTCCTCTCATTACATGTACCAGGAAACATATACAATCAAAAATTAGGCACACCAGTACATATAAATTATAAATAAATTGTATGAAATTAACATAAAATTTACCATGCTTTCCTGTTACTACTTCTGTACATTTTATTTCCTGTCAAGTATGTTTTTATCTCTGTGAACACTAGGCTAATTTCTACTGCAATGATGTAAGTACCCCCTACAGTTCCCAGTTCCTTTCCTCTTCTGAGGCCTTAATAGTGGCACTGTCATGAATCTTTTGTAATATGTGTGAATGGTGGCTACATCTCTTCATACTGAGGGTACTGGGTTGGCAGTTTTCTGATTGCTGTTTCCCAGCTAGGTGCCCAAACTCTTGCATAGTGTAGACATCAAATAACTTGCGTTCTAACATGGCTGTCTCCTTGTAGAAAGTCAGGCCAGCTAATCTACCTCATCTGTAGGATACCTAATACAGCAGGTGGGTTAGTCCACTTTACTATAATGGACCTGCCCAACATATTTGCTTGAGTCGACTCTATACACTCATATATCTCCATTAAATCACTCAGTTGGTGTTTTTCCATTTTGAGTGACTACACCAATCTACCTGTGTGTCAAACTACTCATAATTAACCAATACTCAACATATAGCATCTATGGAGGCTGCTCTGATCAACAGTCACATAATATCAGGGTTCTTGCAGTCCTATGTCATGTATAGAAGAGTGTCCCTGGAAGTACCTCCTGTAGGCAACCTCAAATACACACTATGTTGCAGTCTGTGCTAATTCCCAGTCCACACATGTTACATTAGATGACTAACTGCTACAACTGTTCTCAGCCTTTTCCTTACCCAAATAGCACATCATGATGGTAAGCAACCAATGAAATAAAACTAAACCAGCTCAACAAAAAACACCTAAACCCCTCAATGTTTCTTTCACCAATATTTGCAGTACTCATACCAACTTCTGCAGTGTGGAATCGATCTTCTTCCAATAATCTCTGGACATCCTAGCTGCGGAAAAAACTAACCGTAACTCTTCAATCCCTTCTTCTCAATTCTCAGCTCTCTTTTTCTCTTTAGGAAGGACTCTAATGTCCACATGCATGGCCTGGGAGTTTATGTTTGTAAATATCTCCTGCTGGCTAGGGAACTCCCACTTGAATCCCCAGACCATTCTGCCATGTGCCTCTGTCTCTTTCTACTAAACTCAGTCAGCTGTCTCTTCTTTCTCTACTGTTCTCCTTCCTCTCATTTCTAACACTTTCGCCCCAGCCCCTCAACCTCCGCATCTTACTCTCTGGGTTGAGGTGTCTACTCGGTCTTAACCGAACTTAAGGGAGTGACCGTAGGTCCCCTGAGCATTCGTAGATCATTCGACCGGTCCACTGGTTTAATCCTGCTTCCTGCCCACGTTGTGTTTGGTTTGATCCAGAAAGCAGAAGTGATGTTCATCCATTCATGGTCGACTGAAGATGTAGACACGGCTGGAGAGTCTGTGCTAAGAAATTTAGAATGCACCAAAAAAATATATATCTGTAGAAAGCTGGACAAACAACTATACAATGGTTGAATTGTTAATGTCTTTTATATAGCGGAAAAGAATAGTATAGAAAAGAAATGTGTTGGGGAACGGGCCCCGAGTGCGATGGCGAGTGTTGAGAAGGCTGATGTAAGTTGCGTGTTGAAAGGGCTGTTCCCCACAGTTATTTATTTTCTTAGGAAAGGTGTGGAAATCATTAGCAATGGTGAAATACAAAAAGGAACATGGAGTTAAAAACATAACAATTGAATTTGTTAGGTACTGAAATTACATGCATGCGAACTAAAAAGTGGGACTGAGTTGCGTCCCTTTGATTAGGTAAATATTTGTGTCTAGACTCATAATGAAAGAGTTATAATTACATGCAATTTAGAGATTGAGTATGTTGCAAGTTAGAAATTGTCTATGTTGCATGTTGGTGAGAGTTCAGAGATTGTACTTGCGTGAAGTGTTGTAAAGTTCTTGAAAGTCACATTTTTGGCAGTGGTGTTGAGTGACGAAGAGACGTCACTTCCAGTCTCCAACCTCTCTCACCCAGCTCGACTGCACCCAACGACAGATGAGCCAACCACTCTGTCAACAGATTTCTATGCGCGTTTATATAGACAAGCCTGGCTGATCATAAATCGACCTTTGGCCCACACACGATTATCACGAGTGCTGCTTTCAACCCAAAATCATGTGAATTTCAAAGTTCCTCATAGCCTTAGTAAGCTCTATTTGAAATTTTAACTGATAAAAATTATCTCGATCATCCTCCATTGTCTTACTAATGACCTAATTCCAAATGGGCTAGATCAGATTCCCATCAGTAAACAAAATTGTTCTGATCTAATTTTGCTGTTCAAATCTACTCCGCTTTCAATAAAAAAAAATAATATATGTGTGTGTGTTTGTGTGTGGTCCTCAAACTCTCTCTGTTATACATTGCTGTTGCATTTTAGATAATATTTCTGATAATATAAACAATGTCATCTCTCTATATCCATTTGCAAATATATTTGTGTTCAGTGACTTGAATTTCCACCATGTCAGGTGGCTTAATCACTCTGTCACTGTCCTTGCTGTCATCCATACCCTAAACTTGTCAATCATTCAATCTCTCACACAAGTGGTGGACTTCTCCATGTGTTTCCCCAGTAATCCTGATGAACACACTTCTCTTCCAGATCCCTTCTTTACTTCTATCCCTGACTCATATTGTACAATGCAGCTCTGCCCTCTTGGCAACTCTGACCATGTGGTAGTGTCTGTAAATATCTTTCCACTCTCCCACTAGACAAGAACCTCCTGCCAACAAAATATCTTCCTGTTATCAATGAGCTTATTGGTACTCATTCTATGAATTCCTTCCTGACATCCCTTGGAATGAAGATTTAACTATCCTGTTCAAAAATGTGCCTCTTAGGTTTCCTCCATTGTGAAAGCCAGCATCACAGCTTTCATTCCAGCACAAAAATACCAAGTGAAACCATGTTCATCTCCTTGATTCTCACCTGCATGCTTGCACACTATTGCCCACAAGAATCACTTCTTCCAGCTGTATCAATATGTCTGATTGCAACAGACATCTGTTCTTGTAATGGGTGCAAGCATGTCCTCAAAGAAGTGAAGTACTGTTTGCTGATAGAATGAAACAATGTATATCCTCTCAAGTTTTGTTCTAGAGATTATTGGCAGCTCTGCAAGAGTGTGCCGAACAACAGCAAATCCTCAATCCGTCTTCTATTCAATCAATTTGAAGTCCTGGCATCTACAGCAGATAACAATGATTTGCTCAGAAGTTTTCTTTTTACTCCACACATGACTCATCTGGAGTACCCGCACCTGATTTACAACAAGAATGGAGGCTCTACTGAGTGATATGCCCATAACTCTATCACTGGTTTAAAATATTATTTCCAAACTAGACTCCCACAAGGCAAGCGGAGGTGACAGGATCCCAGCTGTCATCTTAAAGAAATGTGCTCCCAAGCTGGTTCCAGTTCTCTCCAAACTCTACAACAATTGCCTTTGCTGCTTTCCAGCTTATTGGAAGACCTCCTCTCTAGTTCCTGTTTTTAAGAAGTCTGGAGATTCAGCTGAACCCTCAAATTATCACCCTATTTGTCTTTTACCATTTTTCAGCAAAGTATTCAAGGATCTAATAAATGCTGAAGTGGCTAAGCATCTTAACTCTCAGGACCTCCTAGTTCTGAATAGGTTTTCTATGAGATCCTTTCACATGAATACAGGTGTCCCCCAAGAGGCTATATTCGTTTTTGATCTCCATCAATGATCTTCATGATGTCATTAGTTCCCAAGAAGGTATTTATACAGAAAACATTACTATTTACTTCTGTTTCAATAGCAAATCTGTCAGAGCTGACAAATTAAATCTGGTTGTTGATCTTGAAAAGTACCTCTAATTAGTGGTTAATTGTAGCAGGAAATGGCTTTTAAATTTTAATACCTCCAAAACAAAACGTCTCTCATTTAACCACTACAGAGAATCTTTTCTTTCTGCCATCGGCAAGGCTGATGCTAGACTCCTAGAGAGCAACATACTGCAACTTCTTGTCCTCTCCTTTTTGACTGACTTGAAGCGGATCAACTATATGTAATCAATAGCTGCATCTACTGCAAGGAAAGTTGGATCACTGTGTCATTCCAGAAATTTTTTCTCTTCAGAATCCATCTTACAATTTTACAAATCTACCATTCACTTTTGTATTGAATACTGCTGCCATATCTGGTCTGGTGCTTCTGCTATTTATCTTGAGGTTTGTGACAAATTCCAAAGAAGAATCTTTAATGCAATCAATCCTGACTTGGCACCTCAACTTCAGTCACTTTCTCACCAACGTGACGTGGCTTCCCTCTGTCTTTTCTACAAATATTTTCATTGCTACTGCACATAACAAATGTTTTTCCAATGATGCACTGACTACATGAATGTAAGTGTGCTACTAGATTGGCATCTAGGTCCCACCTGTTTATTGTTGAAATAGTTAAATGCAACTGACACTTCTACTCCAACAGTTTCTTTCCTCACACTTTCCACCTGTGGAACAATCTTCTGTTTACTTGTTTCCCTGGTAACTACATTCTTCAAAAATGTGGATGCAATGTCAATCAGCATGTTCTTGAATGCTATTCATCTTTTATGCTTTTCACAATCACCCCTATACTAAGTCTTTTCTCGCACTCCCTGTAACCCTTTGTGTATTAGTGGCATTTCTGCCATGCTTGAACACACACACACACACACACACACACACACACACACACACACACACACACACATATACATATATATATATATATATATATATATATATATACTTTTGGTGTGGCCTTTTCTCCTTCAGACAGTTTAACTATGATTTCAAGCACTATACCCAACACCTTATTTGAAAATTGTAAAATAAAATAAAAAATTAAATGAACCAACCTTGATGGTTCTTTTTATATAAATTTTTGGGGATGAATACTTGCTGACTAAATATATCTTAAATATATATGTGTGTATATATCTATATCTATATCTATATCTATCTATCTATATATATATATATATATATATATATATATATATATAAGTGGACATTGAAGTCAACACCTAGTGGCGGGAGTCTGTTTCATGCATAAACACAATCATCAGGCCATGATGATATAAGCATAACACAGACTGTCACCACTGAGTGTTGATTTCACTGTCCACTTTTATATTTAAATATGCTATATCTCTGATACTGAGCATTTTAACCCCTAAATATAGCATTCTTTATAAATATATTTTTTCAAATATATATATATATATATATATATATATATATATATATATATATATGTACGTATATATATGTCCAAAACAGCCTGAAGAACTTAGAAGTGAAACTGTGGTACTTTGATAATGTTGTCCTAATTTAAGATAATATTTATGAATATTTCTCTATGGACCAGGCATTGAGAACTTTCTAAAATCTACTGGAATTGGGGAATTTTAGGATAGACTTATACCTTGGTTGATTCGTACTAGAAGAAATTACATATATATATATATATATATATATATATATCAATTATGTGGTGTAGGTTCAATTTATATTACGCAAATCATTCATACGAAAAGCAGATAATGAAGTTAATGATATAAATGCCAAGAATCACTCTCGCAAACAATTTTTAATAATAAAATACATTAACCTCAAATCCGTTAATGAATCGTATGATCCTTGTTTATAAATTCCGGTTTTACCTGGATGTAAAAAACTTACCTATTTCTCTACCTTAAGATGATTGTATGAAACAATTGAAAGCTAGTAGTAAAAAAGACCTTATAAAACCGGAATTTATAAACAAGGATCATACCATTCATTAACAGATTCGAGGTTAATTTATTTTATTATTAAAAATTGTTTGCGAGAGTGATTCTTGCCATTTATATCATTAACTTCATTATTTTCTTTTCGTATGAATGATTTGCATAATATATATATATATATATATATATATATATATATATATATATATATCTGAAAGTTGACATTGAAGTCAACACCCGGTTAATTTAGCATGAAACGGTCTGTTTAGCATGAAACAATCTGCTTCATGCTAAATGTAATCATTGGGCCATAACGATTGCATTTAGCATGAAACAGACTATCACCTTTGGGTGTTGACTTCACTGTCCAATTTTTACATTTACATATGCTTTATCTCTGATATTGAACACTTTAACCCATTTTAACTCATAAATATAGCATACCTTAAAACTATATTTTATCATATATAAACATATATATATACATATATAATATATATATATATATATATAATATATTTATATATATATATATATATATATATGTATATATATATATATATATATATATATATATATATAGAGTGAGAGAGAGAGCGAGAGAGAGAGAGAGAGAGAGAGAGTGAAAGTCAATAATCATAGAATAGAAAATCATTTTTATTTTTTGTTAATAAACCATGCAAACAGCTTGGAACAATCTTTGGATTCCTGTTTTCCAAGATGTAATGATTTAGACGCAGGATCAGAAATGAAATTATGAAAACTTTGTGTTCTCACCTTTCATTTCAAGTATTTTATTTTATGAACTTCTTTCGTCTGACTTATTTTTAGCCTTACTTTCATTTTCATATATTTTTTTAAGAAATAATAAATCAATGTTTTCAAGGTGCAAAATAATAGAGAAAGTTTTTTGGTGCCTGGAATGGAATTGATGTTATCATCTTCTTTGGACTTCAAATAATTCATATAATTGGATTTTCATTTAGTTTTTTGTTCCATAATTATGAAGAAATCAATTATTTCCTAAATGCTTTTCATACAAAGCGGATTTGAAACTGTAAAGAATACATGGCAAATTTCACAGCCGGAAAAATGCAAAATCTTATAGTTTTACTCTGTTATTGGGTTGTATGTGCAAGTCAATAGCAATATCTTCACTTATATATGTGAATGCAGATTTACATTTGACTTTGTCTCAATCCCCTGACTTATTTTTCTGGGGATTCTTTTTTCTGCAAAAGTCTAATTATGTGTTTTTCAGTTAAAATTCAAAGGGAGCTGTTTTGCCTCATTGTATACTTGGATACAATGCCTGATTGTATTGCCTCATTATAATGCCTGATTGTATTGCCTCATTGTATAGCCTCATTGTATTGCCTCATTATAATGCCTGATTGTATTGCCTCATTGTATTGCCTCATTGTATAGCCTCATTGTATTGCCTCATTGTATAGCCTCATTGTATTGCCTCATTGTATTGCCTCATTATAATGCCTCATTGTATTGCCTCATTATAATGCCTCATTGTATTGCCTCATTGTATTGCCTCATTATAATGCCTCATTGTATTGCCTTATTGTAATGCTTCATTATATTGCCTCATTGTAATGCCTCATTGTATTGCCTCATTGTATAGCCTCATTGTATTGCCTCATTATATTGCCTCATTGTAATGCCTCATTGTATTGCCTCATTATCTTACCTCATTATATTGCCTCATTGTATTGCCTCATTGTAATGCTTCATTATATTGCTTCATTGTAATGCCTCATTGTATAGCCTCATTATATTGCCTCATTGTATTGCCTCATTGTAATGTTTTATTATATTGCTTCATTCTAATGCCTTATTGTATTGCCTCATTCTAATGCCTCATTGTAATGCTTCATTATATTGCCTCATTCTAATGCCTCTTTGTATAGCCTCATTGTAATGCCTCATTTTATTGCATCATTGTAATGTCTCATTGTATACTTGGATAGCCTTGTGACAATACAATAAAAACGCAATAGTTGCATAAATCTGTTACATGATCCTTGCACAACTGTTGTTCTATGAGTTAATGGAGAATAATAATAATATATCATGTTCAAAAATTAATGGGTGTTAATAATATCACATGTTGGGTCACCAATATAATGGGAGAGAGTTATGGAAGAAAGATTTATTCTCCCATTTACATCAGCACAACCATATGGTTGCTTTTTTTTAGCCTGGGCCATGGGGGCACACACAGAGTCTAAATCTGCCCCTTCCAGCAAATGCTACAGCTTATAAGCATATGGCACCATTTCCCTTTGGGAATATACCTTCCCCAGATATACAAAGAATCTCTGGCTTGCAGTCCTCAATTTGGGAAAACCCAATGCTTGCTGTTTCCAGTTTGCAGAATATGTCCTCACTTGGGATATAGTAGATGGATCCAGCCCATTTGAACCTAGGGTGCTAAACATGGCTTCTCCATAAACACAGAAGAATCCCCATATTATATGACATAACCTATTTTTTCATTCTCCTTTCACTTTGCTTGACTGTGTATGATATATTATTCTCTGTGTGGGATGCGTGTAAATATGTATGTATATTTTTGTGTATGTCGTTGTGATATAAAAGTCTTCATTTTTTTGACTAATGAAGACTTTGACTTCAAAAAAGTAGCTGTTGAGCCAAGAAAAAAGAAAAGAAAATAGTGGGCTTATGTGAAATTCCTTTTGATAAAAAATGAGGAGGAAAATAAAATTAATCAGAAAAGAGTGTGAAAGTTTTTGATTATGTTCATGACATCCAGCATTTCAGTGTAAAATTAATCACCAATTATATTACTGGGCTTTAACCAAGCAAATGGCACTTCAAAGGATTTCTCTCAACAATCCGAGAAAGCTAAGTATTTCAAACTCTCTCTCTCTTCATCTACTTTTGAACATATGCAAACCATATATTCCTTCTGTGAGCAACAAGATCTCTTATCTTTGTTTTAAACATTTTTAATACTATTTTGTGTCAGATCATTGAATGTGTTGTATGAACATTTCCTCTTCATGACAATTTGTTAAAACTACAGACTTTAAAATTTTCTGATTTATTTTCCTGGAACAAGCTATTGATACAACTTCAAGCATGTAAATTTGCAAATAAATTCCTTATCTTGTTTTGTTAAAATTACCTGTGAGTTCCCTCATCATTATCATCCTTCATGTAATATATATATATATATATATATATATATATATATATATATATATATAAAACTGAGAATAGGATTGGTGTATACGGAAGAAATTCCAATAACCAACAATTAATATTCTTAAAAGAGTGCTCAATACAGAGTGGAGCAAATATAATTATTTATTCCAAAATTATAACATAATTATGTTATAAAATCACTACAAAAATAGCCATTTTGTTTCAACACTTCTGGTGTCTTATCAAGTGATGATGTTGAATGTATGTATATATATATATATATATATATATATATATATATATATATATATATATGAATAAATATAATGTATAGTGTTTAAAATTTGAAGTATTTAGAGGGGAAGAATAAGTAATATTGGATAGAGAGAGAGAGAGAGAGCATCTATTGATGCAGAGTGGAAATAGGAATCAACACTGCATGATGCCTGCCAGTTTCATGTTTTCAATCATCAAACAAAGTCTGAAGAATACACTGAAACATAAAAGTGACATCATCACTGTGAATTTGAATAAATGACTCCAACAAGACGTGTGTGTGGAGAAAGAATTTATTTGGCGACCTTCGAACACCACGTGGTGATAATCAACTGTCCTTCCCCGGCCTTTTTGCCCCAATCGTATCTCACTCATGGAGAAGATACAAGGGAGACAACTTCACGTTGATTAACAATTCTTCCCCTTTTTTCTTTTCTTTCTTCTTTCAGATGACTGTCTGAAAAAGAGAATTAAAAAAAAATTTTTTTTGAATTTATTAAACAGATGATTCCTTGGGCTCTGATATAAAGCCAAGGATTTTAAATGTTACTCCTTCCTTTGTCAAGGAGTTTGCAACTTGTTCATCAGTTGGTATCCAAGAGAACTCTGCAATTTCCTTTCTGTCCAACATTTCTCTCAAAATGGCCATCTCGATGTGAAGTCTCTTGTCCAAAATCTGTGTTGATGAATGTACTGAGTCATAGAGACAGGAATTGTCAGTTTTGCATATGATCTTAATGTTCTCAGTTTCATCTTTTAGTTGCAGTAGTTCCAATAATAGTTTTCTGTAAAACAGGCAGGCTTCTGACATGTCAACCATGGCTAGAGTTTCAGCATCCAGTGTACTTTTGACCACCCTTTTAATGCGCTTGGATTGCCATGTGATGGGCATATATTTATTATTATTTCCTACCAAAAAGATTATATAGCCTCCTTGTGATCCCCCATCTGTCAAATTAGCGAAAGAAGCATCACTATAGGCAACAATTTTTAAATGCTCAAGATTTCCTAAGTCAGGGATGTCTATCTGTGATTTTTCCTTTTTTGCTTTCTTACTATTCTATTGGCTTGTTTTATACATTCTACATTTTGTTGTTTTAGAATGGAGCTTAATGCACTAACAACATAACTTAGATCAGGTCTGGTTTGGGTGGCCAGCCAGTTAAGTTGACCAATAACTTGCCTGATTTCAGTAATTTCGGTTGTGGAAATTGCATCTTTAAGGTTCCTGCCTGCTTCTACTGGAATATATTTTAATTTCTTTACATACTCATTCTGTCCAAGTTTGATATTCTCATTATTCTTCTTTATGTCTAATCCTATGTATTGGAACTCAGCAGTTTCTTCGGTTTTAACTGCAAATACATGACGGAGCCTGTCTATAACTCTGCTCTGAAAGATCTCTGATCCTGCAAAGCAAAAATCATCAACATGAGCAGCAATTATGCCTTGCAGTTTGTTTCCGAAATGCTATGTAAATATCGCTTGATCATATTTTGAAGCTATTGCTCCTGACTTCATTACTTCCTCCTTGAGTGTTAGGTACGAGGACCTAGAAGCATCAGTCAAGCCGTATACACATTTAGTGGTGTTGCCTTCAGGTCCTAGTGGGTTTAAATTTTTATCAGTGGAGCGTGTTGAATTTCTGTTATGACCCCTCCTGCCGCTACTTCGTCGACCATAAAAGCGAGTAGTTCTGTTAGAACAACGATAGTAAAATGTCCCACTAGATTGTTCCTCCTGGTTATCCACGCTGAAAGCAACATGCATTTCATTTTTCACTACGACTGGAGGAGTGGTGAGTGACGAAGCGTCGCAATATTGTCTGTGCAGATTCTTCTTCAATTGTTTACACATTTCGTTAAGACTAAGTTTCTTAACCGTGGCTTTAACCAGCCGTTCATTCTCTGGGGTGAGACTTGCGCTTTTTAATGCCCTGTATGCGAGAACCGGTTCGGGCACCGATATTTTGTGTTCCTTTAATTTTGCAACGTTACGATCGAAGCAGATAAGAAAATCATCGATCGATTCGGTACTCTGTCGTGTGTATCGCTCAAAGAATTCATACGCTGTAAAAGCCGCCTGGTTTGCGTCTTCCAAGAAAAGTGTGTCCAGTTTTTTTTGGTATAATTTTTCCATGCCATCATCGGCATTTAGGGTAGCAATGTCCAATTCTAGTACAGCTTCCCTGGCTTTTCCTTCCAAGGATAGAAGTACCACGGGGGCGCGTCTATGTATCTCTAAGCTGGTGGCAAGTTCCCACACTTGCATTTCTTTTTTCCAAGTATTGTACATGTCCGTGTTTAAGGCAGGTGGGGAAATAAACTTAGAAGCCATTTTTTTTTTTATGTAAACGTTCTGCTACCAATGTGAATTTGAATAAACGACTCCAACAAGACATGTGTGTGGAGAAAGAATTTATTTGGCGACCTTCGAACACCACGTGGTGATAATCAACTGTCCCTCCCCCGCCTTTTTGGCTCAATCGTATCTCACTCATGGAGAAGATACAAGGGAGACAACTTCATGTTGATTAACAATCACCATGCAGTGTTAATTCCTATGTTCATACTAGATCTATCTATCTATCTTTATGTGTGTGTGTGTACAAATATATATATATATATATATATATATATATATATATATATATATATATATATATATATATATATATATATATATAAAGTAAACGTTGAAGTCAACACTCAGAGGCAGCAGGCTGTTTCATGCTAGATGAAATTGTCAGGCCATGTGTGTTGGGTTTTGTCTCAACTATTTATATATATGGGTCAGTGGTGCATTGTGGGTAGTTCATTCTGACGGTTATTTTGGCAAAAGTGGTTTGTTTATTTATTTATTTGGGTTAATTTATTGTACTTGTTTCTTTATTTTTATTTTTATTTATATATTTATTCATTCTTTTTGGTTTTTGATGTTTTAGTAACGTAGACTGTTAGAATAGATAAAAATAAAAAATAAATAAGCAAAAACAAGTAAAAATACTCAATCCAAATAAATAAATAGACAAGGCTATCTCTCTCCATCTGTTTGCTCATATATTTCTGTTCGGGAACTTTAACGCCCACCATACCAAGTGATTTAAAACTCTTTAACTGACCTTACTGGCATACAAACCCTTAACTTTCCTTTTTCTCAATCTCTCACTCAAATAGTTGACTTTCCCACACGTTTCCCCAACAACCTGGGCGGTAAGGCTTCCCTTCTTGATCTCTGTTTCACCTCCATCCTTGAGTTCTGTCGCACCTCACAGCTCTGCCCTCTTGGCAACTCTGATCATGCTGTAGTGTCTGTGAACATTTCCTTCTACTTCACCCCCAGCAAAGAAGCTTCTACCAAAAGTACATCTCTCTGTTATCAACAAGCAGACTGGGACTTGTTTAGGGATTTCCTTCGCGATGTCCACTAGGATGTGGTCTTTAAACTCCCTGTTCATGAATGCGCTTCCGAGGTCTCCTCCTTGGTAAAATCTGGAATCGAGGCTTTCATCCCCACTAGGAAATATAAGGTTAAATCATGCCCTTCCCCTTGGTTCTCTACTGCTCGCTCAGCTGCCATTGCCCACAGGAATCACTTCTTCTGTCTGTACTGGAGAGACATGTCAGATCACAATAAATGTCTCTTTGTCTCAGCCTGTAATGAGTGCAAGCGTGTCCTCAATGAAGTAAAGTCACTATTTGCTGATAGAAGGAAACAACATATTGAATCTCGCAAATTCGGCTCCAAGGTTTGCTGTTGTTAAGTACGCAAGAGCGTACTTAACAACAGCAAGCCTTCAATACCTCCTTTGTTCAACCAATTTGAGGTCCTGATCTCCTCAGCTGATAAGACTGAGTGCTTTGCTCAGAAATTCTCTTCCAACTCAACGCTTGACTAATCCAGTGTACCCACACTCGATTTCCCCACTAGAGGGTCTATTGAGTGAGCTGCACATAACCCCATTGTAGGTATTGAACGTCATCTCAAAATTAGACCCCAATAAGGCTAGCAGTGGTGACAGGATACCAGCCTTTGTCCTGAAGAAATGTGTTCCTGAACTGGCTCCTGCTCTCTCCAAATTATATAACTACTGCCTCAATGAATGTTGCTTCCCAGCCTGTTGGAAGTCCTCATCTATTGTACCTGTCTTTAAGAACTTTGGAGACCCTTCTGACCCATCTAACTACCATCCCATCAGTCTCCTAACACTCTTCAGCAAAGTCTTTGAGGCTTTAATCAACACCGAAGTAGTTAATCACCTTACATCCCATGATCTGCTCTCTGATAAGCAATATGGTTTTTGCTTTGCCCGTTCTACAGCTGATGTGCTCACGGCCATAGCTGAAATTGATTACCAAGCACTGCACAAAAATGAAGAAGCTTGTGCCATAGCTCTAGATATCTCTAAAGCATTTGATAGGGTCTGGCATGCCGGTCTCCTTCGTAAGATTAAGGGATACGGAATTTCAGGTCGATTATTTGACTTCATATAATCATTCCTGTCAAACTGTATAATGAAGGTTATCCTTAACGGATTCTCTTCCAGTTCCTTTCCCATGAACACAGATGTTCCTCAAGGTTCTATCTTGGGCCCTACTCTGTTCCTTATCTTCATGAACAATCTCCCCAATGTCATCAGTTCCCAAGTAGGCATCTATGCTGACGACACTACTATTTACTCCTGCCTCAATAGCAAATCTGGTATTGCTGACAAAACTAACCTGGCCGTTAGTCTTGAAAAGGACCTCCAATCAGTTGCGGACTGGGGCAGGAATTGGCTGGTTAACTTTAATGCCTCCAAAACAAAACTGCTCTCTATTACTCACCACCAGGAATCATCCCTGCCTCCCATTAGAATGTCTGATGCTCAACTCCATGAGAGCACCTCTTTGTGACTGCTTGGTCTCACACTGTCGGCTGACCTGAGATGGAACAATTACATTGAATCAATAGCTTCATCCACTGCAAGGAAATTTGGTTCCCTATGTTGCGGCATAAGGTTTTCTCGCCTGAGTCCATCCTTCAAATCTACAAATCAACCATTTGCCCTTGCATGGAATACTGCTGCCATATATGGTCTGGTGTCCCTGCTGTTCGCCTTAAGGTCCTCGACAAGATCCAGAGATGGATAAGCAATGTCGTTGGTGCTGATCTGGCATCTCATCTTCAGTCGCTTTCTTACAGATGTACCGTGCCCTCCCTCTGTCTTTTCTACAAATACTTTCACGGTAACTGCTCCGACGAGCTACTTTCACTAGTTCCCAAACTGCATGAATTTAAGCGTGCTACTAGGCTGGCATCACTGTTCCACCCTTCCACTGTCTAAACGGTTAAATGTGACCGTCTCTTCTACTCCGATAGCTTCATGTCTCGCACCTCTCGTCTGTGGAATTCCCTTCCTATTACTTGTTTCCCTGATAGCTATAATCTCCAACTGTTGAAATGTAATGTCAATCAACATCTCCAGATGCCCTGAACTATTTCCTGTCCTTCTCTTCATCCTTTCCTCCATCACGCCTCTTTACTCTCGCTTACACTCTGTAACCCCTTGTGGCATCCCGCCTTGCTTGGGGTGAAATGCTTAAAAAAAAAAATAAGCAAATTAAAAAACTACCCCCTGGCAAAATAACAGTTAGAATGGACTACAGCATTCAATCCAAAAATTGGATGAAAAAATAGCTTTAATTACCTTCTCAGACTAAAACAAACCATTAAATAAATGATTTGAACAAATTTTTACTGTGTTACTAAAACATTAAAAACCAAAAAGAATAAATAAATAAATATATAAAATAAAAATAAATAAAAAACAAGTAAAATAAATTAACCCAAATAAATAAACTACTCGTGCCAAAATAACCATCAGGATGGACTACCCACAATGCATCACTAACCTGTATATATAAATAGTCGAGAAAAGCCCAACACACATGACCTGATGATTGTGTCTAGCATGAAACAGCCTGTCACCTCTGAGTGTTGACTTCAGTGCTCACTTTTATATTTGCATACGCTCTATCTCTGATATTGAGCACTTATATTATATCCTATAAATAGAGCACACTTTAAAACTATATTTCTTCATATATATATATATATATATATATATATAATATTATTGATGCACACAATAATAATATATTACATAAATTTAATAATAACAACAACCAATTAAATAACAAGCCCTCTTGCAATTGTAGAAGCAAAAGCAACTGCCCAGATGGAGGTATTTGTAAATCTTCTGTGTTGAAAACCAGTGTTCATTATCCTAACCTTTGCACTGACTTTGACATTGACAACTAGGAAATATATAACTCTCCCAACCACTAAGCAATTTCCAGAAGGTTTTTATTATTAATACTGGCCACCATAATTTACTTTCTTTAAATAATTGTACTGTAGTGGACAATACTACAATTTGTAATGGACAAGCTTGCTGTTGGCCACCAGTTTGTTGTGGAAGGAGTTACCGAGGTGGAAAACTGTCAAAGTAGATGAATTCAACATTTTTAAGAGAAATTAATTTCATTGGGAGATATTTTATGTTATTTCTATTAAGAACAACATAAAAAGAGAGACAAGATACTTGTGTGGACACAGTTGAAAAACGATCAAAAACATTTATAGACTTTGTCATTAGACCTTTACACGGAGTTGGGCAAAAACTGAGAAGAACGCACCATGTGTTTGTTTGCAATTAAGTGGTTGGTTTGCCAGGATGTCACTAAATCAGGGAGCAAAAAAGAGAGAGAAAAGAAAGGAAATTTTGTCTGTTGTTTTATAGTCTTTAAACAATCCTACCTCGCAGCTTCCTGGCAGACATGGTGGGTGGGGGCTAATCTCCATTATAGTTTTGAAACAATCCTAGTCAAAAAAGATGACAGGTTCTGAGTGAAGTGAAGTATATGCAAAAAAAGAGAAAAAGAAAAAAGGAAGTTATGAAAATCCAAAATAAAAAAAAAGAAAAGAATGATGTAAGACAGTCAGTCAAAGACTCAATGAAATGTGTTCAAGAGGCTGTTGGTAATGACCTCTTCTCCAACCTTACTTTAAAGTAAGGTGGGAAAAGAGGTCATTTTGTTTAGAAATATTTTTCCTAAATGTAGACAACATATTTGCTATTGATGGTATCCTCCTCCCATTCACACCCGTCTCTTCCATGTGCTGCCCCCCCTCTCCCTAGTCATTTCCATTTAAACACTGACCAATTGAAATGTCAACTGGGAAAAATGTCACCACAAATATTCAATAGATTTTGTGGTCACCTAATGGAGTAAAAACCTATTTATTGTGTAAGCATTTCTTGCAGAAAATGAAATGATTCTATCTCAAGTAGAATAAACAAAAAGATATGACGGTACCTAAAAATTTGTTTACCCTGCATATATGATAAAGAATTAATTGGTGAAATATTATAATATTTTACTAGTTGTAAGTTGAAGTGAAATGATCAAAAACCACTTTTCATAATCTAAGCTCATCTTAGGGAATATTGTGCAAAATTATAATTTTTGATAACAGCTTATGGTGGGTGACCTGCTATGGAGTAATGGTTGACAAGTTAGTATACTGAAGTGAGTTTGATCTGCAGTTCTCCACACTTTTGGCCTTGTACCAGACTAAGTTTGGTATATAATAATAAGAGTATATGCAAATAACTTCACCCCCCCTATCAATATTTATATTAATAATGAAGAAAGCATTTATTTTATACAATGAATGTTTATTTTTCAACATAATCACCTTTCTTGTCAATGCACTTAATTCAGTAGAGAATATTATTTATAGTGATCAAATCTTATCCAGTGAAATTCAAGATTAGAATCCAGCTAATCAATATGGACTCATAAAAAAGTAACAATAATAAAAGAATAAAATTAGTAATGAAATAATAATAGTGTATTGACCAATAGTATTGTGTAATAAAACTAGTAATGGTAATAATGAAGCATTCATCTACATTGTTATGATAAAAAGCAACAATAATAAAATGGATTAAAACTTGTAATAAAAAAACAGTAATAATAATGAATGCATTGTTCAAGATTACTTTGATAAAAAGTAATGATAATAAGTTGGAATAACACTAGTAATGGACTATTAGTAATAATGAAGGATGTGCTGACCTTGAGTGTCATGTCATGATAAAAAAGCAACAGTATAATGGAGTAACTTTTGGAATCAAATATTAAGTGAAATTGTGTCACTAAAAAGAAAACAAATAACATTTTGTTAAGCTTTAAAAGTTGCATTTCTACTTTTTCCTGCTTTGGTCATAGATATTAAATACAACACAACTGAGAACTTTGACCTGATGCACCCACTGTAACATGTCATCTATATAATTATATATTCTAGAATGTTGCATATCTTACAAGGGTTTTTAATGTTGGGAATATACTTTTGAAACTCTGCATAATATCCTTTTTCGTTATCCATATTTAGTCGCCTATGAGGTGCAAATAAACTGAAGCTAACATTCATTATATATGATTATGGTAAGCTAAAAACAACATATTTTGTGTATTACAAAGCAACAAGCACTAGCTTTTTATATACATATATTAAAAAAGATTTGGAATAAATTAAAAAAATTGGAAATATCATTTAACAAACAGAACCCCTTGAAGAATGGACATTACCAAGAAACTTTGAAGTTGGGGAAAACAAAAAAAAATTAATATTTAAAAGTTAAATAATCTTTTTATATAATATTATATATATATATATATATATATATATATATATATATATATACATATATATATGTATATATTTAGTTTACGAAAAACTAGGTAATCCGTATGGGTAGACCCAAGGAGGATAAAATGCAGAGAGCTCAATGTAAATCAGAGCTAATAATTTAAATAAAAACAGACCACTTCAAGGCTCCATATAATAAATTATTTCACAACAGCCCTTTTAAAGGACAGCGGAACATCAGATTTTATTTCCAAAATAAAATAAAATAAAATCTGATGATCCGCTGTCCTTTAAAAGGGCTGTTGTGAAATAATTTATTATATGGAACCTTGAAGTGGTCTGTTTTTATTTAAATTATATATATATATATATATATACATATATATATACACATACATATATATATATGTATATATATATATATATATATATATATATATATATATATATATATATATATATATATATATAATTAATGCAAATATAAAGTTTGTTACTTAGCTGATTGGTGTTACCTTCAGCATTCTGACTCGAAAGTTTCATAGACAGATCCTCCAGCAATTACTCCATTCACTCACCAGGGAGTATATATATATATATATATATATATATATATATATATATAGA
Organism: Acanthosepion esculentum; assembly: GCA_964036315.1. Lineage (NCBI taxonomy): Eukaryota > Metazoa > Mollusca > Cephalopoda > Sepiida > Sepiidae > Acanthosepion > Acanthosepion esculentum. The sequence continues at coordinate 131,292,372 of OZ038481.1, read as the reverse complement.
TAAAATATATACATAATTTATGCATAAGTATATATATATATATATATATATATATATATATATATATATATATTCTTATTTTTTTTAAAGTATTGCTGAGGAGTGAAGGCAGTTAAAATGATAGTGCTGTCGAGGGAAAAACTGTCTTCATGACACTCCTTTTTATTTTGTGGGTATGAAGGTGCAAGTTTACCAGATTCTTAATTTTGGTGAAACCTTAGTAGCAAGCATAGCACTAAGATGTCTAAAATGTCTAATTGTAACTTCAAACCAAAATATGTTGCTCATCAACAAATATGAGTGATTTTACCTTTTCATGGAAAGTGCTTGTTTCTTTCACATTCAAGTGTTTTCTCCTCTTCAGCAACATTCTCTTTCAGCTTTTATTTCACAAAAACTATTTCATAGCAATTCTGAGTAAATTTGTTTCTTTAAAAAGTTCGAGACCAAACATCATAAAAATAACCAATGCTATGGTTGATAAATGAAACAAAAAATTAATAAAATTATTTATTTGATAATGATAATAATAATAACAATTTTAACAAAAACAGAATTATGAACTGAAAGACCACAATTTGAAATCAAAAAGACAATTCTTCTTGTTACAAAAATGCACAAATCAAAAGAATACAAATATCTGAATTTGAAATGAAACAATTTTGAAATCATACAGGTTTCAGAAAAGAATTTTAAAAGTAGAAAACAAAAGGATGAATGTTTGGTTGTTTTTTGCAATGCCTTTTTTTCTTTATTTAACATCATACAAGTAATTATTAAAACTTGCATTTCTTTTGCAAACTAATCAGAACCTCCTAGACAGGATATTTTCTGACCTCACTATCTGGAATACATTTCCTTTCTTCTGTAACTGCTTTGTACAGAGCTATAGAAATTTGTAATTTTCTTTTAACTCTCTTCTCTTCTCCTAGTTTTAATTCTTTTCTCATTTTCCCTATCCAACTAACTGTGTCTATTCATCCAAATAACAGAATAAATAAAGAATAAAACGGTAATAAGGAATATCCAAGTGAAAGAGATCTTACCTTAAAGATTTGTTCATTGGAATTAACTTAACAAAACACAAATAACCTAGTTAAAAATGAATTAGAAAATAATTCAGATATTAATTAACATATAATTCTGCAAAGATCTTTCCTGAAGTAAACGCTGTTAAAATTTAGTAAGAATTACATTAAAATTTTATCTTTTACTTTTCATCGATTTTTATTTTTTTATATTTTTATATATTAACTTCTGTGGTCATATTTGTATGATTATATGGTCATAGCTCTTTTTTTTTTACAGTCCTTCACTCTTGGTCATATCGGAAACATTATATGGTCATAGCACTTTTTTTTTTACAGTCCTTCACTCTTGGTCATATCGGAAACATTATATGGTCATAGCACTTTTTTTTTTTACAGTCTTTCACTCTTGGTCATATCGGAAACATTATAGGGTCATAGGTCTTTCTTTTTACAGTCTTTCACTCTTGGTCATATTGGAAACATTATATGGTCATAGCTCTTTCTTTTTACAGTCTTTCACTCTTGGTCATATCGGAAACATTATATGGTCATAGCTCTTTCTTTTTACAGTCTTTCACTCTTGGTCATATCGGAAACATTATATGGTCATAGCTCTTTCTTTTTACAGTCTTTCACTATTGGTTATATCAGAAACATTATATGGTCATAGCTCTTTTTTTATAGTCTTTCACTCTTGGTCATATCGGAAGCATTATATGGTTATAGCTCTTTTTTTTTTACAGTCTTTCACTCTTGGTCATATCGGAAACATTATATGGTCATAGCTCTTTCTTTTTACAATCTTTTACTCTTGGTCATATCAGAAACATTATATGGTCATAGGTCTTTTTTTCTTTTACAGTCTTTCACTCTTACTTATAAATGTAACATTATACGGTCATAGCTATTTTTTCAGGCTTTTACTCTTGGTCATATTATTAACATTATATAGTCATAACCCTTCTTTTTTCAGGCCTTTACTTTTGGTTAAATTTTGTAACATTAGCTGACCACAGGTCATTTTCTGTCTGGGCTTCATCGTAACACTATATGGAGAGTGTCCTTTTTTTTTTACTTTGTTTTGTGTTTATAAACTAGTCACAAACCTGCAATAATTGTTGCTTTTATTTCTGCTATAAATGTTAATTGGTCTTTTCAAAGTAATCATTGGTCTATTAGCTGATAGTACCACCCATTTTTGTCTGATCTAAATTAGAAATTTGTGTAAAGTTTTAGTTTAGTTTTTGTTTTCATTCATTAAGCCTTTCAAACTTCAATGTGACTCAAAATGAATCATTAAAAATATGTAAACATGCAAAATTTCTTGAATCAATGAAAAAGAATGAAGTATGAAATGTTTCTACTATTCAACATAATTTAACCTGCAATTTGACACAATTAACACATTGTTTCTCAAGTTTCTTTAATTTAAAAAAAATGCTGATGTATTGTCATTGAAATACTGATTTTGACAAGTTGGTTAGACTGATAATTTCTCAGCACTCATTCATTTTTTTCACATTCTAATTTTGTACAAAGAAGATATTTTGTTTCTTTTGCTAAAACCTATTGAATTTATTGATTTTCAAAATTGAAATACCTTCAAGCACAAAATTTTCTAAAGCACATGAGATGATTGGTTGGCTCCAAAATTAAAAGTAAAAATAAAAATACAATAATTATTTCTTTAAAATTTTGATATTCTCAGATATGTTTTGGCAAATATGAATCTAATTTTAGGAATATGTTCACATTTAAAATATCTTTGAAAACAATATAAAATGATAATGTATCCTCTGATGAGCCTTGACATTATGACATATTGCAAGACATATGACATATTGAGACATTATGACATATTGCAAGACATATGACATATTGAGACATTATGACATATTGTAAGACATATGACATATTGAGACATTATGACATATTGTAAGACATATGACATATTGAGACATTATGACATATTGCAAGACATATGACATATTGAGACATTATGACATATTGCAAGACATATGACATATTGAGACATTATGACATATTGTAAGACATATGACATATTGAGACATTATGACATATTGTAAGACATATGACATATTGAGACATTATGACATATTGCAAGACATATGACATATTGAGACATTATGACATATTGTAAGAATAACAGCTACTGTCTTAAAACAACTGTGCATAATTAGGGGCAGAAGTTTATAAATATGTAATCCGGTCTAATCCAGTTCTTTATGTTGATGTGTTGAATACTACAATTATGGGCAAGAACAAAGATTTGAGTAACTTTGCTAAATGCCAAATAAAATGGTACAGATTGTGAGATACTTACATTCAGTTGCGGGTGGGTAGTTAATGACTTGTGGACTGAAGAGAGAAAAATCACCAACTGCCAACAGGCAAGAGACAGCCAAGACATTGATGCGAGAAGAGAAGAGAGGTTTTTCCACCAAGTATGAGCCGAAAGAAAGGTTTAACATTGTTTATTGTTTCATTTTTTATGGCTTATCAACCCTTTGCATATTATTGTTTTTCAGATTGTAAGAATTTCATTTGGAGATAATAATGGTTCAGTGATACAAGTTTTACTAATTAACCCATGGCTGGGTGAGAAGAGGTAGATTCTTACATTTCCCAAGGCTATTTGCACTTAAGTGAATATAACAAACCCAACTAGAATTGGAACTCGGCACTCTGATCAACAATTCTGAGCCATTATCCATTACACCACCTGCACATCCAAGCTTACAGCATCTGGTATTCTCAAGCGATCACCCATCTAGGTACTGAGCAGGCTTGATGTTGCTTAACTTCAGTGATTGTATGAGATACCTTTAAGAAAGCAATACATCAGAATATAGTACATTGATCCTTGTTGTATATAGTGTTGTGTGTTTGTAGGTCAATTAGAGTAGCTATGATAGCCTAACCAGTTTACATCATGGAAAAGCATTTTCAATGAACGTGCAAGCACCAAGACTATAGACCCTATATAAATGGAAGGCCACCTGCTCTGATAAATCTTCTTTTCTCCTGAAAAAAGATTAGGGCATGTGTGTATCATTATCATGGGAAAGCAATTTTACAAAGACGTACTGGAGGAAAATAACAAGCCAGTGAAACCAACATGATAGCATTCTAGTGGGAGATACTAGATCTTATCATTTATGTGGAAGGTACTTTATTTTTTAGCAACAGACATAAGAACATTAAAGACCATGTACATCATTCATGTCAACATTCTTCTGCGATGGCAGTGGGCATCGCAGAAGCTGCTGCATCAGTAGTAGTAATTGTTTCAGGAACATGAAGACTTCATTGTGTTGCTTTGATCACTAAAATCTCCTGAGCTTAATCCTGTTATGAGATGGGACAAAAAATGACTAGGTCCATCTAAGTATAGGATATTTTGAACCAACACATTCACTTTGCAGAATCTAGACTATGTATCTTAAACAGGACCTACTGTCAAGATCCTGGAAACAAATGCCAGAAGAAACCTTTAGGAGTCTTGTAGAGTCCATATCTGCTCAAGTAGGAGTCATTTTGTCGGCACACTGTAGGACTAGCACTTTATTAAACAAATCCTCATAAAGTTTTGGCTCATCAGTATATTTTAAGACATTTTTTTTGTTTATACATTCTTTTTATACATACAAATATTTAAGTAAATGCTCTGTTTATAATAAACAGTATTAACAACATTTACCGGCCTGAATGTCCGAGAAATTTTCATAGAAAATATGCGTCCTCCGACAGGAATTGAACCTGTATCCTATATGGAACCCTCATATAGCCTGACGTGCTTTTACTGATTTCACCACAGAGGAGTGTTTCGGTTAGCAAGGTCAATTTTACTGTTTTTAAACTACAATCTTCCATGATTCTCTCACGTACATTCATATCTGCTCAATGCATATCCAAATGTAAACAAATGACATCACACATTATGAAATAGACAAAGTCCAACAATTATTTTAAGACATCTTTATGTTTATACATTTTTTTATAGATACAAATATTTAAGTAAATGCTCTGTTTATAATAAACAGTATTAACAACATTTATCGGCCTAAATGTCCAAGAAATTTTCATAGAAATTATTTGTCCTCCGACAGCAGTCGAAGCCGTATCCTTTACGGAACCGTCATTTAGCCTGACGTGCTTTTACCGATTGAGCCACAGAGGAGCGTTTCAGTTAGCAAGGTCGATTTTACTGCTTTTAAACTTCAATGTTCCATGAATCTCTCACATACATTCATATCTGCTCAAAGCGTACCCAAATGTAAACAAGTGATGTCACACATTATGAAAGTCCGACAATTATTTTAAGACATTTTTATGTTTCATAATGTGTGACGTTATCAGTATGTGTATGAAAAAGTGTTGAAATGTTCTCAGCTTAACTAAGAAGATATTAAAAATACCAAATTAAAAATTCTTGGTTAACACCCACGTGAACTATGAAAAATAGAGGTTAGGTACATATTCAGAACTGGTGCATTGAAACCATGTCAAAGACAGCAGAAGTGATACATAACAAAAACTGAGAAGGAACTGGAATTGCCCAGACTTTGGAAGTGCTTGGATCTTTGAGAATACTGGGGAAGGTGCTGGAGATTTTCTGTCAATCAGTCTCCAGCAATAATAATCAAATATCTGGAATGAATATGCAAATGAATGAATTAATAAAAACATAATGAAAATGAAAATTTGTTTATTGAAAGATTATAAAATTTCTGAAGTTAAAATTGATTTACTGAATTTGTTTGAGGGTCTGCATATAATCTAATAATGAAATTAATTGAATTTCACACACCAAAATTTAATAATGCACACAAAAGAAACAGAATTACTGATAACTAGATAATTAGTAATTTGGTAGGAAATAATTTTTAGTACTTTTGAACAGGGATCTGCAAACTATGGGGTGTGGATAAAATCCATCCCCCTGTGATATTTAATCCAGTTTATATAGAATATGGTATTATTTTTAGTAGTCTTGAACAGGCATCATCAAACTATAGGCTGTGGATCAAATCCAGCCCCTTGCAATATTTAATCCAGTTTATAAGGAATATGGTGTTATTTTTAATACCCTTGAACAGGGGTCTACAAATAACAGGCTGTGGATTAAATCCAGCATGCTATGATATTTAATCCAGTTTATATGGAATATAGTATTATTTTTTGTACTCTTGAGAAGGGGTCTGCAAACTATAGGCTGTGGATCAAATCTAGCCAACTGTAAGATTTAATCTAATTTATATGGAATATAGTAATATATTTAGTACTCTTGAACAGGCATCTTCAAATTATAGGCTGTGGATCAAATGTAGCCTACTGTGATATTTAATCCAGTTTATATGGAATATGGCATTATTTTTAGTACTTTGGAATAGGTTTCTGCAACCTATAGGCTGTGGATCAAATCTCACTCATGTGATATTTAATCAAGTTTATATGGAATATGGGATTATTTTTAGTACTTTGGAATAGGTTTCTGCAACCTATAGGCTGTGGATCAAATCTCACTCATGTGATATTTAATCAAGTTTATATGGAATATGGCATTATTTTTAGTACTTTGGAATAGGTTTCTGCAACCTATAGGCTGTGGATCAAATCTCACTCATGTGATATTTAATCCAGTTTATATGGAATATGGCATTATTTTTAGTACTTTGGAATAGGTTTCTGCAACCTATAGGCTGTGGATCAAATCTCACTCATGTGATATTTAATCCAGTTTATATGGAATATGGCATTATTTTTAGTACTTTGGAATAGGTTTCTGCAACCTATAGGCTGTGGATCAAATCTCACTCATGTGATATTTAATCCAGTTTATATGGAATATGGCATTATTTTTAGTACTTTGGAATAGGTTTCTGCAACCTATAGGCTGTGGATCAAATCTAGCCAACTGTAAGATTTAATCTAATTTATATGGAATATAGTAATATATTTAGTACTCTTGAACAGGCATCTTCAAATTATAGGCTGTGGATCAAATGTAGCCTACTGTGATATTTAATCCAGTTTATATGGAATATGGCATTATTTTTAGTACTTTGGAATAGGTTTCTGCAACCTATAGGCTGTGGATCAAATCTCACTCATGTGATATTTAATCCAGTTTATATGGAATATGGGATTATTTTTAGTACTTTGGAATAGGTTTCTGCAACCTATAGGCTGTGGATCAAATCTCATTCATGTGATATTTAATCCAGTTTATATGGAATATGGCATTATTTTTAGTACTTTGGAATAGGTTTCTGCAACCTATAGGCTGTGGATCAAATCTCACTCATGTGATATTTAATCAAGTTTATATGGAATATGGCATTATTTTTAGTACTTTGGAATAGGTTTCTGCAACCTATAGGCTGTGGATCAAATCTAGCCAACTGTAAGATTTAATCTAATTTATATGGAATATAGTAATATATTTAGTACTCTTGAACAGGCATCTTCAAATTATAGGCTGTGGATCAAATGTAGCCTACTGTGATATTTAATCCAGTTTATATGGAATATGGCATTATTTTTAGTACTTTGGAATAGGTTTCTGCAACCTATAGGCTGTGGATCAAATCTAGCCAACTGTAAGATTTAATCTAATTTATATGGAATATAGTAATATATTTAGTACTCTTGAACAGGCATCTTCAAATTATAGGCTGTGGATCAAATGTAGCCTACTGTGATATTTAATCCAGTTTATATGGAATATGGCATTATTTTTAGTACTTTGGAATAGGTTTCTGCAACCTATAGGCTGTGGATCAAATCTCACTCATGTGATATTTAATCCAGTTTATATGGAATATGGGATTATTTTTAGTACTTTGGAATAGGTTTCTGCAACCTATAGGCTGTGGATCAAATCTCACTCATGTGATATTTAATCAAGTTTATATGGAATATGGGATTATTTTTAGTACTTTGGAATAGGTTTCTGCAACCTATAGGCTGTGGATCAAATATCACTCATGTGATATTTAATCAAGTTTATATGGAATATGGGATTATTTTTAGTACTTTGGAATAGGTTTCTGCAACCTATAGGCTGTGGATCAAATCTCACTCATGTGATATTTAATCCAGTTTATATGGAATATGGCATTATTTTTAGTACTTTGGAATAGGTTTCTGCAACCTATAGGCTGTGGATCAAATCTCACTCATGTGATATTTAATCCAGTTTATATGGAATATGGCATTATTTTTAGTACTTTGGAATAGGTTTCTGCAACCTATAGGCTGTGGATCAAATCTCACTCATGTGATATTTAATCCAGTTTATATGGAATATGGCATTATTTTTAGTACTTTGGAATAGGTTTCTGCAACCTATAGGCTGTGGATCAAATCTCACTCATGTGATATTTAATCAAGTTTATATGGAATATGGGATTATTTTTAGTACTTTGGAATAGGTTTCTGCAACCTATAGGCTGTGGATCAAATCTAGCCAACTGTAAGATTTAATCTAATTTATATGGAATATAGTAATATATTTAGTACTCTTGAACAGGCATCTTCAAATTATAGGCTGTGGATCAAATGTAGCCTACTGTGATATTTAATCCAGTTTATATGGAATATGGCATTATTTTTAGTACTTTGGAATAGGTTTCTGCAACCTATAGGCTGTGGATCAAATCTAGCCAACTGTAAGATTTAATCTAATTTATATGGAATATAGTAATATATTTAGTACTCTTGAACAGGCATCTTCAAATTATAGGCTGTGGATCAAATGTAGCCTACTGTGATATTTAATCCAGTTTATATGGAATATGGCATTATTTTTAGTACTTTGGAATAGGTTTCTGCAACCTATAGGCTGTGGATCAAATCTCACTCATGTGATATTTAATCCAGTTTATATGGAATATGGGATTATTTTTAGTACTTTGGAATAGGTTTCTGCAACCTATAGGCTGTGGATCAAATCTCACTCATGTGATATTTAATCCAGTTTATATGGAATATGGCATTATTTTTAGTACTTTGGAATAGGTTTCTGCAACCTATAGGCTGTGGATCAAATCTCACTCATGTGATATTTAATCCAGTTTATATGGAATATGGCATTATTTTTAGTACTTTGGAATAGGTTTCTGCAACCTATAGGCTGTGGATCAAATCTCACTCATGTGATATTTAATCCAGTTTATATGGAATATGGCATTATTTTTAGTACTTTGGAATAGGTTTCTGCAACCTATAGGCTGTGGATCAAATCTCACTCATGTGATATTTAATCCAGTTTATATGGAATAAGGCATTATTTTTAGTACTTTGGAATAGGTTTCTGCAACCTATAGGCTGTGGATCAAATCTCACTCATGTGATATTTAATCCAGTTTATATGGAATATGGCATTATTTTTAGTACTTTGGAATAGGTTTCTGCAACCTATAGGCTGTGGATCAAATCTCACTCATGTGATATTTAATCCAGTTTATATGGAATATGGCATTATTTTTAGTACTTTGGAATAGGTTTCTGCAACCTATAGGCTGTGGATCAAATCTCACTCATGTGATATTTAATCCAGTTTATATGGAATATGGGATTATTTTTAGTACTTTGGAATAGGTTTCTGCAACCTATAGGCTGTGGATCAAATCTCACTCATGTGATATTTAATCCAGTTTATATGGAATATGGCATTATTTTTAGTACTTTGGAATAGGTTTCTGCAACCTATAGGCTGTGGATCAAATCTCACTCATGTGATATTTAATCCAGTTTATATGGAATATGGCATTATTTTTAGTACTTTGGAATAGGTTTCTGCAACCTATAGGCTGTGGATCAAATCTCACTCATGTGATATTTAATCCAGTTTATATGGAATATGGGATTATTTTTAGTACTTTGGAATAGGTTTCTGCAACCTATAGGCTGTGGATCAAATCTCACTCATGTGATATTTAATCCAGTTTATATGGAATATGGCATTATTTTTAGTACTTTGGAATAGGTTTCTGCAACCTATAGGCTGTGGATCAAATCTCACTCATGTGATATTTAATCCAGTTTATATGGAATATGGCATTATTTTTAGTACTTTGGAATAGGTTTCTGCAACCTATAGGCTGTGGATCAAATCTCACTCATGTGATATTTAATCCAGTTTATATGGAATATGGCATTATTTTTAGTACTTTGGAATAGGTTTCTGCAACCTATAGGCTGTGGATCAAATCTCACTCATGTGATATTTAATCCAGTTTATATGGAATATGGCATTATTTTTAGTACTTTGGAATAGGTTTCTGCAACCTATAGGCTGTGGATCAAATCTCACTCATGTGATATTTAATCCAGTTTATATGGAATATGGCATTATTTTTAGTACTTTGGAATAGGTTTCTGCAACCTATAGGCTGTGGATCAAATCTCACTCATGTGATATTTAATCCAGTTTATATGGAATATGGCATTATTTTTAGTACTTTGGAATAGGTTTCTGCAACCTATAGGCTGTGGATCAAATCTCACTCATGTGATATTTAATCCAGTTTATATGGAATATGGCATTATTTTTAGTACTTTGGAATAGGTGCATTATTTTTAGTACTTTGGATAGGTTTCTGCAACCTATAGGCTGTGGATCAAATCTCACTCATGTGATATTTAATCCAGTTTATATGGAATATGGGATTATTTTTAGTACTTTGGAATAGGTTTCTGCAACCTATAGGCTGTGGATCAAATCTAGCCAACTGTAAGATATATTTTTAGTACTTTGGAATAGGTTTCTGCAACCTATAGGCTGTGGATCAAATGTAGCCTACTGTGATATTTAATCCAGTTTATATGGAATATGGCATTATTTTTAGTACTTTGGAATAGGTTTCTGCAACCTATAGGCTGTGGATCAAATCTCACTCATGTGATATTTAATCCAGTTTATATGGAATATGGGATTATTTTTAGTACTTTGGAATAGGTTTCTGCAACCTATAGGCTGTGGATCAAATCTCACTCATGTGATATTTAATCCAGTTTATATGGAATATGGCATTATTTTTAGTACTTTGGAATAGGTTTCTGCAACCTATAGGCTGTGGATCAAATCTCACTCATGTGATATTTAATCCAGTTTATATGGAATATGGGATTATTTTTAGTACTTTGGAATAGGTTTCTGCAACCTATAGGCTGTGGATCAAATCTCACTCATGTGATATTTAATCCAGTTTATATGGAATATGGGATTATTTTTAGTACTTTGGAATAGGTTTCTGCAACCTATAGGCTGTGGATCAAATCTCACTCATGTGATATTTAATCCAGTTTATATGGAATATGGCATTATTTTTAGTACTTTGGAATAGGTTTCTGCAACCTATAGGCTGTGGATCAAATCTCACTCATGTGATATTTAATCCAGTTTATATGGAATATGGGATTATTTTTAGTACTTTGGAATAGGTTTCTGCAACCTATAGGCTGTGGATCAAATCTCACTCATGTGATATTTAATCCAGTTTATATGGAATATGGCATTATTTTTAGTACTTTGGAATAGGTTTCTGCAACCTATAGGCTGTGGATCAAATCTCACTCATGTGATATTTAATCCAGTTTATATGGAATATGGGATTATTTTTAGTACTTTGGAATAGGTTTCTGCAACCTATAGGCTGTGGATCAAATCTCACTCATGTGATATTTAATCCAGTTTATATGGAATATGGGATTATTTTTAGTACTTTGGAATAGGTTTCTGCAACCTATAGGCTGTGGATCAAATCTCACTCATGTGATATTTAATCAAGTTTATATGGAATATGGGATTATTTTTAGTACTTTGGAATAGGTTTCTGCAACCTATAGGCTGTGGATCAAATCTCACTCATGTGATATTTAATCCAGTTTATATGGAATATGGCATTATTTTTAGTACTTTGGAATAGGTTTCTGCAACCTATAGGCTGTGGATCAAATCTCACTCATGTGATATTTAATCCAGTTTATATGGAATATGGCATTATTTTTAGTACTTTGGAATAGGTTTCTGCAACCTATAGGCTGTGGATCAAATCTCACTCATGTGATATTTAATCCAGTTTATATGGAATATGGGATTATTTTTAGTACTTTGGAATAGGTTTCTGCAACCTATAGGCTGTGGATCAAATCTCACTCATGTGATATTTAATCAAGTTTATATGGAATATGGGATTATTTTTAGTACTTTGGAATAGGTTTCTGCAACCTATAGGCTGTGGATCAAATCTCACTCATGTGATATTTAATCCAGTTTATATGGAATATGGCATTATTTTTAGTACTTTGGAATAGGTTTCTGCAACCTATAGGCTGTGGATCAAATCTCACTCATGTGATATTTAATCCAGTTTATATGGAATATGGCATTATTTTTAGTACTTTGGAATAGGTTTCTGCAACCTATAGGCTGTGGATCAAATCTCACTCATGTGATATTTAATCCAGTTTATATGGAATATGGGATTATTTTTAGTACTTTGGAATAGGTTTCTGCAACCTATAGGCTGTGGATCAAATCTCACTCATGTGATATTTAATCCAGTTTATATGGAATATGGGATTATTTTTAGTACTTTGGAATAGGTTTCTGCAACCTATAGGCTGTGGATCAAATCTCACTCATGTGATATTTAATCCAGTTTATATGGAATATGGCATTATTTTTAGTACTTTGGAATAGGTTTCTGCAACCTATAGGCTGTGGATCAAATCTCACTCATGTGATATTTAATCCAGTTTATATGGAATATGGCATTATTTTTAGTACTTTGGAATAGGTTTCTGCAACCTATAGGCTGTGGATCAAATCTCACTCATGTGATATTTAATCCAGTTTATATGGAATATGGCATTATTTTTAGTACTTTGGAATAGGTTTCTGCAACCTATAGGCTGTGGATCAAATCTCACTCATGTGATATTTAATCCAGTTTATATGGAATATGGCATTATTTTTAGTACTTTGGAATAGGTTTCTGCAACCTATAGGCTGTGGATCAAATCTCACTCATGTGATATTTAATCAAGTTTATATGGAATATGGCATTATTTTTAGTACTTTGGAATAGGTTTCTGCAACCTATAGGCTGTGGATCAAATCTAGCCAACTGTAAGATTTAATCTAATTTATATGGAATATAGTAATATATTTAGTACTCTTGAACAGGCATCTTCAAATTATAGGCTGTGGATCAAATGTAGCCTACTGTGATATTTAATCCAGTTTATATGGAATATGGCATTATTTTTAGTACTTTGGAATAGGTTTCTGCAACCTATAGGCTGTGGATCAAATCTCACTCATGTGATATTTAATCAAGTTTATATGGAATATGGGATTATTTTTAGTAGTCTTGAACAGGGGTCTGCAAACTATATGCTTTAGATCAAATCTAGCCTACTGTGATATTTAATGCAATTTATATGGAATATGGTATTATTTTTAATACTCTTGAACAAGAGTCTGCAAACTATAGGCTGTGGTTCAAATCCGGCCAGCTGTGATATTTAGTCCAGTTTATATGGAATATGTTATTATGTTTTGTACTCTTGGACAGGGGTCCACAAACTATAGGCTGTGGATCAAATCCAGCCCCACACTGGGATATTTAATCCAATTTATATGGAATATGGTATTATTTTTAGTACTGTTAACAGGTTGATGAAAACTATAGGCTGTGGATCATAATCTCACCTGCTGTGATATTTAATCCAGTTTATATGAATATGTTATTATTTTTTATACTCTTGAACAGAGGCCTGCAAACTAGGCTGTGGATCAAATCCAGCCCACTGTGATATATTATCCAGTTTTTATGGAATATGCTATTATTTGGAAATAGTTATTTTTCCCATTATTTTTCCCTTAAGATTTTTGTCATATGTAAAATTAAAGAAGTATATCTCTTGTTCCATAGATGTCTTCCTGTCAAATGTAAATGTTGTGATTGACTACCGTCCAATGAAATGCTGGAGACAAATACAATGTGTAAATTTAAGTGACTTTTATAAATGCTTCTAAAATAAAGAATATTCTGTTTGAAACTCTTTTCTTGACAATCTTGCACTTCCCGACGGTGCAATTCCCTTCTTCTTACTTGCTTCTCTGTTTGCTATAATCTTCAAATATTGGAATGTAATGTCAATCGACATCTTCTTCTGGTTCCTTGATCTTAATCCCCATCCTTCTCTTTATACTTTCTTCAAACACCCCTCTTTGCTCTTTTGCTCTCGGTCTCTGTAACCCCATTTGCGTGCTAGTGGCACTCCCTCGTTGCTTGGGGTGAAATGCTTAAAAGCAAATTTTAAAACATGCAAGGAAGCACAACAAGTTTTATTTCAGCTGTTTGAGTTCAAACTATTTTTCATTTATATTATTATATATGATTTGTTTTTAAACATTTTGCTTGTGTTTCATTGGGGACTTCTCATCAGATGTATAAGAAAACAGTGAATGAAATACTGAACAACAAATACAACGTAGTAAAATTAGCTGACTTACAAATGCCTCCAAAATAAATGCTATGTTATTTTAGTATCTTTTTCTTGACAATATCAATACATGGAAGAAGATATTCATGTAGTGAGACATTTTCAAGGGTGAAACATATCAGTCAGATTTAACTGATCAACATTTACATTTGATAACCGGAACCACAACAAATTTTTTCCAGCTGTTTGAGTTCAATCTGTTTTTCATTTATATTATTATATATGATTTGTTTTTAAACATTTTGCTTGTATTTCATGGGGAACTTCTCATCAGAGGTATAAGAAAAAAAATTGAATGAAATACTTAACGACAAATACAATGTAGAAAAGTTAACTGACTTTTACAAATGTCTTCCACATGAAGTATATTCTGCTTTAAAATTGTAACAATTTATCTAAAGCATTAATATTATAGATATTAATCTCTAAATATATGTATCTCAAAAAAGAATGTGCAAAGATATATATTTATAATATTAATAGATACACACTCATGCACAGGTTAGTGATTTTTCAAGCATAGCTTAGATGTAGCAAAAGACCAAATGTATGTGACATCCAGTGAGGATTGAACTCACTACTAAGTTGTAATTGTGCTAGCAAGACAAGCTTGCTAGCTGTTACGCCATCTCGAGGTACCCCAGTGATTTTCCAAGAGTAGCTTAAATGTGGCACAAGGCTGAAATTAAATGGCACACGGTGAGAATTGAACTCATTACTCTAGCAAGGAAGCACAATTTTAACCATAATATCATCTATTTTATCATCTCATCCTGTTGTTTTCAAACTATTTTTCATTTATATTATTATAAACATTTTGCTTGTGTTTCATGAGAATTTCTTTTAAGATGTATAAAAAAAACGTGATTAACTTGCTGTTCAATGAAATACTGAATGACAAATACAATATTTCAAAGTTAACTGACTTTTATAAATGCTTTCCACATGAAGGATATTCTGCTTTAAAATCTTGGCAAAGTACCTGATGTTAAACACACAGCATTGTGGGCTTTGCATGTAGGCAGCCATTTGTAATGTAGAAATTATGCAATTGCACAAGTACAATCGTTATAATATTATTGGTTGATGAATATTCCTGAGTTCAGAATGCATTTAATGATTCGCTTAGTGGGGTAGGCAGTTTATTCCAAGCAGCTGCAGAGAAAAGATTGCAAATGGTTGTGATCCGTGGTGGACCATATATACCTTCGTTTATGGTAGTGGTGTGAGTTCCGATTCTTTCCTTGATGAAAACCCCATTTAAAAATCTCTTTTTGTGGTTGTGCCACAGTATCAAACCTCTTGCACAAACAAAAATCTTTTGGCTGACAATTAATTTCAGCATTCTGTACAACATATTCAATGAGAAGACATTTTGAAAGATGAAGCATACTAAATCTGCCTGTCAGCATTTACAGTCAACTTTGAAGCATAAATTCTGAGGCATGCTTTGGTTTTGTTTTATATCAGCAAAATCATCATTCTCATTGATACTTCATCTTTAAAAGAACTGGATTAGATTTTTTTTCATGCTTATTACAAAAAAAAGATGTATTTATTTATTCCTTTCTTTGAGCTACAAAAATGAGTAACTCTGCCCTTTGTACTGAAAAGTTTGAAAATACTTGCTTGATGTTATCAAATCTCAGATAAGATACCATATCAGTTGGGGTACTGAGAGTGAAAACGTCTTCCAATTTTTTGGATATTTGAAGTTTTTACAAGATTACATATATAGGACTCTTCAGTGAAGATGCAACTCAATACAGTCAGGCAGTCTAAGGGAGGTAACTTTTAAATTCCTTTAACTAGTTTGACAACTCAAAATGGCATAAACTCATTTTGTCATTTTGTAATTTTTATAAAATAAACCAAAATAATTATACTCTATTTATTGTTTTAGTTTAGAATTTCTAGGTTGTAAATTAGTTATTAGATTTCAGCACGCATTTTCTCATAAAGCAAAAATTAATCAGTAACTATGTTCCATTTGTACAGATGATAAAATAAATTTGGGATTTTAAGTTTAGCTATAACAAATACATGTTCACTAAAAGTCTAGAAAAAGTCTGCAAGTAATTAAAAAAATTCTCTCATTTCAAAAATAGCTTAAATTTAGATACTAAAACTTAAAGCATTAAATTACCAATCATTTTAGAATTAATTAAATTAAAAATTTATATCATTCTCTCAAAGAAAATAATATTTCCAAAGAAATTATTAGTTGATGTGTATAAGTAGTTCACGAAATTTGTTAATTTTAGTGCATTTTAGATATTCTTTATGTATTAAGGAAGGGGTTAGATTTTTCTTTTATAGTGATTAAAAGATACATTAGAAGATGATATTTTCCATGATATTAGCTTACATTAATACACATGAAATACACACGCACAGATGTGCATATACACATACATACAGATACACATTTAATTTAGCAATAATGAAGATTGTGTTTAGCAAAAAGAAGGAAAAAGGAAGCCAGTTTAGTAGAGGATTTTTGAAAGATGCTGCTTTCAAAGCAAACAGTCTTCGTATTATGGTGCTTAATATTAAGAGATAGAGCATTCATAGTAATGATTAAATGTTCACTTATCCATATCCAATCTTTAGGGTACTCGATTATAAGATTCTTACAATCAATAAGGATAAGATAAGTGAAAAACTTATTACTGTATATATATATATATATATATATATATATATATATATATATATACAGATTTAAAATATAAAGACTTGGGTATTTTAAATCTGTATAAATATTTCAATAGTTAAAAATTTCTTTAGATATAGTTAAAAAACCTTTTTAAACAACATCTAAAATACTATCGTTAGATTTACATTAAAAAATTCAAACATTGTTGCATTCCACATCACGTGACATCCGTGTCTAACGACGGACGCTGTAAAGTGTAAACAAACTGCCAAATACAGTAATACAGTAATTCAATTAATTTCTGAGGAAGGACCGAGGTGGTCTGAAATATTAAATATATATAAAAACATATAAATAAATACTTTTGCAAAAAAACACCCAATTTCTTTTCAGTTATTTTATCCATATATTATATACATATCAAGAAAGTATACATGGCTTCTCATTATACTTATATATATATATATATATATATATATATATATATATACCTTGAGCGATTAGCTAGCTGGTAGAGTGGAGATCAATATGTTTTAGTGGACTCAGCTGTTTTCACTCTGCTAGTCTGAATCAACTTCAACAAGCAAGTGCAAGATCTAAAAGATCAGCCAACCTAACAATGACCTCATCCCCCAATTCTCATTCTTGCTCTATGTGCCACCTCCTTTGCAAATCACTAGTGGGTCTTAAGTGCCACTTAAGATTGTTGCATTGTTGTCAGATCCTCATACGTTAAAACCAATGGGAGAGAGTCCATTATTATATCTATCTATCTATCTATCTATCTATCTATCTATTTGTATTTAGAGAGAGAGTGTAAATATAAAAGTTTACACTGAAGTCAACAGTGTGTGGTGACAGCCTGGTTCATGCTTGAATGAAATTTTCAGGCCATAAACATTACAATCAATCAGTGACCTCAGTGTTCACTCATATATATATATATATATATATATATATATATATATATATATATATATAATACAATAATATAGATTTCAGGTATGTTATATATATGGGTTAAAATGCTCAGTATTAGTGATAGAACGTATGTAGATATAAAATTTTTATGTTTGAGGCCAACCCCCTGCAGTGATGATCATACTTAAATGTAATCTTCAGGCCATCATATGTGTGTGTGTGTGTGTGTGTATGTGTGTGTTTATGTGTGTATGTGTCTGTTTGTGTGTGTGTGTGTTTGTGTGTCTGTGTGTCTGTGTGTGTGTGTGTCTGTGTGTGTCTGTGTGTGTGTTTGTTTGCGTGTGTGTCTGTGTGTGTGTGCGTGCGCGCGTGCGCGTGTGCGTGTTACTTGTCAAATATTTGGACAAACTACCATTTTCCTTCCAATGACTTAATTTTGAGAATTACAAACGAGGAAGTTTCAGAAGAAGTAAAATTGACTGCAATCAAAGAGTCATCAAAATTTTTGTTTTTCTGAAGGCTAAGTTTATTGAAAATGTTTTTTCTTAATTGAATTAAATTTAAAAAATATATTTCTGTCCTTCAAAAAGATTGCAAAGTTATTTTGCTATTTAGAAGAGTTGACAACTTAGTGAATATAGATACACTTTGCTCGAAGTACTGTTTTTTAAGACTCATTTCTATTAAAAGTTTCCCAATCTTTAGCATTCAGAAGTTCAAAACATGAGAAAATTCCTTGTTAAATGCAATCAAATCTATTTCTTCATCTATAATGTCTACCTTTATAACTCTCGTAATCAAGTGAATAGAAACAAAATGTCTGTTTATTCAAATGCATATAAGTATTGTATAGACCCAAAATTTGGGATAATTTGATTGCCAAAAAAAAATTATTATTATTTGTCCTAATACCAAATTTCCATAATCTCTTTTGAAGCAGTTCTTTCTCTGTTGGCCGCATAGCAGCTCAAAAAGGTTACTGGCAAAAATCCATACTACAACTAGTTTATATGCTGTTCAAATTCCTTGAACTTTTAGATGAAAGAGAGAGAGAGTGAGTGAGTGAGAGAGAGAGAGAGAGAGAGAGAGAGAGAGAGAGTGTGTGTGTGTGTGCGTGTGTGAGAATAAATACATATATAATGAAAGTAAATACTTTCTGTTATTTTTTCTTATTTCTCAGTCTAAAATAATAAAAAATCTCAAATGATTCAACTCATGAGACTGACTTGGTTGCTTTTTTACTTAATAGCTGCTTTTTGAAACTACAACCCTCAAGTCATTTTTAATGAATGGCATGGCAACCTATATTCCATTGAAAAGCTGTTATCTCATCAGAAAACTTTGAGAAAAGTCCTTCCTGCAATGCGGAAATGGCTTTTTTCTGAATGGATACAGCTTATGCACTTCTGAAGTTTTGAAGAGTCAATGTTTGAAATTGCTTCTGACCCCATAAATAAAAATCTTGTCTCTTTGATTGGGGACAGTTCGCAAGTCAAACAAAATTTATACAAATTCCTTTGGTTGGTCAAGTATGAAGAAAACACATTCATTTTTTCTGTGAAATTTTTTCGAGTCAACACTAAAAACAAAGAAGATTTCAATTTATATTGTTGAATCTTGACTAATGCATGGAATAATAATGCAACACAAAATGTACTTAGAACAAAATGTATTTGAACAAGAAAGTGTACACAATATTTACATATAGTCTTTTGTATATTCCTGGGAAGACCGTTCCTGGAGAATGTGTTGACTAAGTCGCAGTCGGGCAGAGTCTCTAGTTGAATCTCTTGATTCGCCTCCCTGTCTTCCCGGTACCAACCATATTTATATAGTCGGTACTCCACTATGCAAATTAGGTGGATCCTACCACAACACCCCTCTCCCAAGCCTTGGAATCCCTTTTGGATTTCAAACTGGCTTCCTATATAGGATGATGATTATGGCTATTTCTTTGTAGATCCCATTTGCATACTTCATATGTATATGTCAATCCGCTTAATTTTAATATCTTTTTCGTTTTGGATTCACGTCCAATGAGTCCGTGAACTTTCGTTTCCTACCGGATCTTCTCGGTTCAGGAGTATTCTGCGGAGGTTCTACTTGAAAAATATCATACATTACATCAATGGGATCTTCCTCCTCATCCGGTATACTTTCTTCATGCTCTAGAACGTAACATTTTTTAAGTTGGTTCTGATGCCTTTTATGGGTATTCTTCGGCCCTTTAATTATGTAAATCAGGTCACCGATTCTCTTGTCCACTATGCCTCGCTCCCAGAACTCAACGTTGTTTCTGTAACACTTGAAAAACACCTTCTCTCCGGCGGTGTATCTTTTTCTAGCTGTATACATAGTATTCTTTACTCTATTTTTTCCTGGCAAAAGCTTGTTAAACACTGACTTAATTTTCCTAGCGAACATTAGTTCAGCTGGTGCCATGTTTGATTGTGTTCTCTGGTTTGGCGTGATTCTGTATACTTGTAGGAATTGCTGAAGCGCCTTTTCCGTTGGAACTCCTGAGGCTTTCTTCAGAGCGCGCTTTAACGTATCGACAAATCTTTCTGCGAGTCCATTGGATCTCGGATGATACGGCGGCGTCGTTATGTGGTTAATTTGATATAACTCACAAAATTCCTTAAATTCTTCAGAAGTGAATTGTGTACCATTGTCACTCACAATACACTCTGGCACACCGAACCGTGCAAATAGTTCATGCAAAAAAGTTGTTGTGGTATTGGACGTAGGCTTTTTGCAGCGTAGTACTTCCGGCCATTTTGTAAAAATATCTACCACTATTAAATAGTAATAATTTTCTACTGGACCAGCGAAATCAATGTGTAATCTTGTCCACGGATGATCCGTCTTTGGCCATGGTTTGTGTACTATAGGTGGTGCCTTAGCTGCTAACGCACACCCTTTACATCGATGAACCATGTTTTCGATATCCACATCCATTCCTTTCCAATATACAAAGCTTCACATTAAGCTTTTTGTTCTATTAATCCCCGGGTGACCCATATGAAAGTCCCGTAGGATTCTTTTCTGCAACTTTTTTGGTACTACTACTCTCTCACCATATAATAAAATTCCGTCACATATTGAATAAATCTCCTGCACTTTTTGGTCATTTGCTACCATTTTGCTTTTTATTTCTAAAATGAAATCATCGCTTTCAGCTTCTTTTTTTATTTCCTTTGATGTAACCGGTAGCTCTCTTACAATGTTGTTTACCATGATTTTCACCTCATAATCTGCTCTGATATTTGCAATAATTGATTCTTCGAATCTTTCTTCTTGACTCGGTACGAGTCTTGATAAAGTATCCGCATGAATTATATTTTTGGATGATAGGTGCTTTATGTGAAAATCATAATTGAGAAGAATGGTTCCCCATCTTAACAGTCGATTTGCCGTATAAACGGGTAACCCTTTCTTTGAACCAAAAATAGTGATCAGAGGTTTATGATCCGTTTCTAACATAAAATGTCTGCCGTAGATGTATCTCTGAAATTTTGTTATGGCAAAAATGATACTCAGCGCCCCTTTTTCTATCTGTGAGTAACTTCGTTCTCCTGGGAGTAATGCTCTCGAAGCATGTGCAATTGGTTTTCTAGAACCATCTGGCATTATGTGTTGAATACACGCTCCTACCCCTTATGAACTAGCGTCACTTGCCACTACAATATCAAGTTTTGGATTGTAATGGGTTAAAAAGAGGTCGGACGTAAGCATTTTCTTTATTTCATCAAAGGCTTTCTGACATTCTACCGTCCATTCCCATGCCTTGTCTTTTTTTAATAGTTCATTCAACGGAGCTCTTAGATTGTACATTCCTTTAATGAACGCTTGATAATAGTTTGCGAGCCCCAGAAAACTCTGTAGCGTCGCCACAATAGTGGGCGTCGGCATGTCTCTAATCGCAATGGACCTTTCCGGATCTGGAAATCTGCCATTTGTGTTGATTATGTGACCTAAATACTTAATTTCCTCCAAACCAAATTCGCACTTTGATTCTTTGACTTTAAATCCAAAGTCCTGAATCTTTTTAAATACTTGATTGAGGTGCTCTCGATGTTCGTCGACGTTTGCACTCCTTACTATGATGTCATCTAAGTAGGCACACGCAAAGTCTAAATCATTCAACATGACGTCCATAGCTTGTTGAAAAATGGCTGGTGCCACTATAATACCAAAAGGAAGCCTGTTGTACTTGAATAAACCTCTATGCGTGTTTATCCCTAGTAACATCGAACATTCCTCTTCGACGGGAATTTGGAGATAGGCATCTGATGTCGATGTTTGAAAATATCACTCCGCCATTTAGCTTGTTAAAAATCTCCTCCGGACTCGGTAACGGGTAATGGTAGTCCTTAATTACCGAGTTCAACCCTGTCGAAAAATCAACGCAGACTCTGATTTGGTTTGATTTCTTTTTTATGCACACAATCGGCGCAGCCCATGAATTAGATTCTACTTTCGAAATAATTACCATTTTTTCCAACCTATCAAGTTCTTCGTTAACTTTCTCTACACTTGCGAAAGGCACGTTACGTTTCTTTTTAAAAATTGGCATAGTATTTTCCTTTAATTCAAATTTAGCTTCAAACTTGTTACATCTTCCAAGACCAGGTGTGAAGGTTTCCGGAAACTTTTTCTTTAATTCATCTTTAATGTCCTGTCTTGTTTGCGTATTACTTTCTACTTTTCTGCAGAATGAGTTTAACGGTTTTTCCCACAATTCGAATGTTTCAATAAAATCTGTACCTATCAAGTTTTCTCCATTTTTCAGAATGAAAACTTTTATTTTTTTAACGATCCCGTTCAATTTCATGGGAAGTACAACCTCGCCTTCGAAGTTAATTTAGTTTCGTTGACTTCATTATTGTAGCCCTTTTTAAAATTTTACATGTTTTATAGTTCATTATTGTTAAATCTGACCCCGAATCGAGTTGAAATTTGATATTCTTTTTAAATATTTCAGTCGTCACATATTTCCTCAAATCTCTATCTGATTTGATATTCGAATTTGTTTGTCTAATTCGGCTCTTGAATTTTTTCGTTTTACAACACGATCCTTTGTGTCCATTCTTGTGGCAAACCTCTGATGGCAATGCCAGTAATACTCTGGTTGCAGCCACCAGTGGGCCAACAGTGAGCCACTAGCGGTAACATTGCTGAGATGAACATGCTGGCAGTCCAACAGCGGGCCACTAGTGGTAAATGCTAGTGGCATGCCACCCAGTGGTTAATTGGTGGCTTGTGTGTAGGAAAAGTTTAAAATGAATTTTTAAAAAAGAAAAGATATTTTAGAAGCTTTAATTGAAAGATAAATGATTAAATTTACTTTTTCCAATCAGCAAAATACTCTGAAGGCCTTGGAGAAATGTTATTTAGTGTTTACATTTTAAAGTTTGGCTTTATGTAAATTAAAATAATTTTATAGGTATGCATGTGATGATGTGAAAGAAAACCAAGTCTTACCTTAAAAAAGAGATATTTTTCCTATGTTATCTATTGAAAAAGAAACATAGATACATCCAACATATTTGAGTAAGAAATGTGGATTTGAATACAAGTGATTTAAAGTTGTTTCATTTGTGAGCTGGAAATGAGTATGTTCACTTATTGTGGTTATGTAGTATGCAAAGTTTAATAAATAAGATAAAATAAAAAATATTTCTTAAATCTCCTGAAAAGTATCACTAACTTAACATCTTAACATTTTGTTAACATTAACACAGGCATTTTTAAGGACAGGTCAGTCAGCTAACTTTGTTTCCGAAACCAGATACTTGGATACTTTCATCTCCCATTGTAGATTACAGATAATCTTTTATAAGTTTTAGTTTTACTGAAACATATTTTGTCACTTGCAACAGTCACTGGTGCAATAAGCAGTGCACGCAGTTCAATGTACAAGTTCAGGGAAAACTATCAACGAAATGATTCCGAAAAATATAATCTAAAAAATAACGTGCAGTTTTTAGTTTACTTTTTCTGTTGCCGATTTCACGTTGCAAAATTGAAGCAAATCTTTTGACTTTGTCAGTCAATTCTTCTCATTCAGTGTCAATCATTTTTTTTCTTTCGTGAAATCATTTGCACTGCTCGTTAATCCATAAAGTTCATTCCACTGGGATAGCGAGTATTAATTGAAGATAAACTTTTTGTCCATAAGAGCGATAAAAAAAAGTCACAATGAAAACGTTTTTCAATGGTTTGAACTTCATTGCAGGACTTGTACTGAAATAAACGCCATTTTGCAACACACTTGTAATTCAAACCTTTCATCAATATCATTTTCTTCAGGAATTTCACATGCCCTCAACAGAGCAGAGGCATGAGCATTTCATGATAATCTTGAAGAAAACTTCACAGATCTCTGCAATCATAAACTCAGATGGGTGCAACGATTGCCTGATTTTGTTCACCTGAAACAGAATAGAAAATCAAATGATAATGCTAAACACAAAGTACTAAGTAGAAATCTAGTCCAACAGTAATGATTGCGTCAGTCGCCATTGAACTTGTTGCGGTTGTGTGAAGATGTTAAGAGATATCAGAAGGTTTGAATGATCAGAAGGCTCAAAATTGTGCGTGTTCAATGATCTTCCATCCACAACAATTAATAAAAGACAAAAATAATGATTCAAAACATAATTGAATTTATTAAGCATTTGATGTACATGCCTGTGAACTGAAAGGTTGGACAGAGTTGTGTCTCTTTGATTAGGAAATATTTGTACTGAAGCTCATAACGAATAAATTGATTATTAAACTGTAGAAGAATGAGTTGTTGTATGTTTGGAATTGTGTATTGTACAAGTTGGTAAGAGTTCAGATTTATACTTGCATGAAATGTTGTGAAGTTCTTTTACGTCTTGACTAATAGTCAAGACGGGTGTTATTTAAGAGTCACATTTTGGGAGCGGAGTTGAGATGTGCGAGTGAGTAAAGAGAACGAGCGAGTCGAGAGAAGTTGAAGAGAGAGAGAGAAATACTTGTGTTTTGTTTTTATAATATGTTGAACCCACGTGACAGGATCACACTTAGTTGGCGCCAAAATAGATCTGTCGCGTAGGGGTGATTTGATTGGTCGAAACAGACCAATCAGCAAGCTAGATTGAAGGTGATTAACCAATGAATGCTTGTTATATATTTTGTAAGATGGTGGAAATTACAACAGGAAGAGTGCATTTCCCAGCGGGGGGTAAACTGGCAGGTCGTGGAAAATTGCACAAATTGTCTCTCTTTTCCAAAGACTTTTCTCGAAGGTTTGTTAGAGCATTTCTAATGTTTGTAAGGTGAAAACGGAATGGTTTGACGGCATTGATTCGTGGTACCCATCTAGTATCACACTGTGCTTTCAAAGGCGTATTCTCTAATAGCATCTTCCAATAAAATGTTGAAGTGGAAAGTAATGCATATCAACGATTAACTTCCCGAAAGAATGTAACAGAAACTAAAGGACCTTAAAAAAATGATTGGTCGGAAAATATGTTTTTTCCTCCACTCATTTTCCTCGCCGCAAGCATTTATCTCAAATAGGTGCGAATTTTGGTTTACAACTACGTCCGCACCCTACGTCAGCGACAGCCGTCGTAAACATATAAACTGGGGAACACCCCATATTAGCGACACCAGTTAAATTCTGTTTCCCTAGCACATTTCTTTCTACTTACTCGCAAATGTAATTAAGGAAAAGTCATTTCAACATTCTTGAACATACCGTACACAACCGAATCACAGGCAGTCAATATATACTGTCGTTTTTTAATAAATGTTATTTTTGATTTGGTTAAACCAAGTTTTTTCGTTGTTTCAAATTGTTGCTTATAAATGATCAATTTTGTATATTTGAGGCTTCGGTGCTTTGAAAGCCCTCAACAGATTTAAAGTATGTGCATTGAGTTGAAAAAATAAAGCCTTTTCATTTATCTCACGTAACCTTGAGTGAAGACCTTTGTATTTTCCTGTCATATTGACACTATTGTCGTAACTTTGAGAGAGAAAACCGAAGAAAGATTCACAAATCTTTACACCATCACCAAGCTTAGAATGAACATATCTTAAAATTACAGACGTTTTTTAAAAAAATTACGGAATAATATTTTTTGCACATTTTAAATCGGAAAGATTTCTTGACAAAATCATTTTTTGAGATAAGACTGATAAACTCATTCTGAGTATCTTTACTCAGATAATGAGTGTAGATTTTACCAGTCTCAATCCTAATCAATAATTCGGTGGGGACAGAGTGAAATTTTGCAATCAATTCTATCGACCTAAGAAATTGCCATTTTGACTGAGAAACGAAATGTTGATTTCTTCCAGGAAGAGCCAAGTTCCCATCAGCTAAAACGACTGTTGTATTGATTAAACGTTTCAGCACACGCCTCTAAAACTCCTGCTTCCGAAGTAATTCTATTTCTTGTCAGAACCAAATGTAGAACTTTCCACTGACACAAGCAGAGTTGATGGCTTCACTATCTTCATGTTCTTTCTATTCCTTAAAAAGACCTTCTCACACATCTGTTCTTTTTATAAGAGGCACTGAAAACTCAGCATCTTGTCAGTAAATATTTCTTCGCCCTTAAATGTTTCTTCTACAGTAGGTGTCTCCTCTTTGTGTAATTATTCATGTTCTTTTTAGAAAATATCGGTTTTAATAAAGCCGATAATCTGTTAGTTAAAGAAAATAATGCAATAAAAAAAACTGATATTTTCTCTTAAAAAATATCGGTTTTATCATAAAACCGATATATTATGTTTTTTTACTTATTTAGGATTAACGAACGTTTCTTTAAGCATATCGACTAATAATGTCGACTGTAATAAAAATAAAATATCAGTTTTTATTGTATTATTTTTCGTATTTAAGATTCATTTAAAAATAAAATCTTAATTCAAAAGTAAATGAAAAATTACGAAGTAGCCTTTATTTATAAAAATGCAGTATTTATTTACGAGATAACTGTCGGAGTTAGCTCCTCCTCAGTCCCTTAATCCTTCAACAGGGGTATCTCCCCTGGCTATAAATACTGGCTGACCCTTCGTCTCTCTCTCTTTTCTGACTCAGGCGTTGGGCCGCCACCTCGCATGGAGATAAGGTAAAGTCTTACTTTTTTCAACTTAGGCCTTGGGCTGCCACGGCGCGTGGAGACGAGGTAAAATCTCTCTTCCACTTAGGCCAATATGTGACCTCTCACAGATACAGCGTTTCCTAAATTTCTGGGAACACGCTAAGAACAATACACGTACGTACGAACACTCACAACACACACACACATAATTTCTCCATACAAACTCTATGTAATTGTTCATGTCTTTGTGTAACTTGTTATTAATATATATTTGTTTACCCATGTACGAGGGTCATTCAATAAATAAGTTGAAATTTTCGGTATAAGGACTTCTAATACATATAGAAGCTTACTCCTCTTTATTTTTTTTGTTTTACTTTTTTTCACATGGATTTAATTTCTTTTGCAGATTAAAAAAAAACTTTGAGAGTTTTGGCGATTAACAAAGATGGCTGACCAAGAAGCATGCTCCAGGATTGAACAGCGGTCAGTTATCAAGTTTTTGGTTGCTGAAGGGTGCAAACCAGTTGAAATTCATAGGAGAATGTCAACTGTGTATGGTGCCACATGTTTCAGCCAAACAAATGTCTACAAGTGGGCTAAATTGTTTAAAGAAGGACGGAGCAGTGTTGAGGATGAAGACAGGCATGGGTGGCCTACAGAAGTGAGGTCTCCGGCTTCAGGGTAAAATTTCCGACTGACGCGAATTCAGCCGGTTTTCGATTCTAGCCAGAGGCAACCGGACGTCTAGCCACACTGATGAGCTGTGATACAGCGAAACAGTCTGTCTGTGGATGACAATATATATGCTCCTGAAATTTTATTTCGGTTGAGCTCTCTGGGGAGGATGTGTGGGTTTGTAAACAGTGACTATTACGGCTAATAAT
Source organism: Acanthosepion esculentum (assembly GCA_964036315.1). NCBI lineage: Eukaryota > Metazoa > Mollusca > Cephalopoda > Sepiida > Sepiidae > Acanthosepion > Acanthosepion esculentum. The sequence goes on along the minus strand of OZ038481.1, from coordinate 131,264,246 downwards.
GCAAGACTCTTCGGTAAATCGAATCGAGTTCTCTCAGTCACTGTGTGTTTATCTAAATATAAATACGCTTAAATTCACCTTCTTCTCTGCCGTGCGCCAACGGCTTCAGGGTAAAATTTCCGACTGACGCGAATTCAGCCGGTTTTCGATTCTAGCCACTGATTCTGATTGTACTGCTGCTTTGATGAATTTTTTATCTGCTGTTCTAGTATCGACGGCAGGATTCTCATATTCTAGATCATGTTCTTTTGCTGCTTTGTCTAGCTTCGATCTGGGTACGTAGTTTCGTTTCTTGTCTAGATCTGTACCAGGACCGAGGAAATCGTAGCCGGGCAAAGTTAAATCAGGTGGTTTTTTGATCTGGCTTTCGATCTGTGTTGTTTCTTTTGGTGGTTTATATATTTGTGTTTCAGTCGCTGCAGCTTGATCTAGTTCTTTTTCTAACGCGTGTTGTCGTGCCTCTTTTAGTCTTTCAATGAAAGTTAAGTCGTCGTATATTGGTTTTGGTATATTCTCGCCTTTGTAATATCTAGTTTTATCAAATTCTTCGCAGATTTCGTTTTCAGCAGTTGTCCGATCTTTCTTCTTGTCGGTACAGAAGACTGGAGGCATTTGAATTAATTGCTCGTTTTCCGCTATTTATAGTTATGATGAAATACCTAAAACTATTATAATGAAATGTCAGGCTGAGACCCTACGTACTTTTACTAGGCACCTTTTCCAAAATGAGACTTCGAAGGCTGACATTAGGAGATATGAGTTACCTCATTCTAAAGAAAGAATGGAACGTAACTTACCGTTCGACCCCAAATATAAAGGCAATAATATCAGATGCAGCGGCTGAGATAAACAGCGAAACGCGCATCACGCCCATATGGCAACAAATTGCCGAGAAAAAAAAATGCTTCTAAACGAGACTGGAACTACATACTGGGACATTAACACGAGTCTTGACATATACGACGAGTGGTGCAATTTTCACTATATAGATAGTAAATTATTCGCTAAAAGACCTTTTTAATGTCTGCCACAAAATTATGCCTAAAATTAACAGTTTTCACATTCAAGGGCCGACAACTAGCGGCAAAACCTACATATTGAAGTCGATAGTTGACGGATTATTGAATTGTGAGACCATAAGGACGGAGAAATCCGATAGCTTTTGCTTCGGATCATGTACCGATAAATCGCTAATTTACACAGACAAACTTTGGTTCTCCAAAGAAAATGCTGAATTAGCAAAGTGTGTACTAGAAGGAAGCAAGGTTTTAGTTAACGTAAAACATCAATCAGAACGATTGATAGAACGAACACCGTCCTTATCAACAAGCAACAGTGACATTTGGAACGTCGTTCCTCATGAGGAACAACCGCTTAGACACCGTATGATTATCTATAGAACTACCCAAAAAATGGACAGTCTGAAAGAGTGGGGGATATGTAAAATAAACCCACTAATGTGGCTGACCATATGGCGGGAGCACATCGATAGTCTAATAAACAATACATATAAAAAAAGCCTCATCGTCACCCGTAAACCGAAGAGATCAATGGTTTACACTCATGACGAGAACGACACGTTAAGCCCAGCGAAAAGAATTAAGAAACAAAGTAGTATAGATGAAATAAACGAGCCAGAAAGTCCAGAATTAGTTAGCACACCCCCATCCCCATCAATACCGATATATGTGGCAAGTCCCTCGTGGGTAATTCCAGACTCACAAGAAACTATAGACCCAAGCCTTTTACCGAAATCAGTAATTAATTCTTTAATGAATGATCCATTTACTGAAAATAAATGCGAACTTGATCAGGACATGCAAGGTCAGCAATGTACACAGCATGGGCCAAATTATTACAGAAGTAATTCATGTAAATTGTTCGATGAAAATCCAATAAATTTAAAATTTTAAATGAAAACAAGTATTTGTCATTATTTGCATGAAAAAAAGAAAAACTTTTATTTTTCCCATGTCAGGCTGAGAAAGAATAAAACCTGTTATTTTCCCCATGTCAGGCTGAGAATACAACCATCAGGTAAGAGATCATTTTAACTTCTTCTACTTTTCTAATGTTTCATTACTTAATTATATATTAATATTAATACTTATTTATATACTATTATTAATAATATATATATATATATATAAAATATTGTATTAGTAGTATATAACATACAAATATATAAACCTTAGAAATTTGACTGCCCCTTACACGTACGACTGACGTCAGTCGTACGTGTAAGGGGCAGTCAACCTGGCTTTTGTGTCTCAGTCTCTAATTGAAATTAGGTAAGAATAGAATAGAATAAAATAGTCAGTTAGAGGTTTTCTAAGGTCCCAGGGGGTGCCTACTTTAAACCTTTTCTTTTACTTCTAAGTTTATATAATTTCAACTTTTAACTTAAATTTCTAAGGTTTATATATTTGTATGTTATATACTACTAATACAATATTTTATATATATATATATATATGCCTTTAGCATGGTCGAAACCCGACTAAATTGGCGTCAGTCAGAAATTCTACCACTAAGCCGTCGGTGCACGGCAGGGATGAAGGTGAATTTTTAGCATATTTATTTTTAGATAAACACACAGTGACCGACAGGACTCAATTCGCTTTACCGAAGAGTCGTGCCATATCAGCCTTAATAGTCACTGTTTACAAACCCACAGTTCCTTCACCAGAGAGCTCAACCGAAATTAATTTTTCAGGAGCCTATATATATATATATATATATATATATATATATATGAACAAATATATGTATTAAACAAAACAATGATACAATGGACAATAACATTTGTGTGTGTGTGTAAACATTGGTGTCTGTTCTTTGGTGAATATTCGTATTTTGGTGAATGTTCGTACGTACGTGTATGTGTGTATAATGTTCATGGCGTCTTCCCACAAGTGAGAAACGCTATCTCCTAAGAGAGCTTACATTGTAGTCGCTGAAATGAAGAAATGAAAAAGAGGATTTACCTCACCTCCACGCGAGGTGGGATGAGGCTCGAGGCCTGAAGGGAAGAGAGCGTGGTAAGATGTCGCCCAGTATTTATAGTATAGGGAGAATGACCATTATTGACAATTTGAGAATTAAGGAGAAGCTAACTCCGACACTACTTCTTGGACAGCGGAATTAGTTTTTGGGGTTTGTTTATTTACTCTCGTCTTGTTTTGCTATGTTACTTGACAATGAAACCAACCTGGTCAACTTATGGCATTTTATGCCACAAATGTACACGATGAATAGGAAATGCAAAGGAATACATCAGGCGCCGGTGCCCGAAGTTTCCTGGTATCACAGAAAACATTCGCATGCATTGATATTGATGACTAGTTTAAAGCATGAAACCGTAGGAAATAAGACTAAGATGAATAATGGTGAAGAGAAAAGGACACAAATGAATCTTTGTGTCCCCAAATTAAATGCAGAAATTCCACAACTAAAATGGAAGATGATGTAAAATCGATAAATAAAATAATAATAATAATAATAATAAATAATAAAAAAAAGAAATTCATTTTCCCATGATGCTAAGAGAATAGGAACCGGAAATATGATTACCCCACTTGGTTTCGTCAAACGCCATGAGGTGGCGCTGCTGAAGTCTATACAAATATAAACATTTCCTGCCTCAAACTCTTTCTCCTACTTGCACCTAGATATAGCACAACGTGTTAATTACGATCTCACTAGTGAACTTTAGTTTCGCCAGTCCACTGATGTTTGAACTCTCTTTTCATATTCCAACGTATGGCGTTCGAACGTGTCATCCAAAACCTTCATCTATGTAGTAAATCAACTTTTCCCCTGGTCGTTCTAACTCAACACAAGGCTGACTAGCGCACAACCATTATAGCGATGCTTATTCTTATTTAGCCTAACTTCTGGACTAAGAACAATAAAACGGGCATACTATTATAACCATGATGAAGTAAGTAAAAACCTTTCTTTAGTTGTTCCAACTCTGCGCAAGGCTGATTTGAGTTCGGCCATTAATACGATGCTTATACTTACCCTAACTCCTGGACCAAAAAGAAAACGGATATACCTCAGAGACATTGAGAATTTTGTTTCACTACAGTATATATATATATATATATATATATATATATATATATATATATATATATATAAAGGAGAATAAACGGTCCGTGGTAGAAACCCAAGTTTTTGTATGCTTTTTAAAAATTATTTTATCTATGAATACACGCACCCACATAAAACAGACACCGACACGCAGCCTTTTAAATTCTATAATTTCATGTCCCAGATATTTTTTGGGCTGTATCTTATTTTGTATCATTGGCATTGCCCACTTATACGTTCATGTAAATGTTATACAAAAATAAGCAGAAATAAAAGAAAAATATGGAACGTATTACTATGTTGCATTGCATGTCTCTTTTATCTTAATTTTTCTCTTTCAATTCATGATTAAGTGATCTTAATATCTTGTAATTTTGGCATCTTGCCATTCTTAACTCCCTTTTCTGTCTCTGGATATCCAACCAGCACGTCTGTCTGTCTGTCTCTCTAGATATATATATATATGTGTGTGTGTGTGTGTGTGTGTGTGTGTAAGTGTAAGTTTTACGTGTTATTTTTCAGACTAGCAAAACCTCTGCCAAAAAGCGATCACGAGATAACTAGAGCTATAATATTCAACTCAGTACATTATGAAATGTCAAAGTCACTACCTGGTTAACAGATTCAGGCGTTTCGCATCGATAACGCTCATCAGAGCCAGATGTTCGATAAATCTATTGAACTTATTATCAGATCTCAAATTTATACTTTATTTTCTGAACGAATGAAACGCTAATTTTAACTTTTAAATTTGAAATTCTTAACACGCTCGACTTTCGTTAGAAAAATCAGAAGATTTAAATTTACAGCCAGTTAATATATATATATATATATATATATATATATATATATATATATATATATATATATATATATAATTTCTGGTCCTGATGAGTGTTTCGACGCTAAACTCTTGAGTCGACTAATATCAATAGTACTTTTCTTAATTTATTGAACATATATATATATATATATATATATATATATATATATATATATATATATATATATATATGTGTGTGTGTGTGTGTGTGTGTGTGTGTGTGTGTGTGTGTGTGTGTGTATATACTTATTCCTTTCACCTGTTTTCCTTATCTTTTTCATTAGTTTTCTTACCTCCTACCTTTTCATCTTCATACTCTTCCTCGTCTCAAAATTCCTTATCGTTTAACATTATTATTTACGGTTCTCCCTTGATTTCAGCTCAGAAGAAGAAGAAGAAAAAGATAAGCCCAACATTCGTACATACGAACAAACAGAATAAATATTATTATAGATTAACTAAGAGTATTTCCACAAATCACGTCAATGAAGTCACATTGATTTAAATCAGTAACTAAAATTTCTTACCCCCCCCCGCCAACACCGACTAACTATCGCAGATACATGAAATCTAAAAACATGTCACAAATGTTTCAAAAACACGAAGTGATTTGCTTTATTGATAAATCTTAAACTGGTTTTGTTTTCACGATGAATGGTACACCAAAAATGTTGATGCGAAAAAGCAGAAGTAATTGTATCACGTGATATAAAGTGTGTTACATATGTAGTGAACAAAACAAGATCTAGATTTAAAATTCAAATGCTAAGCTTATTGAAATTTCACGAGTTTTGTTTTGGATTCGTTTTTGCGTGTGTGTTAAGCAAAGTTTGTAAATTCGAGTCTTTTTAAAATTCTAACAAAATCAATGAGTCAGTGCTTAGCATTTGAATTTTAAATCTCGATCTTGTTTTGTTCACTACATATATTTGTGGTATCAGATCGATTGAACTTATCACAGGTAGTATCAGCCTGATGACTGTTGTGGTGAAAAGGTTGGAGATAAATGAAAAAAGAAAAGAAAAGAAAAACGAAGAATAATGGAAAAAGAAGGAAAGAAACAAGAATAAAAGAAGAAATCAAAAGAATATTCTAGAAAGAAAGAGGAAAAAAAGATATAAATAGAAAGAAAGAAGAGAAATGCAGAAAACGATGATAACGACGGAGAAAAATCATGCATATTTTTCCAGAGACTAATTACACTTCAAACCAATTTGTTCTCATTCTTAATCTTCGGTTGCTTAAACTTTCCGTAGAATACAGCATTGAATGTCATCTTTGATAGAATTTCGAGTCAGCCTATAATTTACTCGAGAATATATAACAAATTTCATATAAAATTTACAATTAAATGTCCAAGTAAAAACGAATTAAGAAGAATGGAAAAAGCAAGCTAAGAGCAAGTATCAGTTTCATACTGGGTGATTATAAGATTTATTTAATTCTGTGATAACAGAAAATATGGCACAAGGCCGAAAAGGGGAAGGGGGAAAAGGTCGGTCTTCTGTCTTAACTTTAAAGTTTAAACTTACCTAGTGTTGGGGATATGTGATAAGTTAGAAAGTATCAGAAGGTTTGAATGGTGAGAAAGATTAAAATTGGGTGTGTTCGATAATCTTCCATCCACAACAATACAAGACAGAACATAATGGTTCAAAACATAACATTTGATTTTATTTGTTTTGCTGTACATGCAAATAAGGTAAAGGTTTTATAGAGTTATGTCTCTTAGATTTGGAAATATTTGTACCTGAGCTCATAAAGGTTGGCGTAATTATTAAACTGTAGTTTTAGAAGAATAAAGTTCCTGTCGCATGTTAGGAATTGTGTATTGGAATAGTTGGTAAGAGTTCAGAAGAGTTAAGAGTTCGTACTTGCGTGAATGTTGGTAATGTTCTTTAACGTCTGACCGCAGGGTCAAGACGGGAGTTCTTGAAGGTCACATTTTGGCAGCAAGGAATGAGATGCAAGAGAAAATGGAGAAAGACAAAGAGAGAGAGAACCACTCGTGTTTTGTTTATATAAGATGGTGTATCACGTGACTGACTCAAACCTTAGTGAGCGGGAAATTTAATTCTTCGCGTGCAGGATATCTGATTGGTCGGAATTGACCAATCAGAGAGCTAGTTTTGAGGAGATTAACCAGTGGATGCTTGTCGTACGATATCTATGTATGTATGTGTGTGATGGTGACGATAATCACCACAGGGGAAGAGTACATTTTCCCGCGGGGTGTAACTGGCAAATTTGGAAGATTCCACACTAGCCACAAACGCTCACCCAATCATATTAACAATATTCCTTACACCAAAACAACACATTCCTAAGTACCTTTCTCACCACACCCACCATAATACCTCAATGTCTCCATGAAAATACTAACTAGTTCCCATATGTACAATTTATCGTCTGTGGGGGGGGGGGATAAAACAACAATTTAAAAATAAAAAAAAACTAGCCCCAATGAGTATTTACAATATGACATAAAAAAAACTATTGGGGTGATTGTAAGATACGTCATATATCTTCCAGGTTGGATTATATTTTGTTAACCAGTGAGGGTGATTATAAACTCGACCAAAGGTTTATTCAGCTACGTTGTGATTCCTTATCTGAGTAGCACCCGTAGCTGTTAGCAAAATGGTGGGTTTTGTGTGTATTTTTTAAGTGAAGGTGCGTGTTCAATATACAAACAATGAAGATAGATGAAGCATACAAAAAAAAGAAAAAGAAAAAAAAAAAAGAAAACCTGTGTTGCTGCTCTGGACGTTTATTTCTTTTGTGTTAACTGTATTGAAATAAAGTTAAATGTCACTTGTTTGAGTACGTCCGTTTTCCTTTTTGGTTAAGAAATGATTTATGGGAAGTAAGGATAAGAACGGGTAAAGATAGTTGAGCTTGTCGGAGTTAGCTCCTCTTTAATTTCCTAATTGTTCACTAGGGGTCGTTCTCCATGCACTATAAATACTGGGCAATTTATTGCCTCGTTCTCTTTTTTTCACTTTGCATTTCGGTGGACACATTTAAACATGTGATCTCTCGCAGAGATCTGCGTTTTGCCCACTTGTGGGAAAACGCCATGAAACACACATACACGTACGTACGAACATTCACCAAAATACAAACTCTTTACGTTCACACACAAACACAAATGTTGATGTCTTTATTCATTGTAAATTTGTTGTTTAATACATATATTTGTTGACATATATATATACCGGTCTTGTTTGTTTTCTTTTCATCTTCAGTTGGACAACTTAAGTCCGCCATTGTTCTTGTAGTTGGATCTTCTTCTAGCAGGAAATAAACAGCACGTGTTCCTAACACAAGAACACTCAAACCCACAGGGTCCTCTACAAGCTCAAATCAGTCTTGCGCTGGCTTGAGATGGCCGAATCTCTACTTCATGAATAAGATTGCTGAAAACATATCCGAACGATCCCGTTGGAAAGTAGAAAGCGAAAGATTGTACTTTTCGGAAGTGGGGTCATAAAATAGAACACGTGATCAGAAACCCTTCCGGATTCTTTATAACTTATATCATGTGAGCATTTTTTTTTAATTCTTCATTATTATTTATTGTTTTTATTTCATTTCCCCACCCCACACACCTCGTCAAGCCATCTCTGTCAGAGTTACCTCCTCCTTAGTTCCCTAATTGTCACCAGGGGTCTCTCTCCCAATACTATAAATACTGGGTGACTTCTTGCCTCGACCTTTTCCCCTCAGGCCTCGTGCCGCATCCCACCTCGCGTGGAGGTGAGGTAATTCTTTCTCTTCTTTCTTCATTTCAGCGAACACCGCTACTATGTGAGCTCTCACAAAAGACAGCGTTTCCCATTTCTGGGAAGACGCTATGAACATTACGAACATTCACCAAAGAACAAACACAAATGTTCACACACAAACACAATGTTAACTGCCTATGTGCTTTGTAATCGTTTTGTTTAATACATATATTTGTTTATATATATATATATATCGGTTTTGTTTGTTTGTCTTCTTTATCTTCAGTTGGACTTAATCCAAGTCCGACATTTTCTTGTAGCTGAACATTCTAGCAGGAAATATAAACGCACGTGTTTTCTTTTCATCTTCACCCCCCGGTCCTCTACCTGTCCTTCTTCTGGTCTCTTCATTCACAGCGATTTATATTTCTTCATCGTTTGTGTTTTCTGTTTCTTCACCAAAGAATAACCAAGGCAAGGCTAATGAGTCTACACTTTATTTTAATTCATATATCCAGGTTCGTATCAAACTTGTCTTCATCCATAAGTGAAGAAACATTCAACAGAGCTCGAGATATGTCCAAATTATACACAACTATAAATGAACAGCAGATAGAAATCATCAAGCTCTGCCGCAGATACGTATGTGGTGATTGGTCACCCTTCACATTCATACTGCTGACCCGTCGTTCGTCTCGGACCCCGCTACACGTATTATTTCACAAGGATGTTGTGTGGACCAAGAAAGGTGGACATTATAGTTTGGGCTTTAATCTCCTCATAAGGAGTTTCGATAGAAGAGAATTAGGTGAAACATATTAGAATCAACCTACTATCTAAATTAAAGAAACAGTTGATAATAAATGTAAGGTTACATCTGAATCATAGCCTAATGTTTCTCAGAAGTTGTAATGGCAGCGAAACTGATAGACAGAAAGGACATTGTAATAATAGTTAATGCTCAGATAATTAAAGCTAAAACTAGAGTTTAAAACTAATTTGAAAGGGGGGAACTTTCTTTGGTCTGCGTTGATCTAAGTAAATGAATTTCCACCCCTACAGAAAGGAAAGTAACACCAATTTTTGCATCAGCATATTAAATGATTTGTAAACTTCTGAAACAGATCTTGAAGCTTGAGTGTGATAGACTTCCTGCACAGTTTCGTAATAAAAGTAATTTTACTATGCCAAGCCGGAATATGAAGCGGCTTCTTTTTGTCAATGAATATTCAGGTAATTTCTATTTAAAAACTGAATGTCAGGTGGAAGACCAGCAGAGAAAAAGAAAGATCAGTTGGTTTAACGACCATTTATAATAAATCTATAAAAAACGATTGTCGGGTTGTAGAGGACCGTGTGTGTTTGCGTGTTGTTGTATTAGGAACACGTGTCTAACTCCTGGTAGAATATTAAAAGGTCCAACTACAAGTAAAATGGCGGACTTGAATTAAGTTCATCTGAAGATAAAGACAAACAAACAAGACAGGTATATATATGTATTTAAATATATGTATTAAGAAACAGTTTTACAATGGACACAGACAATAAAACTTGTGTGTGTGAAATTTTGTGTCTGTTCTTTGGTGAATGTTCGTATTTTGGTAAATGTTCGTACGTACGTGTATGTTTGTAATGTTCATAGCGTCTTCCCAGAAGCTGGAAACGCTGTCTTTTGTGAGAGCTCACGTAGTAGCGGTGCTCGCTGTAAGTTTCCCAGTATTTATAGTATAGGGAGAGAGACCCCTGGTGACAATTTAGGAATTAAGAAGGAGCTAAATCTGACAGGGTATATTTTTTTAAGTTTATTGATAAAATCTTCTCAGTTACAAGTAAATAAAATATTTAACAGAAGTAGGATAAAATTTAGCTGTTGCTGCCCAGACAAAACGATCAAAGCAATAACACCAAAGGCAGTGCGCAATGATATGAAACTAACCAAGTTTTGTATCTGCAGCAATAGATAGCAGTTTCTTGGCGGGGTCAAATATTCAGCCATTAACACAGTCTAGCAGGCAACAGTAAAGACTAGAGGTGAAACACTCATGACATATATTGGCATTTCTCCAATCACAAAACTTCTTTCAAGAGACGGCAATTTGCCAATAATATGTCACTTCTACTTCATTGTGAGAGTTAAAAGAGTAGGGTAACAATACTCCAAAAATGGAATGGAAAATATTAAGAAAAGTATTTTCATGCAAAGTCTCATGACGCAGGGGTGGATTAAGCCTGAAAGAAAAGTTTTGCATTTTAGAATTCCCCCAGCAGAACAGATTATTGAATAAAGAATATTTAAGAATTCCTTTCCAAGTGTAGACATGAAAACAAGTACCTATTATATTACCTACACCTCCTTACTAAATGATCATAGACTCTTCCATATTTGTATGCCTCAAAATATAAACCAGGGGTTTATAGTGGGTTATCAGTTATAGTGAAGTGTATCAGCGTGGAAACAGATTAGTTTGATTTGGCCTTGTTAGTTAGATAGCCCACCATACGAGGGGTATAAAACAAGAAAATCAAATTGTAAAGTGAAACAGCAAATTTATATACATATAAATCAATTCAGGTCTTTACAAATAAAATTAATGTATTTTGGTTGATACAAGGTCGTCAAAATGTTCGTAGTAGTCCTTGCAAGAATGAGTTTATGTGTACGTAGGCAGGAACGTATGTATGTATGTATGTATGTATGTATGAGCGTTATCGAAGGGTAGGAATGTCTTTGAAGTAATTGCTCAGTCTTAAAATGTTCCGTTCGTTTATCCAGTATAAAAGATGTGAGGGAGAAAAGTAGAGATAATAATAACGATCGTTTGACGTTTGTCAAGGGACTTGTTAATACGTTCGTCTCCTTCTCTCTGGTGACAGGCGAATTTTCCCGTCTTTTATTTTGTGGGGCTTGAAAAGGTCATTTGGGAATTCACTCCCTTTCCATTGGAGGGGCCTTCCATTGGACGACGAACAAACTTCGCGTCGGCACGCGAAAAGGTCCGTAAAGGAATTTGTTTCTGAGAATTGAAGATTATTTGAATTTTGTGTTTAAATGATTCCTAGTTTTCTATTGGCCGAAAAACATTTCGCATCAAGGTGTGAAATTTCACGAGCTTTGTTTTGGATTCGCTATTGCGTGTGTGTTAAGCAAAGTTTGTAAATTCGAGTCTTTTTAATTTCTAACAAAATCAATGAGTCAGTGCTTAGCATTTGAATTTTAAATCTAGATCTTGTTTTGTTCACTACAGGTTTACTATGCACCTGACGATCGCATAAACTTGAAACTGGCAGCTATATGTTTTCCATTCCATTTTTAGAGAATTGTTATGTATGTAAGATACTTAATGACACTAATAAACCCCTATATATGTAAGATACATAGATGACATTTCGTTTTAGCGAAAAATATTGATCAAATTGCACAACTTAAGAACAAATTTGAAAGTCACTCTCTTCTCAAATTTACATTAGAACTTAATATTAATAATAAAATTTTATTCCTTGACGTATTTATTGATTCCAGTACACATAAAATTACTACTTCTCTATAGATGAAACTCACAAGCATTAATTTGTGTCTTCTTAATTATAATAGTGAATGCCCCCAATGATATAAGTTAGCTGTTATAAAAACTTAATTGAACGCACACAAATTACATCTTCTTCCCAAACCATATTTTATAAAGAATTACATAACATTAAACAAGCACTTGTTTATAATGGATCTCATAATTCCGTCATTGATCAGTAAATTAAAATGTATCTCAATAAACTTAATAATACCACTAGCAAAATTGATAATATAAATAATAATATTGTACGTTAAAATAAAAATAGCACTATTAACTTATACTATTGTAACCAAATGCATAATAATTACAAACATGATCAAACAAGATTCCAAAACATAATAGGTAGAAATGTTAAACCCATTAATAATAATAATAAACAAGTTAAGCTCATCATATATTATAAAAAAATTAAAACAATCGACCTCATAGTCAATAATAACCCTACAACCACACAACTAAATCCTCTACAAAAAAAAAACAATGAAGTGTATCAATATACATGCCCGTTCAGAGATTGTATCTCTGATACTCATAATAAACCCACTACATATATTGGTTTTACTACAACCACGCTCTCCCGTAGACTTACCTGTCACTTTTCTGATCTTAGTTCTATTAAACAACATTTCTTAGAAAAACATAGCCATGTACATAATATTAGACAGATATTAGTTAATAACACAATAATACTCACACATCCACATAGTAAAAAGAACCTTCAGATACTGGAGGCCATCTACATTAAACAAAGCAACCCACACTCAACAAAATTACATCCTCGCACCTTGTTTCTTGTTTAGGAAGGGGTTCCAGGAACTCTCTCTATATATCTGGCCTATGTACTAGTGCGGCTGTGTTTCTTCCGTGATGTGCGCAGTCTGTGACATAACAACTTCATTCTGAGGGTACACGGTTGACAGTTCCCTGGTTGCTGTTTCCGACTGGTAGTTAGGAGCCCTAACTCTTGCGTAGCGTCTTGAGCGGCTGCTCTGATCAAGAGTTGTATAATATCGGGGTGTCTGTAGTGCCATGTCGCGCATGGAAAGGTGTCCCTGCAGTCACCTCCGGTGGGCAACCCTGAGGCCACATTATGATGCAGGCTGTGCCCAATTCCCTCTGCACATGTCACGGCCGATAACCGTCGGCTTCTTTTACCTCAGGCCTTCTCATCTTCCAACCATAATTCCACATGATGACTTACAATGATCGAAAAAGTAAACCTAAACCAACCCTCCAAAAATCACCTAAACCCCTCAACATCTCATTCTCCAACATCCGTGGCATTAGAACCAATTTCTGCAGTGTGGAATCTTTCCTCACTGCAAACTGCCCGGATATACTGGCTCTATGTGAGATCCATCTTGACTCATCTATCCCCTCCTCTGAACTCTCGATCCCTGGCTACCTCCCTCTCCTCAGAAAAGACTCTCTAACCCACATGCATGGCCTTGGTGTCTACGTCAAGGACCATCTCCCTCTGGCTAGAGAGTTCTCCCTCGAATCGCCGGACCATTCGTACATGTGTCTCCGGCTATCTCTTCTCAATGCTGTAAGCTATCTCTTCTTCCTTTATCGCTCTCCATCCTCTCAGGACTGTGGAATACTTGATGTCGTTTCTGACAGCATAGACAAAGCCCTCTCTCTCCACCCGTTCGCTCACATATTTGTGTTTGACGATTTTAACGCCCACCATAACAAGTGGCTTCAGAATGCTACTACTAACCTCGCAGGCATACACACAATTAACTTTTCAGTTTCTCAATTCCTCACGCAGATAGTTGACTTCCCCACGCGTTTTGCCTACAACTAGGACGGTAAGGCCTCTCTTCTCGATCTGTGTTTTACCTCCATCCCCGAGTCTTGTAGTGCCACGCAGCTCTGCCCTCTTGGTAACTCCAATCATGTGGTAGTATCTATTAATATCTCCTTCAACCCCACCCCCTGTAAAGTGCCTGCTACCACCCGAACCTCGTTCTGCTACCAACGAGCTGACTGGGACTCGTTCCGTGATTTCCTCCGCGATGTCCCTTGGGATGTTGTATTTAAGCTCCTCGTTCAAGAATGTGCTTCAGAGGTCTCATCCTGGGTTAAAGCTGAAATTGACGCATTCATCCCCTCAAGGAAATTCAAGGTCAAATCGCGCTCCTCCCCGTGGTTCTCCGCTGCTTGCTCAGCCGCAATTGCCGATAGGAACCACTTCTTCCACCTATTTCGTAGCGATATATCCGACTACAATAGACGCCTCTTTGCCTCCGCCCGTAACGAGTGTAAGCGCGTCCTCAACGAAGCTAAGTCTCTATTTTCTGCTCGGATAAAGGAACGCATCGCATCTCGTAAATTCGGCTCCAAGGATTATTGGCGTCTCTGCAAGAGCGTTCTGAACAATTGAAAACCCTCTATACCTCCTCTGTTCAACCAGTTTGAGGTCCTGACCTCCTTTGCCGACAAGGCTGAATGCTTTGCTCGGAAATTTTCTTTCAACTCAACGCTTGACTCTTCCGGTGTACCCATATCCGATTTCCCTCTCAGAACTGAAGCCCTTTTGAGCGGGTTACACATATCCCCGTCATTGGTATTGGGCATTATCTCTAATCTAGACCCCCACAAGGATAGTGGTGGAGATGGTATACCAGCCATTGTCTTGAAGAAATGCGCGCCTGAATTGGCGCCCGCCCTCTCTAAATTATACAACTACTGCCTCAAGGAATCTTGTTTTCCTGACTGCTGGAAGTCCTCATCCATTGTTCCTGTCTTTAAGAACTCTGGCGATCCCTTCTAATTACCGTCCTATCAGTCTCCTACCCCTCTTTGGCAAAGTCTTCGAAGCCCTTATCAACACCGAAGCGGTTAACCACCTTACATCACATGATCTGCTGTCAGACAAGCAATATGGATTCCGATTTGCCCGGTCTACAGCTGATGTGCTTACGGCCATTAGACTGAATTTGTCTACCAATTTCTTCATAATAACGGAGAAACTCGCGCCGTGGCCCTTGACACATCCAAGGCATTTGATAGGGTTTGGCATGCCGGCCTTCTTCGCAAGCTTCAGGGCTATGGTATTACAGGTCGATTGTTTGACCTAATACAATCATTCCTGTCAAACCGTGAATTGAAGGTCGTTCTCAACGGATTCTCCTCCAGCTCCTGTCCCACGAACGCAGGTGTTCCGCAAGGCTCCATCCTCGGCTCTACCCTGTTCCTTATATTCATAAATGATCTTCCAGGCGCCATAGATTCCCAAGTTGGCATCTACGCGGATGGCACCACAATTTACTCCTGCCTCAGAAACAAATCTAGTGTCGCTGACAAAATTAACCAGGCCGATCGTTTCGAAAAGGACCTTCAATCGGTTGTGAACTGGGGCCGGAATTGGCTGGTTAACTTTAATGCCTCCAAAACAAAACTGCTCTCTATTAATCACCACAATGATCCTTCCCTGCATCCCATTAGAATGTCTGAAGCTCAACTTCTCGAGGGCTCCTCTCTGCGGCTGCTCGGTCTCACGCTGTCTGCTGACCTGAGATGGAAAAATACATTGAGTCAATTGCTTCATCCACCGCAAGGAAATTTAGCTCCCTGTGCGGGGCCAGGAAATTTTTCTCCCCGGAATCGATCCTTCAAATCTACAAATCAACCATTCGCCCTTGCATGGAGTATTGCTGCCATATATGGTCTGGAGCCCCTTCTGTTTGCCTCGGGGTTCTTGATAAGATCCAGAGACGGGTATGCTATGTAATTGGCCCTGATCTGGCTTCTCGTCTGCAGTCACTCTCTCACAGACGCGCCGTCACTTCTCTCTGTCTCTTTTACAAATACTTCCATGGTAATTGCTCCGATGAGCTGCTATCGCTGGTTCCCAGGCTCCATGAATTCAAGCGTCATACGAAGCTGGCATCCCGTTCCCACCCTTTCACTGTTGAAACTGTTAAATGTAGACGTCTCTTCTACTCCAATAGCTTCATACCTAGCACCTCACGCCTGTGGAAATCCCTTCCCTATTCCCGTTTCCCTGACAACTATAATCTCCAACTATTCAAATGTAACGCCAATCGACATCTCCAGTTGCATTGATCTATCCACTATCTTTCTCCACATCCTTTCCTCTATCACTTCTGTCTGCTCACGCTCCAAATTCTCTGTAACCCCTTGCGTGCTAGTGGCTTTCAGCCTTGCTTGGGGTGAAAAGCTTAAAAAAAAATTTCAAACTAGTCACAACACATTGCATCTAGACATATGGTTTTGTTGCAATATTTCGCTCTCTCGCGTGGTATGATGTAATAGAACCGATTCCTGAACATACGACCTGCGTCTGCTATTCTGCGACCGTTATCGTCGCATAGCAATTTTCTATGTCAACATAACAAAATATTATCTTTGATGGTGGATATCTTTGTTTCAGTGCCCGCATAACCATTCTGAAGATGGGTCATGTGAGCCGAAAGCTTAGGACCAACTTAAATAAAATATCCAAATGTTGGACAATTTTTGTCTTTATTTTCACCATAAATTAAAGCAAACATACGAACTTTAGAACGTTTCATAATCAGACATAATATACATTCATTGTCTGTTATATTTAATAATAATAATAATAATAATAATATATATATATTAATTTAATCTGGAACAAAACCAAATGGAAGGAAGTGAAGAGAAGTCTGGTGCTTTATTAATCTTATCAGTAGGAAGACCTCCCCTTTCTTAAATATCTGCATTTGGAATCTTGGCTTTTATTTCAGTATCAAACATTGATTTCTAGCAGCCATACCAACAGGCAATCTTCCTGTATGTATTTACAAAAACAAATAATGAATAGGGTGATTTTATTGACAGTGGAGTAATGGATAGCGGCGCGGATTGAGGTATCGGAGAGCCGAGTTCGAATTCCAGTCGAATCCATTACATTCACTTAAGTGCTAATACCCTTGAGAAACGTATGAATCTTCTTCTCCCCCCCCCAGCTAGGGGTAAATAGCAGGAGAGCCTTGGATTGCAAATGGTCTACCGCAGAAAGAAATGGCAACCTACTGCGGGAAAATATCTGCCTCGTCAGTAATGTATCGAAAGATAAATGATCGTCTAAGCGTGTATCACGCATGGCCCATAACTGACTGAATCTTCCTACTGAGGAGATCCTGTCTGTCTTAAAAATCAGCACCTAGTGGACACCTCTTATTTCTTAGACACTTAACGAAGAATGAGTGCTTGTAAAAACATAACTCTCATCGGGGATATCGAGGGGAAAAGAAATAAGGGGAGGCAGCTAGTGTGAATGGGTGAGGGAACGAGTTCGGTGGGGAAGGGAAGAGTGTAGCGATTACTACTATGTTTGACACGCCTACATTTTTCTCAACTGTGATTGGTCAAATAATAAATACTAACTATCACAGGACAATTTACTGATCGCATTCACCACACTGAATTTTTCCTACTGTTAATTCACAAACATGCTTTTGTTACAAAATCACCGATTGGGTAATTTTTCATCCAATCAGATATTTTTTTGTTCGCTCTCGAAATTTCTCCCGCCATAGTCCTGGGAGCCTACCCATAGTTATATAAACTAGAATTCGTTCCAAAAATAGACAGTAGAAGCAGAACTCAGTAGAACTCAGCAACTCACACGCGTCTACACCGACTATTCATTCTACTCACTGCATGCACGCACACAGAACTTAAATATCATTCACCATCAGTTCTATGTAACAAGCCAAGTTGCAACAGCTCTGTTAGTTATATATAATCCACAACTGATTTATTACATGTTCTTCTGAAAACATCATTTTATCTAATACAGAACTTTGAAAATTCTTTCAGAAAACTTGTTTATTTACATTTAATCTTTCAGCTAACAGATAAAGGGAAACAACTTCTCCTATCTTATTGTTTCACACATTACAAAAAATGTTTTGTATTTGTTGATTTTAATATATATTTTATCGTTGAAACAAAAATCGGTTTTCCATTGTTTTTCCTTGATACAAAAATGTATAATTGTTAAATGCTATTCAACACGCAGCCACATCAACCTTTTCAACATAACCAGCATTTACAAGAGCTTCGTAAAGAGAGAAACGCTGTTAGGGGCCACAAAGGATATGAGTCCTGGGAGAGCCCTGGTCGTAAACATACTGGAGAAACACGACACATAGAAGAAGATTATTAATAAAGACAGTGATAGCTTGCGTGTCTCTTGAGGGGTATACACATTCGGATACATACCAGTCACAGGGATCCGTCCCTGCGCTGGTAGTATCACAGCTATAACTAGCTTGGACCGGCTTGGACTAAGTACGACTAGCTTAGAACAGCTCTGACCAGCTAAGACCAGCGACCCGTGTGTCTTCACTCGGGTCCCCACGTTAAAAACCGACTATGTGTCACAAGCTGACTCAGTGGCGGAGTCAAGTAAATACCGTGATAGCTTTCGTGTCTCTTGGTTATTCTTTGGCGAACAGACAGATCAACACTTAAAGGCCTTCGAGTCGCTTCAACAAAAACAAAACGATGAAGAAATATAAATCTTTATGCAGGAAGAGAACAGGAAAAGGAAATGATTTCACTCGATGGAAGTGCTACTCAGATAAGGAATCACTACTTGGATGAATAAACATTTGGTTGATTTTATACCATCTTCCTCACTGGTTAACAAACAAAATATAATCCAACTCTGCAGTAAATATTACAGTTTTAAAACTGTTCCTCTTCTGCTTGGGAGAAATGTTATCATTATTGCCACTGTTAAAGAAATAAAATGTCTTCTAAAAAGAAAACTTTCCATCGCAATAAGGATTAGTTTGGATGGCCGGGGTAGCTATGAAAACAAGAGTCATACTAATCGCCAATCGAAGCAAGCAAGCAAACATCATATTACCACAGCAACGGATTTTTAATATATTTTTTTTTAATGGTACTCGGACATTTGGCCGACGAACATTTAATCGAATGGACATTTAGCCGAAAATGTAGTGGCGTACTTACATGTATATCACACTTGTCGGAGTTAACTCCTCCTTAATTTCCTAATGGCCACTAGGGTACGCTCTCCCTACACTATAAATACAGGGCGACTTCTTGCCTCGTTCTCTTTTGACTTTGCATTTCAACGGCCATATTTAAAAATGTGATCTCTCGCAGAGATCCGCGTTTTCGCCCACTTGTGGGAAAACGCCATGAAACACACATACACGTACGTACGAACTTTCACCAAAATACAAACTCTTTACGTCCCCACACAAACACAAATGTTGATGTCTTTGCCACTTGTAAATTTGTTGTTTAATACATATATTTGTTGACATATATATATATCGGTCTTGTTTGTTTTCTTTACATCTTCGGTTGGACTCAACTTGAGACCGCCATATTCTTGTAGTTGGATATTCTTCTTGCAGGAATAAACAGCATGTGTTCCTAATTTAACAACACGTAAACCACACGGTCCGCTACACACTCTTTATCGTAATGTGTTACACTACATAATTTTTCGGTTTTTTTCTTTTGACAGGCTTTTAAAAAAAAAAAATTATTCTGTATATATTATATTTTACTTCAAATATTACTGTAAGATGATAAGTATTTTGAGAAAAAGCATATTTTACTCCAGCAAAAATCTTAATTTTAATGACCCTTTATACGGAGGAGCGGCTCGGATTCAGGAATCGGAGAGCCGAGTTCAAATTCCATTACATTTACTTACGTGCTAATACCCAGAGGAAAGGTATGAATCCTTTTCTTCTCCTCCCAGCTATGGGTAAATAGCAGGACAGACAGGGTTCTATAGCCTTGGATGGCAACTGGTCTATTGCAGAAAGACCTGGCAACCTACTGCGGGAAAAATCTGCCTCGTCAGTCATATATCGAAAGATACATGATCACCTCAGCGTGTATCACGCATGGCACTTAACTGACTGACTGATCTTAAAGGTATGAACTAGCTTTTTATCTTACTGTTAAATACGAATTTAAATAATTAGGTGCTACTCTTTATCCAAATACACTCAAATATTTTTAAAAATACTAATTTCAATAAACAAATATTGAAAAAAAAGAAAACTTTTAACTTTAAATTTAGATTTAGTAATTTAATCTCTTGAAATTCAGTGGTAATTATTAGTCCTATTCTACCTTATAATACTACTAATTAAAACACAAAGTATTGCTTGTTACTATTTTTACTTGTACTTTTTTGGTGAAATGTCCGTCCGGTCACGTTTTTAATATTACATATGAATTTAAATTAAAACCCATTAAAATTAAATTTTAATTTTAACGGGTTAACCAAACTTTAATGGGTCAATCAATTAAAATTAATTAAAACCCATTAAACTTAAAGGTTGATTAACCCATTAAAATCAAAGAGTGATGAACTCATTAAAATTAAAAATTAAACTAAAATCAAAATGTTTAATGAACCCATTTTATTTAAGAATCAAAGTCGTCGGTGTTGAGATCATACATAAGTAAAAGATTTCTTGTTGTTTTTCGATACTATAATGATTTGTTGGAAAATATCGTTTGCATTTTAAAACGACATGTTATTACTATTATACATTGATTCTTTCGAATAAGTATCTTTTTCTTTGTTGTCTTTATCCCAACCTTTTGGCGACTATGTCTCCTAAGCATGTTCCATTTCATGCTGCACTGGGTAACCTTCCAGGAAATTTCAATTAAAATCTAGAAAAGAGATATCAGTTACAGGAATGAGGAAATATGACCCAGTGACTCATATAAAATATTCCATTTTATATTCCTAGAGAATTTACAATTACATGTGAGTGAACCGGTGTTATAAAGACGGCTATGGTAAGGATATTGGTCTAAAAGTTGCAATGAATATAAAAAAAAATGTTACCAATAAATGTCTAAAGCTAAAATTGTGAAGATTAAGACAATTAATCGGATTAGATTTATGGAAACATTTGACCTACTGCTATTCACCGGTTTAATGCCGCGAGCTTTGCAAGTCCCAAATATATTTTCGTCCATACTGTTCATCGAACACAAGACCTTTATTTTCAAATCCAAATTAATTTCGGGTTGCTTCTTTGTAGTCACGTTGGCATACATGTTCTTCATGTATGTGAGAAACAATGCATCATCCAATTTCATCCTCTCACAAAAATTCAACAACGACTCGCTGGTGAGGTTTTTCATTTTGTATGCACTGGGAATCGAATAACCAAGTTTATATTTTAAATTCTGAAGTCTGTTCGCTTGCAATAAGTCAACGTAATATTGCTCGATGTTTACGAGAGTCACGAATTCTCGATCGTAATTAACGAGCCACATTGCTGGATTGTGATTATACGTATATGTCCAAGGTGTTACGGAGGGAGCGATGAAGACTGGCACAGAACCCTTGCCTAAGAAATAAATAAAAACAGGTAAAATAAACATATTTTGTCAAATGAGCTGATATAAAACAGATACTTTTAAACATTCGAAGACAATGTAGCTTACCGTTTGTGGTAATTATTTTAAAAAATGATTTATGTTCGTGTCCGAAAAACATGGCGTTGATCACATCGGCATATTGCTGGACAAGGTAAATGAATCGTTGATTGTACTGTGAATAAAACCACATTGAACCAAAAGGCGAGAATCCGGGTGAAATATGACCAGTGATGAATACCTTTACAAAGAGAAGAGAATTGCCGGTATTAGGTTTGTAAAAATAAAGACACTTTAGTAGAAGAGAAACTGGAAATAAGAAGATTGTATTGCGCCAACACTCTTCAAAGTAGGAAGATCCTACCTACATAGAACATCTGGATTCCATTACCGACATCGAACATCGATGTAAAATGCACATTGGCAAACCGAGAAGGTAGCGGATGAGGGGTCCACTTCGGGTGACATGTTTGTGGGGGCAGAATTTAGGGAAATTAGTATAATGAAATAGTATGTAAAATTAACGGTGCTACTATAGTATGATATCTACCGTCCATTTTCTACTATAGTATGGTATCTAACGTCCATTTTCTACTATAGTATGGTATCTACTATTCATTTTCTACAGTGGTATGACATTTACCAACTGTTGGAATTATGAAATATGTTAGGGTTAGTAGTTATAAAAAATATACAAATAGGGATTTTAATGTTTTTAAACTGAATTGATATCATTAAAAAAAACAGTAAAAAGGTCATCGTTTTTCCTGAGCATTTCTAGCAATAATGAGTGCATCGTCATTTACGGTAGGTCGCAAATACCTCGGTAGATAGTGATTTTCCAAGTGCAGCTTAGATGTGGCACAATGTCGAAAGTATGTGGCACCCAGTAAAGATCGAATTTATTACTCAGTCGTAACTGTTCTAGTGAGACAATCTTGTTAACCATTACACCGGCTCGAGGTGCCCTAAATTATTATTATTATTAGGTGTTATACTATATCATACACCAAATTAACTATATCAGTTTTTTATCTCATTCCACTTGTGCCATTTTTACGTAAGTTCACTTTATAACGTTAGACCTAAGTAGATCCATCTACATTGCACTGCCTAAGAAGCGAAGTTCAAATGAATGTGAAATCCAGCGGACAATCAACCTAATGAGCCACATACAAGAGAACTCATCCGAAGTCTAACGATAATGCATTAGCAAAAGTACAACGGAAATAGAACAAAAACAGCGCGTGTTCGTTAAAGATACTCGAACAAGCTATGCGATATGTATGTTCAAAATAAACTCAGAAAGAAGGTATACAAATCCAAAAAGATGTATGGCTATGTTTTGTGGATTATGCAAAAGCGTTTGATAAAAATAAGTCACAAAGAACCGTTGGAACTTCGAGGCAACCTTGACATATTTGGGAAAGATAACAAGATAATCCAAAAGTTTTAATGAGAGTAAACCGCCTGCATACGGATAGAAATTGAATTCAGTAAATATTCAAAATTGATTCAACTAAAACAATGACGGAATTCTGAGAGAATTAGATGTCCTACCAGCATTCATTATTGGCGGCTACAATTTTAATATAAGATGACATACACAGAAAGAAGACAAAAAGAACTCTCAGAGTTGTCGGAGTTAGCTCCTCCTCAGTTCCTTAATCCTTCAACGGGGGTCTCTCTCTCCTGGCTATAAATACTGGCTGACCCTTCGCCTCGATCTCTCTTTTCCATTTAGGCCTTGGGCCGCCACCTCGCGTGGAGGTTTGGTAAATCTCTCTTTTCATCTAACACCAATATGTGACCTCTCACAGATACAGCGTTTCCCAAATTCTGGGAACACGCTAAGAACAATACACGTACGTACGAACACTCATACATAATTTCTCCACACATACACTATGTAACTGTCCATGTCTTTATTTAACTTGTTATTAATATACATATTTGTTTACATATATATCGGTCTTGTTTGTTTTCTTTGTCTTCTTTGAACTTAATTAAAGTCCAACATTCTCCTGCAGCTGGACCGGCCAGCAGGAAATTTTAACCTTCTGATATCTCTTCACATGTTCCACGGTCCACTACAGAGTGTTGTGAAGGAAAGCGAGAAGAAATGACTAAATATCAATTGTAAGAAGACAATGTATGGTTGTTAGCAAAAGGAACAGGCCAACATGCAAATTACAAATAAGGGATACCAATGGAGGGAGACAGTTGTTTTCCCTTGGGTTGAGCTCATGGGAGTTTCGTCCCTTTAGAGAGAACTCTTCTGTCCCTTTTTTAGATTTTGCTTCCGTTTTTTTTAGGAACGGCCTCTTTACCTTCCTGACCACCAGGGCACCCACACACGTGGAAACTGGTCAACGTGTGCACACGGCCTAGCGAAAGAAAAAAGTAATTTCTATTCACTTATCTCCGGACTATCACTGGCCATATAGCTGGTATGATATTTTTTGTTTGTTCTCATTCTTTAACCTCCCCGTTCCTTTGGGACAATATGAACAATCATTTGTTTCGGGACGTATGTAAATCTTTTTAATATATGTATGTAAGTTGTTTGCCTTATTAAATGTTTTGCTTGTTACGCTCGCGTATTTCGTCTTTCTATATTCGCATTCAGTGTTAGTGTACCAATGGCTACGCTAATGCTAATATTAGTATCGGTGTCCTACTGGAAGTCCAATACACGTTATTCTTCCTAACACCAAATAGTCGGTAAACTATGTGACCGATAACCTATACTAATACTAAAATCAAGCAACTACAACAATTTAAATATTTGGGAAATGTTTTAATAGAGGAAAAAAAGTGCGACAGCGAAATCCGAAGACGCATACAGAAAGGTGCCTTCCAAAAGCTAAGAAAAATATTAAGAAACATAAAAATTTCGTTAGAAACAAAGAAAAGAGTACTGAACTGTTAGGCAATATCAGTCCTCCTATATGTCAGTGAATGCTGGCCAATCTCTTCGCAGATGAAGTAGAGGCTTGAAGCAACAGAAATGTGGTTCTACAGAAGGATGTTGAGAATACTATGGACTGAATATGTGAGCAAAGACGAAGTTTTATAGAAAATGGAAACAAAAATGACACTTATACTTAATATCAGAAAGAGAGTTGAAATTTCTAAGGTACATAACGAGGAAAGAGGGCTTGGAAAATTCGACACTCGCAAGACATATTGAAGGCAATAGGGACAGAAGAAAACAGTGCATAATCGAGATTGTGTAAATGGATGGTAGAACAGGGAGAGATAAGAAAAAGAGAAAATTTTCTTAGCGCTACAAAAGAGAGGAAATTGTGGAGAACCATGATCACCAACATCCTGAAGGGATACGGCATAAAGAAGAAGAATAATACACTGGACATTAACTTTGAGAGTTATAAATAAGTCAGTTACTGTTGGCAATTTTTCATAGTACCTCTATTGTTGATGTAATAATAATATCCCCAGAATTGTTATTTGCTGAAGATATTCTTTTTTAATTATTTTAAAGTTTTTTCATCTTTTTATATTGTCGATACTGCTTTTTCCCCCCCTGAAATCAAAATCAAATAAATGGCTGTAATTGTAATCTTTCTTTATATTTTGTAGACGTTGACCAGTTTTGGAAATTTGTTCAGAGGGGCAGAACATTCTACAACCTCGAGCGCTAAAAACGTTAGTTACGCTGCTGGAAATGTAAAATTATTTCCTGATATTTGTTAAACTTAGTTTGGCAAGAGGTCAAATGTGTAAGAGAAATCTTCCAAATGGAAAGATCATATCTTTAAAAAATAGTTTTCGAAATCCTGATTTATTTATTTTGTAGTCGAACACGAGTAAGAAATATATAACATTTTTAATTTCATCCATGAGTTAGGTGATGTGCATACACTATTTACATTATTCGGACTATTGTTCTCATCTATCCCGTGCAGCTGCGGAAAGAAATATAAATGGGAGACAGGCCGCCCCCTTAAGGTAAGGCTTCAAGAACACCAGAAAGCTGTAACACGAGGGGGAAGTGGAAAAATCAGGCGTGGCTGACCATATATGGAGAGAAAAGGGAGATCACCGCCCTCTGTGGGATCAGTTTGAGATCGTAGACAAAGATCATCATTGGAAAATTCGTAAACTTAAGGAATCAGCACATATGCCAGGCCACAAAAATCTCCTGAGCCGACCAAGCATAGAAATGAATACAATATGGGAACCAGTAATAAGAAATGCCAGAGAAAAGCGATAACAACAACAAAGATTGCAATATGAGCTCTGGTAAATATATGAAAGATAAAAGCAAATATGACAACATGAGCACTGGTAAAGATGGTTGCTGAAGACATTAGGTTTATCATATCCAGAAATTCATACACAGATGTCCTCAAGGACACATGGCACAGTGGATAAAGACGTTAGTTAGATCCAGTGACAGGAGTGTGAATTCAATACCCGGTTAAGGCAGTGGCACGTGGAACTAGAACAGTCTACCCCATTGAGATAAATAAAGTGAGCGAAATAAAGGGTTCAGTTCGACATTCCAACCACCCGAAGAAGGCCGGAGCGTACAACGGCGGAAACGTTGTAATAAATATGGCGACAAAGATCAGGACAATAGTCCGAATAATGTAAATAGTTTACATAATACCTCATCTAAATATCACTATGCACATCACTGTCTATAAGATAGTGATGTGCATAGTGATCTTTCTTAAAATTAGATTAATATAGTACAAAGTCAATAGGAGAGAGAGAGAGAGAGAAAAAAAAAGAAAGATTGGGTTACGCCAATATACTGAGTGTATAAAAAATTATTTACAAACTTTGAGAGCGGGTTCCTGACACCAAAACAAGGTAAAATGTCCAAAAGGCCATCGTTGTACCTCAATACAGCAAATCATAAGAACTGTTCAAAATATCTTCCGCTTGCTTCTACACACGCATGCAACCGTCGGATTCATTCACTGGCGGACTCTTTCAAATACTCAGTGTTGAATGGTTTCATAGGCCCCGATAAAACATGTCTCTTCGTATTAGCACGAGTACATCCTCTAGCAGGTCTGTAAGTGTGTTCGAAATAAAGTCCCTGTAAACAGCTCCTATAAGATGTGCAGGAAGAACCTATGGACCTACCAGACAGTCACCTACAATTCCAATCCACACATTAGTCATAAACTGATGTTGGTGTCTAGCCTGTATTGTACTATGGGGATTCCGATCCGCCCATAAACGGTGGTTGTGTAAATTTGTTATTCCATCTCTTCCAAATGTTGCCTCATCCGTAAACAAGACTGAAGAGACAAACAACGGATCGACAATAAACCATCGGAAAAAGTTATCTTGTGGTGAGTGATCAGAGATTGAAAGACCCTGCACACGTTGCAAATGATACGAATACAGGAGATGTTCTTGAAGTACCCTCCATTCTTGGGCCACTTGATGTGCTGATACCTGCATCGTCTCCGACAGCCTATAGAATGTGTTCTTCAGGCGTACAAATGGATCTCGATCTTCTGTGATCCATAGTTTGTGGTGCCATGGATTCTATCACAGCAATGTGACGATAGACAGCAGTAAAGGTTGGATGAATCGGCTGTCTTCGGTCTGGAAAAGCAATCTGAAACAACCGTGCAGTCTCCCGTCCAGAATGATTCGCGCGACCGCGTGCAAAAATTATATTTGTCTGTTTACGATATGAATATTCTGTCATTGTTAAACGGAACACTTTTCAGTTAACGTACTACTACACAAGTTAAATGTTGAAGACAGACCAGCCACAAATATACACGAATGACAAATGCAGCCTAGTCTATAGGGCGACATAGCGCCATCTACCATAAACTTTCTTTAAACGTAATAACTCAAAAGCAAAGGATTTTCGGACATATGTATGTATGGAATTTTGTCAGTGGCGACTCCGGGGGTCGAGATTCTTGAGCTCAGCCCATGTTAGTCAACATTCAAGTATATCTATTTCAAATTAACAAAAATCTTTAGTAGTGTGTTGTTTTAATTCTTGACTTCAGCTGGATCCAAAATTAATTGTTTTAATTCCGTGCCTCGAGATATTGACTGAAATACATTTCGTTGATATTGTCCATAATAAAGAAGAAAGGAAGAAAAACAAAAACAAAGAAAGCAAGTAAGTACAACAGAATGAAATAAAATTAACGTGACTAGTTGGGCTGCATAATTTGAGTCCTATCTGAACTGGAGACATACTTAATAGGCGATGTATTTCTTGCTTTAATTTTATAATCTTTTAAAAAATAATGAGTTGTATGCCCTGTTCATTTTTATTTCAACTTGTTTTCAAATGTCAGTTTTAAATAATTTATTCTGTATAGTATAATTTTTTAAAGACAATGTATCAATTGAAAAAAGGCACATTAAATTTAACCCGACTTAAAGTCGGCGAAAATCAAAGAAAGTGGTAGACTTAACTCGTCGACTGACGGGTTCGGGTGAGGAGTTTGACTGGGTTAGTGCTAAGGAAATATGATATCAGTCAGCAGTACTGGACATAAACGTATAATAAATTAAACTAAGAATTCACAGACAGAGAGATACATTAACACACTAACGCATCGACATATATACAGACACACACTTGAGATAGATACACATGTTATTTAAAAAAAAACGTATTTAGAGATTAAAAAAATGATATTTTAGAGTAACGGAATCATTTTAGCATCTAAGATATGCTAACATTATATTTTGTTAAAGATTTTAATGAGCCTGACAAACATTGATGGCTAAGAGTCGCCATTGACTCTTGTCCTTGTTTTGGTGTGAGGAACCCGCCCTCAAAGTTTGTAAAAGATACACCCTGTATATGGGCCTGGGTTAAGAGCCGAAACAAGATTGTGTGTATGTATGTGTATTCTTTTTGTTTTCCGTCTAAATAGTATTTAGCTATTCAATATTAACGGTAAAAATAGCCTACCTCGAGCAGTGCCGCCTTAGTTCTCTTCAAATTACTCATTTCGGGATCTTACAAGTAGATAACAAATTCACGACGTTTCGGCCGTTGCATGCCCCGGCCTTCAGGAGATATGGTCCAGTGGATAAAAGCGTTGGTTGATTGATAAAAAAAGTGGCTTGACTTAAAGAGCTGTGAGTTCAATCCCTGGCCTCAGCAGACAGAACACATCCTCGGAGAGTTATCAATGTGTATAAAACTCTAGATATCCAGAAAAGGGCATGGCACATGGAATTAGAACAATATTCCCTGGTAGACTAAATAAAGGGTTCGATTCGAAATTCCATCGAATATCACTTGACGAATGCCAGAGCGTATAACGGCTGAAACGTCGTGAGTTTGACAGTAAAGATGCGGACAATAGTCCGAACAATGCACATAGTGTAAATAAAGTAGCCATTTTACTGATAATTTCCTTATGAGAATGAAAATTTGTTAACATTTTTTCCTTTAGTTTTTCCCGGCCACTAAAGTCAAAATTTACATTTGTAACACGAGTAATGGCTAGGAAACACGGTGGAGTAATGGATAGCGGCTCTGATTGAGTAATTGAGGAGAGCAGAATTCGAATTCCAGTCGTGCTAATACCCTTGGGAAAGGTATGAATCATCGTCTTCTCCCCCCAGCTATGGGTAAATGGTAGGACAGACCGCGTTCTAGAGTCTTGGATGGCAACTGGTCTACCGCTGAAAGAAATGGCAACCTACTGTGGGAAAAATCTGCCTCGTCAGTCATGTATCGAAAGATACATGATCACCTAAGCGTGTATCACGCATGGCACATAACTAAATGAATGCCTACCATGAAGCCATGTCGGTTGTCATAAAAACACAGTCCGGTGTCCTGTCTGTATTTACAGTGGGATGGCTAAATTTATTATCTGGTTAGTATTGTTTGCATTCCAACCTGATATCGAAATTAAATGTGATACAAGAGTTCATCATGACTTTCAATTCTGATAGAATTCAGAACTGATCGCTGTTAAGATTCCATTTAGAACCTCAAAAAGAAAAAAGAAAATGTCGCCTTAGAAAAGGCGAATATTCAGCTTGTTAACTAAAATGAGTTAAATAAAACTGGAATTTAGATCAAAAGTATGAAATCTTTTTATTTGACGTCTGCACCAGTGGTTGATTTCGAGTTCAGGTAAAAACCAAAATCTTCAAGGTAATTAATCGCTTCATTTGGTCATGTTAAACTTACCAAATATCAAGAGAAATTAAATTTATTTCAATGCAGGCATATACTTAGTACTATGAAGATTGGTGTTGTGGTGTGTTGATAGGAATGGATCGTTTGTAGATGTCTGTTTATGGCTGCGTGAATAACATGACCACACAATTTATATTTGACGTAAAGTACCACGAAACATAAAATACAAGAAGGAACAAAATAGTTTTAAAAAACATAACGTTTGTATTTGTGTATATTGATGTACATGCGTAGAAGTTAAAGATCTGTTGGAGTTATGTCCCTTAGACTGAATATTTTTATCTGACCTCACAAAAGTTGAATTAATTACAAGGCTGAGAAATGATTAATAAACTGTAGCTTTAGAAGAATGTTTCAAAGAGAAAAGTTCTTGTTGCTTGTTTGGAAAGGTTTCGTATGTTTGCAATGTAGTTTGGAAAAGTTCGTACGTACGTGCATGCGTAAATATGCTTTTAACGTCTGAGCGCCCATGGTCTAGACGAGAATCCTTGGGACTACATCTTGCATCAAGAAGAGAGAGAAATTAGAAAATAGCAAGCTTGTGTCTGCTATTTATAGATAATGTAATAACGTGACAGGATCACAGTAAATTGGCGGGGAAACTTGGCTTGGTCACGCACTGGAAATATATTTGTACATGGGTGGATTGCAACGCCCACTTGTAGTTTATTGACCAATTAGAAGCTGATATTTCCTGAAAATACTTACTAAGCAGTGTAGGCTTTCTGATCCACTTTTTACGCAAAAATGTACAAAATTTAACATTTATAAGAAAGTGGTAGCGGGATGCTAAAGTGTAATAAAATAATCCTTTATTGTCTCTATTTGACTTTGTGTCATATTTAGTTTAGCAAATATTAAATAAGTATATTTGTATATGGGTTTGCTTGATTGTGGAGACGATCAGTGTTTGAACCCAGGCGATCTTTCCCTACTTGGGAGATCGGCTGAAGACATTTTTCTTTATTTTCATTTTCGACTGTTTGGACTGATGCCGTATCAAGCCAACTTTCATTAATATAGGAAATTATTGAAGCCAAGAATTACGAAAAAGAAAACGAAAAAAAAAAAGATTTAAATTACCACAACATTGTTGTTTATTTTCTGATGACATTGATTTATTAAACTATTTTATGAAGACAACGTTTACATGCGAATAATATCGATAAATGCGTCATGTAATGCTTATATATAAACTCACAACATTTAGGTAACACCAAATGAATTTTTTAAAATGAAAAATCTTTCTTGAAGCTTTTATTTTAGTTTTAATTTCAAGCTAATAGATTAAATTTAATATTTCCAGTAGGCAAAATAATTTGATGTAATTCAAAATCAAAACGAATGTAAATTGATTGGAATGATTATATGGGAATAATATCGAACGTGTAATGTTTATGAAGCGCCAAAATGAATTGTTGTAAAAAGAAAATCAATCAACCCGCTATTCTGTAATTCGGTACGTTAAAATTATTTGATTAATGAAAACATTTTTGACTTACCTTTTTATTTTCCTTCTTTGATAATTGCAGTTGTTTCTCGAGCCAATCGAACTGACCAGCGGGGTCAACATTTGTGGTTGGGTTAACATTTTTATTTCGTATATAGTAGTAAATGGTGTTCAGATTCAATAGTCTGAGTCGTGGAGAAACGTTCGCACTAAAGTAGCCACCTCAAGAAAAGAATAAAGATTATTATGAATAAAATAGATAAAAAAATAGATTAAAAATAAAAATACATACACTATAAAATATTTTATAGGCAGATTTTTTCCAGATGATGATCTGTACGTGTATGTATTACCCGGTTGGGCTAAAATCGCATTCAAGTTCTTTGTGTAGTTATAGAATTTAATAGAAAATTATTTTGTAATAGTTCAGTTATGCCATGCGTGATACACACTTAGGCGATCATGTATCTTTCGATACATGACTGACGAGGCAGACTTTTTTCCCCACAGTAGGTTGCCATTTCTTTCTGTGGTAGACCAGTTACAATCCAAGGCTATAGAACCCGGTCTGTTCTGCTATTTACCCATAGCTGGGGGGAGAAGTAGAGGATTCACACTTTTCCCAACAATATTAGCACGTAAGTGAATGTAATGGATTTGACGAGAATTCGAACTCGGCTCTCCGATTCCTCAATCCGAGTCGCTATCCATTACTCCACGTGAAATTATGTGTGTAGTTTTAAACATGATCCCGCATTGGATATGTGGATAACCTAAAAGCTATCGTTATAGAGAGTGGAATCGGGAGCCGAGTTCAAATGACAGCTTAGTTTATTGCGTTAACTTCGCACTAACACCATTGGAAAAGGCAAGAATCCATCTTTTCTTTTTTTACCCTGGGTTAAACAATAGAGTAGACTGGGATCCCTTTACCTTAAAAAGGTAAAGAAGAACTCGAAATTCAAACATGAGGAGGAAAAAAAACCCCAGGAAAAAAAATTCCATTCTTTTTTCCAAGAAATGATAGCAATTTACAGATAATAAAAAAAGGAATCTGTTGAGATCAAAGACTGCCTACGTTCTGGAGGAATATGGAATAGAAAACAAAAGTACCCGTTATTTCGTATCAATTATTGATTTGCAGTTACAAATCATATCCAAACGCTCTCAAATGACAAAATTCTAGCTCCAAAATACGAGAAAATATGAGACGGTAAGTTTAACTTAAAAAGGATTCACAAATCCGCTAATCCGCTTTAAGGATCATACATGACAGACATTTGTTGCTAGCGGTAATTTCAATCCCGATCCGTGTTTACCTTCTGAAAAAAAGGATCGAGTTTCACTAATCAGAAGTTACGTCTTTCACTGTTTTTGCAATGTTATCTATTCCAACTTTCTCTTCTCTTGCCACCAGATGAGCGGGAATTTTCACTATTGCTCTATACCGAGTTACATTACAGGCCTGACGATTACGTTTAGCAGAAAAGAGAGTTGACTTCAATATATATATATATATATATATATATATATATATGGACGAAACGTGAAGAATGAACGGTAAATAGAGCTTAGTTGTGTCTTACGGCGGACTGAGTAACCCACGAGAGAGTGATTACACATGTGCAGTAATGTCCTGTTTGATTGCATCAAGACCTTGCAGACAATTCTCAAGTTATCGAAACAGTTAAATACTTTCCGAAAAGATATTATCGTCAGCATATAACAAAGAAATGCGATAGTGAAATAGAAAAATAAAATAGGTATAAGGATCCGGCTTGAGAATTGAATAAATAGTGAAACACGACCAGAGCTGAGCCCACAATAGCTGGAGCACTGGAGTAGGCCATCCCGAATTGAAATAATGTCCTATGTTGTGTGTGTTTGTGTGTGCGGAGGTGGGGGTCGGCAAGTGGGTCGTGTACAGATGCCAGTTGTGAAATTGGCAGAATGTGGGACGTTCAAGCCACTATGGCGCCAGTTATCATTAGGGCGTTGGGGTCTGTACCACCGAGATTAAAGTGCTACAATAAATCAAAAGCGGGAAAGAACCTCATATCCCATCACTTCAGAAGTCTGCGTTGCCTGGCACTGGAAATAATCTGTGAAATGTGTTCTCTGTTTGAGGACGTACGTCTTAATGGAGAGCAGCCATAATGTAAGATCTCAGGTTGAAAACGAAAAAAATATCAATAATAATAATAATGCTATTGTCCTAATTATCATCAGGGCGTTAGGCTATGTAGCACTGAACCTAAAGACCTACATAAGGAAAATTAGAATGAACCTCCGTATCCTATCGCTTCAGAAATCTGTGTTGCCCGGCATTGTGCATCGTCTGCGAAATGTGCTCTCTGAGGACGTACGACTTGAACAGCCATAATGCAAAATCTCATGCTGAAAACGAAAATCTATCAATAATAATAATGCTATTGTCCTAATTATCATCAGGGCGTTAGGCTCTGTAGACACTGAACCTAAATGCCTACATAAAGAAAATTAGAATGAACCTCCGTATCATATCGCTTCAGAAATCTGCGTTGTCTGACATTGTCTGCGAAATATGCTGTCTGAGGACATACGTCTTGATTGAGGGCAGCCATAATGGAACATCTTAGGTTGCAAATGAAAAACTGTGAGGAAGAAGAGAAGATAATATTAATGATAATAATAAATGGAAATCGGACGAAGAATCGGAACTAAAAGTTATGATAGCATTACTAAAATCCCTTCAAATATGCTGATGAGAGTGATGTAGTATTGATATGATCTGTTATTTAATCCTCATTGTAAACCTCCTTTAAAGGAGGTCCTTGGAACATTTCCACAATACTTTGCAAAAAGTGTAGAAGGATTTTGAAAGTCCGATGAAACATTGGAAACATCCAGAGAACAGCATTACTAAAATAGGTTAGGATGCTGTAAAGAATTATGGAGTATTGGGTAAATATGCTATCACTTGACTTCCATTGAGAGGCACCAGGTACGACTGGTTGTAAAAGTTAACAGATATTGCATGAGCATACTGAAAATGAATCGCTAATAATATTGTAGAATCTGAAGATTGGATCCACAAGCGACACCCTTGTAATTATCTGAAAGCCACTAGGGAGCAGAGACTGAAGATAGATGTCTAAGAGAGTACTGAGATCAAGAAAACAGTGAAGGTGGTGAGCTCAGATACTGCTAATGTGGAAATTCATACATTAATAATAGAAAATATACTGAGAACTGCCCTGGAATATTAAAGAAATTTATCACTTGATCTTCATTAGATACAAGCGGTGGAAAAATGTAACAAGTAGAAAAATAGTTATCAAAACATATAAGGACAGAGTTAAAACGACTGATAGCGCTATCGCTTCTCATTTTGAAACTTTGATTACCTTTTTTAAACGTAGCTGTGTGTAACTCTGTCTCATTGAAGAAGACCTTTGACATGCTTTCCAACATGGCCGTCGAAGTCTGAGAATCTCGAAAGAAATCATGATTTCCTACGGTGGGAATGAGAGGAACTTCGGGGAATGCTTCCTTTATCAAATTGGTAATATCTCTGAGCATTCCAATATTTACAGTCTTGTTCAAGGTGAGAGCCTCATCTCGGCGTGTGTGCATCACGCTGTCCCTGTAATGAAGATCGACAAAAGAAAAACAATTTAGAGTTTTTGTTTGCTTTCTACATTCAATACAAGTGTCGTAACCAGCAAATTGCAACCAGAAATGGTTGACTCACAGTCCAACTGCAATTAGCAAATTACGACCGAAAATGACTAAGCAACATTAATTCCGTATTCAGTGATTTCTTTTGTAATCCGAGAAGTTTTCAAATTATTCACTTCTATCAAGAAATTATGAGATCCTACATATATAAGAACTTTAGATTAAAGTTTGTCATTATCCTGGCAGTGTTTTGGAATCTAATAGAGACCAATTGAGATGAATGGAATCTCTCTATATCTCTTAGATGAAGTATTATGATTACTTATATTATTTACATTATTTGGACTGTTATCCTCATCTTCGCTGCCACATTCACAACGCTTTGGCTTTATCCACTAGGCCATGTGTCCTTCAACAACACCTTTATCCACTAGGATAAAGGCGTTGGTTAAATCCAGTGACTAGACCCAAAGAGTTGCGAGTTCAATACCAGGCTACAACAGTGGTGAATCAAATGCTTTGAGAGTTGAGGTAAAAGAAAATAACTGAGACATCCGGAAGAGGCATGACACGTAGAACTAGAACAATCTACCCCAGTGGACAAAATAATGGGTTCGGTTCGAAATTCCAATCACCTGAAGAAGGCAGGAGCGTACAAAGGCCGAAACGTTGTGAATATGGCAATGAAGATGAGGATAACAATCCAAATAATCCAAATAATGTAAGTAATTAATGGAATCATTAAATTAATTTTTCATAAGCAAAAAAAAAAAAAAAAAAATAAAAAGTTATCCTGGTAGCCGGATAGGTAGTATCATCGCTTAGTTGCGTCTTTGTCTTCGGGCAAGGTGCGACTCATTTGTAGTTCTGTTAGAGGATAGAGGCACAACTGGAAAAATTATAACTGTGATGTACCAAGCCCTGGGAAAGAGCTGCCCGAGGCTGCACCCTTTCATGGCACTAGAGAGACGGGTCGGTGCTCGTAACGAGGCCAGCGCAAGCGGTGTTTGCGGGGGCTCGGGGAAATTTTGTCCTTGGCCCGCGTGTACGCGCTCGGGTTCCCCATGTTAAATTCGAAATTGTGTCACATCTCGCCTACAGTGGGGCGACCAGGTAAATATACCTGGGGCGCAGGAGATGCTCTTGTAGTATCTGTTCCGGCAGATCATGACCAGCTAAGACAAATTGGTGCCCGATCCTGCGCAAGCGAGGGATAGGCAAAAATAGACCAATATTTGACCAGTTACCCGAGTATACGCGATCGGATACCCGACATTAAATAACTGACCTTGTGTCGCATCCTGACTCAGTGGGGAGTCTGTGAAATACTTGTAGTATCTGTTCCGTGCCGGCTGTGCCCGGCTACTTGAACAGAATCTTAGGATCTGTTCGGTAGCGTAGCTATGACTAGCTAAGACAGTAGGGAGTCACAGGTAAATACTGAGACACTAGCCTGGGTTAAGTGTGAGATCCTACTGCTAAGTAGCTGATCGTACTATCAGGATGATTCAGAGATCCTGTTTTTTTCAATAGTATGATCCTGTTGTGAATTATAATATTTATCGTAATGTGTTAATTAGTAAAATTTAAGTATATAAACATTTAGGAAAAACCTAATTATTTCGGATGGACTCATCAGGCCAGGAGAGTTGTCGTTCACACCTGGTTGGTTATAAAAGATCGGTACTTGGACTAATCAGGAGTCCTAGCAAGTAATCACTACAGATGACCGTGCTGCTCTAATGGAAGCAATAAGAAATTTAAAAAAAATTAAATACATAAAAGATTCTACTTTCTTCCTTTTAAGGACAGTATCTCACCCTCTTTCTCCATCACCTGCTTTTTATCTCTAAACAACGAGCCATTATTTCTGCATCTCGCCACTGAAGATCACGAATATACATTCAATTCCCAACACAGCGAGAATAACAAACCAAAAGGCCTAAGAGGGCCAAGACCCGTCACACCTAAACACATGTAAAGATTTTGTTAGTTTTCGCCAAATAATAAAGTTGGCCTTTGTTCAGATAAAAAAAGAATGCTTTTGTCCTACTGGTTTCAGCTGTTGTCGCTTCTCTTTCCTTTTGGCTTGTGAGGTCAACATAATTATCGACCCTGCATCACACGTATCTATTAACTGTCACCTGACACAGGTTTTCCTCTTTACCTGTAACTACGTACATTTCGGTTAAAATACTACGGAAGGTTCACAGTTGGACTTGACTAGCAACTACTCAATGCCAGCACAGTATATTTAAATGGAACTCTTTGGCTATATCCTCCAAAGTTGAATAACCTATTCCGTACTCTTCGGTTAAAATACTATGGAAGGTTCAGTATTGGACTTAACCAGTGACTACTCAACGCCAGTGCGGGACATTTAAATTGAACTTTCTTCTCTTTGGCTATATCGTCCATGCTTCAAATCACCTACTCCATACACTTCGGTTAAAATACTACGGAAGGTTCATCACTGGACTTAACCAGCAACTTTTCAACACTTTCGCCGGACATTTGAATTGAGCTTTCGAACTGTGGACTTACATGCCAACTTACTCTACTCTTAACATTTAGTCACAGTTATATTATCAAGATCTTCTCGTCGGGCAGTATTTTTCAATTTACTTTATTCTGCCTTCATTATTTGATTCATTGTTTGCTCATATTCTTTAAATGAATCATTACCCTTGTATACGATGTAAGTAAATTTGGTATTTTTTAGTTTGTTGTTCTCTTGTTGACCAGTCAGCTTTGACGTCTTTTATTTTAAAAATGTTAGTGGGCCTCTTGTGACACACACTTATTTGGGGCGCACAGGCCATATTATATCGCGCCCCCTCCAGGAGGTCCACTACAGCATTACTAGTCTTGAGTTGATTCTCCAAAAATTTTGAATTTTTGATTGAAACGCTTTGACACGAGAATACATCTCATGAATCAATTGATTTGGTTTTTGTAATTTTAAATTTAAATCATTCAAATGTGTCGTGATATCCACCAGGAATGCAAGGTCACTAATCCAATTATCATCTTTCAGCTCGGGAACAAATCTACCCTTCATTTCTAAGAAGGCACACACCTCTTCTCAAAGGCTATAGAATCGTTGAAGCATCTCCCCTTAACTTAGCCAATGAATTGTGCAGTAGTAAATCAGGTCGCCATACTCGGATTCAAGTTCTTCCAAAATCTCTTTAAACTGGCGATGGTTAAATTCTCACGATTTTATAAAACTGATTGTTGAAACAACAACACGCATAACATTTTCAAACTTTAGAGATTGCGCATAAATTTTCTTGGTGAATAATGCAATGGATTGTCTCAAAGTTGCTGTTTGATAAATTCAAAGACGTTAATTCTTCTTTTAATCTGGCAAGAAAGCCTATTTTAGACCCAACCATTGCTGGGGCTTCATATGTTGCTAAGCTGACTAGTCGTTCAAGCGAGAGATTCAACTTCAAGGCTGCTTTCTTAACTTCTTCATAAATCTTACATCCTGTAACCGTGTCTTTTATTGTCTGAACTCTTAGTAATTCTTCAGGGATATTAAATGACTTATCAATACCACGTGTGAAAATTGCCAGCTGTGCCGAATCGGATATGTCTGGGCTTTCGTCAATCGTCCGTGAAAATAAAATCAAAGTCTCTTGTTTTTTCTTTCAGCGTACCCTGAATATCTGCTGCAATTTCCTTAATCCGTCTTGCCACTTCAGCCACTGACACACACACACAAAATCTTTTACAAATTCACCGTCGGAATAATTTTTTGAATGATTTGCCACTTCTTTGCTAACAACATAGCTAGCTGTCCAATCGCTTTATACACAAAAAACTAACAAGATTTATAGTTGTTTTATTTTTAGTTAACATATGGCGTTTAGTAGGCCATCAGTTATGGATGAGTTGTTTATGTTCTGACAACATCTGTTGTCAATATAATTGGTTTGGATTTATATCAGAGGAAAACTTTTAGCTTTTAAATGGTGCCAGTCCAATCATGCTACCGTGATACACAGTCTTGGGCAAACTGTGGTTCGCGCGGATTTCTAAATGGCTCACCTAATTTCACAAGGAAAATAAACGTTAATTCAAATTTTGTTTCGTTCTCACTTGTTCACAAACATTCTTTCCCTCACTGAAAGCAGGTTAGGGGAAGCTAGTGACAAAATGGAATCATTATTACACGCCCGACTAACCTCCCTTGTTGACTGTTGCATAGTGGGTACCCAAGCCGGGAAATAAATTGCTAACGCCAGTCATCCATGTCATTTTCAACGTCAATCTACATCATTCCAAATATTGAAAAGCCTCACAATTTCTATCTCTACTCAGGACACTATCTCAAAAAAAGAAAAGGATTGATTTGGTTTGCAATTTCTGATTTCACCGCTAATAACGACTTGTGATAATTCAGCGACTGTAAACGCACGTGCTAATCACAGGATTAATGGAACTTTTTAAGTATTATTGTGCAGAGGGCTGTAGATTTCTTTTGACTTCATAAAAAAAAAAATTATGTAGAAATAAGAAAATTCTTGAAAAAGTTGAAAAAAGACTATTTTTTGAAGAAAATAACAAACCAATGTGTTTAATATGTTTTGAATTCGTCTCCGTTTTTAAAGAATTTAATTTTAAGCGGCATTACACTTCAAAACATTTGGGAGAAAATTTAAAGGAGATATAAAGCAAAAAACTGAAACCCTCAAGAAACAGATTGACAGTTTAAATATTCCACTAATAGTTTAAAGACTAATTAAAAAGCTTACCCCGTCCAAAGGATAAAATCAACATCAGGGGCTAGTTGCTTCATGCTGTAAATCGTTTGGTTAAGCATGATCCACGGAGTATCACAATCGTAATCGCCAAACTTGCCCAGCTGTGTATAAGGAATGACACTGCGACATGATTCGGGTTCTTTTTGCACTCCGTATGTAAAATCATAATGTAAGTCGGAAATGACCCAAAAAGTACCTGTCAAAGGAAAAAAAAAGGTAAGATAGAAAATCAGAAGACTTATCACGGGACAATTTCGGTTTCCTGGGCTCTACTGACAAAATATTCTCATTTTTAGAAATAGACGTTCGCAAATATGGAAGACCATTTCATAGATTTAGAAAGAAAATCGAATATATGAGAAATAGCTCTAGTTTTAATGGACATTTGTAGTCATGAGACAATTCTCATAGGGTTTTAAGGGTTCTTTCTTAGGAGCAGCAACATCAACAGCAGTAGTAGTAGCAACAGCAATCTTTCTTATTTCAGATATCAACCTCTTTATTGTCAGAGTGCGATCGAATCCTTTTTGACTTTGCAAACAAAATTTATCCTTTACTAGCAGGATTTAAAAAGTTAAAAAATAAATCTATAACAACAATATAACTTCAAATATATTTATTCAAACACAAAAAATATTTCTAAATATTTTTTACATTACAATTCTTCTTTGTAGACAATTGTCTTTAAATAAGAATAAAGACATCTTCGCCTTTTCCATACCTAGTAAGAACCTATGCCTCAGTTACATGTGACATCAACTTCTTAACCACCAGTCTAGTGCCATTACAAAGTCTTCGTTGAATAATTGGCCACCTGTTCCGGATCTGGACTGGTATCCACCGACCTGTAGATATGAGATGTTTCCGCGGATGGGGGGGTGGGGTGGAGAATGCAAAAGTTGGTCATTGATTCTGTCAACTGCTCTGTACGTTAGAGTCAGTATTGCCCTGTCACATAACCAATTGTGGTTTTTGTAATTATGTTAGAGGTTTCGGAAAACATTGTCCTTAAGCTCATCAGCAATACTGAAAACATTGCAAACCGGGATAATGGTCATCGTTCCATTGGCATCTAACGGTACGTTGTCATTGCCAAGTCTCAAAATGTTGCAGGAAAACTGAGCTGACAGCTGATCTTCAAATAATTGTGCTCTCATGTTGGTGCTCAGAGTCAACGTTCGAATATATCGCCACAACGGAGAAGATTTGAGACATGCTCTGGTCCCTTTTGGTATGGCCGGTCGTGTGTGCCCAAACTCTCCAGATAGCAGGAGTAGTTATACCTCCCGTAGGCGACTGAGAAACCATAATGCCTGTGTTCCATGCTGCATTCACCACATACGATAAACCTGAACCTTTTTAGCACTTGGGCTATTTCAGAGGTTTGCTGATCCCGAAAATTGGATTATCGGAGGAAGTCAAGTTCAGTGGAAACTTAAAAGTTGAATGTGGAGATCAGGCAACCAAAAGGCAAAGTTGCAGCAATACCAGATAACACTATTGCCAAATCTATGTCCTTGTGCTGTTGAACTTTGGCAGCTTAGTAACAAATGTCTTTCCTGTCCCTCCAGGAGCATACAGGAAGAATATTCCACCTTTGGAGAAGCGGACACTTCTGCAGCCCTCCCGTTTTGTCGGCTTTTAGTCTTTCTTACCTTTGTTCTGATGTGAAAAATGATATGCACTTTCGGGCTGCAAATATGCACTTTCGGGCTGCAAATATATTTCTCTGTGTTCCTGTATCCTCCATAACTCTCATTGCAGAACTCCTTGAATTTGCTTTGTCTTGACTTGCTAAAAATCTTGTTTGATGTTGTTCCTCATTTTCTGTACTACCACATATGTAATGTTTAAAATTATTTTTGCAGTATTACGTTTATTATCCATTATTATGAATAAATGGCCGTTTTTAAGTTTTTTGTTCAAGCGTATATTATACTCTTATAGCGATGTCCACTAATTTGCCGTACAGATTAAAATTAATTTAAAAAATGAAAAATCGTTCTTGAAGCTTTCTTTTTAGCTTAAATT
This sequence comes from Acanthosepion esculentum, assembly GCA_964036315.1. Classification (NCBI taxonomy): domain Eukaryota; kingdom Metazoa; phylum Mollusca; class Cephalopoda; order Sepiida; family Sepiidae; genus Acanthosepion; species Acanthosepion esculentum. Next base: position 131,222,531 of record OZ038481.1, on the reverse strand, counting down.
TAAAGGTAGAAGAATAAATTTACTATATCCAGTAAGAAAAATGCATTGGTATATTTAAAACCAATTTATATTCATTGGAATAAAAAAATTTTTTTTGTTTTCAGTAAAATCGATGATGTCTGACATTTTGAGTCATTTGTAAACAAAAGTTAAATTTTCCGTTTTAAAAATCATGTAAAAATGAAATACATTTTTCAAAGGTTGAGTAAAATTAGAAAATTTAAAGTTTACTTAATCTAATTTGAAACAAACAGTACATACGTTTTTAGCAGAAAAAAACGGAGTAGAAAATAAGGAAAACATTTTAACTGTGGTGACTTGTTTGTCAGGTGTTGATTGATGCTATTGACAGCTGAAATCAGGAAAAGTCATCGAATGGATGAACAAAAATGACAAATATTACGAGTTTTACAAGTGAACCTATTTAACTATCCAGTAATGTTTACAAACTAATAAATATTTTAAGCAATCTAATATTTTATTAATTATTAGAT
>OZ038481.1:131202037-131212037 GCA_964036315.1 Acanthosepion esculentum | reverse complement strand
TTTCCTCATCATGTGTCCCAGAAATTTCAGCTGTTTTTCTGATTTAAAGTTTCCTTGAAGTTCCTATACCTCTTAAGATTTCTACGTTGCCTACATATCCATAGTCTTCTTAGAAATTTCTCTATCACTTCATGTCGGTTCTTCATCTGTGAAGAAATTGTCGAGTGCAGATAATCCGAATTTTTTAAATTTTACTCTTAAACTGTGACACTCTTCCAAACATGAATAAATATAATAATTAGCTTCAAATAAGAAATATTGGTTATCTCCCTTAGATTAGTTCATGCTTTCGAAATGAATAAAATTTCCTTATCAAAATTTAGTTCAGACGTCATTGCCAAATCCACTATCTTTTGCCGTATCCAGCTCACTGAGCGCGCCCTCTGCTTTGCGATGATTAGAAAGTTTGTCCTACAATTATTAATGAGTGAGATCATCACATGGTAATACATATTTAAACTTGTGCTATACTATGATTAATAAAATCGCCTACTGTAGTGTGATGGTTAGTCTTGCAAAAGAGTAGATTTTATTCTTATTAGGTACTCCACACTTACTGTCCTTTTGTCAGACTAAGATGAGCTTAAGATAAGATACACTGTATCTGTCTATATTTCTGAGAAGAGGTATCATGTACACTATTTACATTATTCGGACTATTGTCCTCATCTTTGTCGCCATATTTATTACAAGGACACATGGCACAGTGGATAAAGGCGTTTGTTAGATCCAGTGACAGGACCCAAAAAGTGTAAGTTCAATACTCGGTTAAGGCAGTGAGGAACTTGGAGAGGGGAATTAACAAGAGAAAACCGACATCCAATAAACATGGCACGTGGAACTAGAACAGTCTACCCCAGCGAGAGAAATAAAGGGTTCAGTTCGACATTCCAACCACATGAAGAAGGCCGAAGTGTACAACCGAAACGTTGTAATAAATATGGCGACAATGATGAGGAGAATAGTCCGAATAATGTAAATAATGTACATAATACCTCATCTCATCTCAGAAATATATACAGATACTGAAAGGCCGAAACGTTGTAATAAATATGGCGACAATGATGAGGAGAATAGTCCGAATAATGTAAATAGTGTAAGATACACTGTGATGACTATATTGACAAACGAGATCAGTCGATGATTTGTTTTTTTAATCGTTTCACTCCAGGTAAGGCTTCACGGAGAGTGAAAGATAATTAGAAGATTGAAAATCAGGAGGATTAAGGAAGGGACAAAAAAGAAAAGCGTTCAAGAAGACAAAAGATGATGATAGACGTTGCATTTAAATTGTTGAAGATTGTAATTATCATGGAAGCAAGAAATCGGAAGGGAGTGTCACGGACGGGAAGTACTAGAAAATTAACTGCAATGGTTCAATTGTAAAACAGTGAGACATAGTTGCCAATCTAGCAGCGCGCTTAAATTCATGTTATCGAGACACCAGGGCAAAAAGCACACCCATGCAGTTATCGTGAAAATATTTGTAGAACAGAAGCCACGTCACGTCGGTGTGAAAGTGACTGGAGACGAGATACCTGGTCAAGATAGATTATAGTGAAGACGCTTCTCTTGAATTTGTCAAGAACCTCAAGATGAACAGCAGGAGCACCAGACCAAATATGGCAACAGTATTCAATGCACGGACGAATAGTGTGCCAATAATTGGATGAAGCAGATTGTTAACGTAAGGAACAGAAAATGCAACCTGCAGGAACAGAGACAAACAGCTTACTAAACTTTTCAATTTATGTGTGTGATTTCAGTCCAGAGAAGAAGCTGCATTTAAGTATCATATTTTTCCAGACTTAACTAAATTGAGCAAAATGTCACGATAGAATTCAAAGTAGGAAAGGTTAATATTTCTTTTCTTTTTTTTTTTAAGCTTTTCACCCCAAGCAAGGTTGGAAGCCACTAGCACGCAAGGGGTTACAGAAGGTTTGGAGGAAGAGCAGATCGGAGTGGTAGAGGAAAGGATGTGGAGAAAGATAGTGGATCGATCAAGGCAAGGGGGTTACAGAAGATTTGGAGCGAGAGTAGATAGGAATGAAAGGTGAAAGGATGTGGAGAAGGGAAGTGGATAGATCAAGGCAACTGGAGATGTCGATTGACATTACACTTAAATAGTTGGAGATTGTATGTCAGGGAAACAGGAATAGGGAAGGGAGTTCCACAGGCGAGATGTGCGAGACATGAAGCTATTGGAGTAGAAGAGACGTCTACATCTAACAGTTTCAACGGTGATGGGGTGGGAACGGGATGCCAGCCTCGTAGGACGCTTAAATTCATGAGGCCTGGGAACCAGCGAAAGCAGCTCATGGGCTTGGGGTACTTGGTTTTAATAAAAAAAAAAGATTCAAATCAACAGGATAAAGAAACGGTTAGACAATTCCACGTCGAAACAATATTTTTTCTTATCCAGCAAGCTGAAAAATGGCCAACTAAAACGTGGAAAGTAGTGACGACTCACAAACTTAATTCTCAAAGACTATCCCTTCTATAGATTCAAAGACGGAAATGCAGGCTTACAAGTTAAGTTAGAATAGTTAGTACTAAAATAAAATATGTTAGGGGGTCCAAACAGAACGAGGGTTAAAAAAAATTATATATATATATATATATATATATATATAAATAAGAGAGAGAGAGAGAATTTGGGGTAGAGTGAATTGATACTCACTCGAAACCACATAGAAAATAGATCCTGAATAAATTCCTGTCTTTTCTTCTTTCTAAAGAATAATAAAAATGTTTCTCCAGGCGATAAACATTGTATCAGAATTGAGCAAGAAAATATTTAGAAGATTGGCTGATGGACACATCGCCTGTATCTTCAGAATTGATTACAAACGAAAACGTGCAAAAAATATTTCAATATTACTTTACGTTACTCCTCATTATGGTAGTCGGTTTTGACGAGCCAAAACGGCGAAGCGTGATGGGCTAATGCAAGAAAGAAAAAAAAACCTCTCAAATTGGAAGAGACAAAATAATTTAGAATCGATCTACTTGAGCCTGTCTTTTTCTACTGGTAGTCATCTACAACTTACTGATCTAGGAAAGTATTCAATGACATTTCGCCAAGTGTATGATGAAACCGCTGCGCATAGACGAAATTGACGGAGAAGATATTAGCAGTTTTCGCCCTTTAACTCCGTTGAGCCTCAAATTAAGATTTTGAAAAAAAAAAAAATTGTCAAACCGTCTACAAACTGTGGTGTCAATCTTGTGGTATTCGGAAAGACTTAATTATAGAGGGTCGGAACATTTATGAAAAGAAGTAATTGGTTTCCACGATCATCGAATTAATAAGATGATGCACTAGTCACACTGATAGATTTATGGCAGCATTCACAGCCATTTTCTTGTGTTGCAACCATTTTTGAACGAAATCATTGCACATTGGCGTATCAAAGAAAATTTCAAAAATAACTGGTAACGATTTCTCTTGAAAATGGACAAATTTGACATTCTGGAATTATCACGTCACAGCAGAAAAATGGTTTAACTCCCAATGGCATTCCCGCTGACATGGTTGCTACATTAAGAGGAAGATGTTCCAGCTTTATCAGTAGTGCAAAAGTGGGCAACTGAATTTACGAAGGAAAAGAAGAGTTTTTAAGATAACCCACGGTCTGGACGTCCTGCAACTGCCGCCACTGACGAAAAACATTGATCCTATTCACGACTTGGTGATGATTGACAGGCGATTAGCTATAAATCAAACAGTGAATGCTATTTTCATATCCTGTAAGAGAGTTGAGAATATTCTGTACAATGAACTTGGCATGACGAAGGTCGGTGACTGACACGTCTTCTGACACCTGATCAAAAGCGCACGAAGTTGTTCACATTATTTTTTTGGTCAGGTCAAGAACTAGGTCGATGTTATTAAATATTATGTGACCAATTAGAAGTTGAGATTTTCTGAAAATATATATTAAGCTGAATAAGCTCTGTGATCCACTTTTTGTACGAAAATTTGATGTTGATGAAAAAAAGGTGGTAGCGGGATGCTAAAAATTCTCCTTGACAATGAACTTTTCATTAGTATGGTGGATGTAGCATTTCACTCAAACTCACTTCCCTACATGTACGGAGGCAGGAATGAAGCGTCCAACGAGATGCAATAATAGATATAGTCAGTGTCAAGTACATCGACGGCGGTCAGCAATAATAAACACGCACATAGTTCTACTGTAAAATTATAAATAAATAAATATCACCCACTCTCATTGGGTGACTAGAAATGTCAGTTTTCTAGTGGATGCGTTTCGTTTTCGCGTGTGCTTTTCGTCCTTGCTGTTGTGCCTGAATGAGGGTGTTTGGTTGGTTGAATGATTGGTCTTATCCAAGTCTCGCACTCATTTTGTCCAAGATCTGTCTATATTTCTGAGTACACTCCGGCCTTATTCAGGTGTCGTCAAGGACACATAGGCCAGTGGTTGGATCCAGTTACTTGACCTAAATAGCTGTGAGTTCAATACCTGGGTACTTCAGTGGTGAACCCCCCCCCCAAAAAAAAAACTTGGAGAATTGAGTTAAAGGGAGATAACTGAGACATCCGGTTGACTAAAGGGTTCGTTCGAATTTCCAATAATCAGAAGAAGGTCGGAGAGTACAGCGGCCGAAATGTCGTGAATATGCCAATAAAGATGACAACAGTCCGAATAATGTAAATAATTTTGTCCAGTTAACTGATATTTCTGCCACAATATAGGATTGTTTGTGTGTCGGGGGGGGGATTATTTCTAACATCATCTTGTCCAGTTTTTTGTATATATAGTATTATTCACATTGTAAATATTCATTAGGGTTTTCATTTTTAAGTGTCGTTATTTTATTCCCCACCCCCACAGACAAATTGGACATATGGGGACTAGTTTGGACTTCATAGAGATTTTGAGCTATTATGATGGTTGCAGTAAAAATTGTAAGTAAGAATGTGGCGTTTTGGTGCAAGGAATATTGTATAGTTTGTTTGGGTCAATGATTGTGGCTATCTAAGTTTAAGATAAAACAAATTGAGGACCAGCCTTCACAATCCCCTCTTTTGGGGCCATGTGCCACATTTTCTGTTTTTAATAGAAAAAAATATTAAAAAATAAATTATTACAAAACCTACAACTTTGTTCTCAATCAATCACCACAAATGTAAAGAACTAATTTGGTAATAACCAACACGATGATCGATATACTGTCGACCCCATTACTGATATACGCTACCAAACCGAGAAAAGAAAATAACACATTCAACTATTCCACGTAGATTCTGTTACTCCAGTTTTTCAAGTGGGGTCGGCCTGACATAGTTAAAGGTCAGCATTTGAAATCTTTTTTAATGTTTTATTATCTAGTCGCAAAATAAATAACTTGGTTTAATAAAGCTTGCAATAAGAAAAGCCCCAGAGAGGAAATAAGAATTCATTCAGAACAGCACTAGATAAACTGGATTGACCACATGTTTCAACTTGTAAGTATTGTAGTAACTACTAGAGTTACTGCTGTTTACTACTAGGCACGACTATTAAAATCGTAAAAGGATACACTTAAAATTTGAAGTAATGGTTTACATTACACAATGGATACAGTGTAACCCGGATATAAGAGAGTTGGCGGGACCGGAGAAGAAGTCTCTTATATCCGGGTTTGGTCTATTTTGTTTTATTAACACAGGCTCTAATTTGGGACCAGAGAAAATCGCTCTTATATCCGGGTTTCTCTTATATCAGGGTCTCATATCCGGGTTACACTGTATTTAAAAAAGACGCGAAATGAATCACATTGTTAAAATCTCGCATTAAAAATATTTTAATGCGAGATTTTAACAATTTACCAAAATGTGCGCGAGTTCAATTCTCATTGATATCTCTCCACACAACCACATTTGTGCCATTAAGCTAAGTAAATACGTCTCGCCGTTGAAGTGTGATAGCAAATTAGTTTTGAAAAATAACTGTCTAGTGGGTTCGACTCACGTTGACTTTCTCACATTGTTATCTAAAATAAGTTTAGCAAGGGTCTTATTAAGGCTCTACACCCAAGGCTTCGCCATTTCTCCATTATTAGTGTATAGAGAAAGTACAAGTTATTTCATTTGCTAAGTGTAGCTTAGGTATAAGGCAACAGGAATGGAACATTCAATTTCATTCAACTGCTAGCGACTTCTCGCTGAAGTGTAAATAGCAAGCTAGTCTCGTAAAGTTATAACTGTAGTAGGTTCGATATACATGGAATGCTTCACATTGTTGGCGTTGCTGCAAAATAAGACAAGGTTAGTAAATAATAAAAACAAGTAAATAAGCGCCGATAGTCTAGTTAAAAAGCCAAAAGATGTTTGCAAATGGGAGTGGACAAGAGACTTGAACGTCCAATTCTTAAACAAATTCCTTTACGTGTTGTACCCGAGAATGCAAGTTCTAAAGAATGATAAATGATTTCCCAATTATTTTCCCCACCCAAGAAAATATTTTTTTAGCTTTTTGAAGATATTTGTTTTAATATTCACTGTTGAGTGAATTTAATATTCACTATTGATTGATAATGGACGTGAACATAACGATGTCTTCTGAAATGTAATTTGTTTGAAGCTCATCTTGTTTTCTCATCGAATTTATGTCGTCGTATAATTGCAGTGTCGGATTGATTTTAGACTGCATCACTGTCACAGACATTACTAAATTGATAAAAAAAAATAAAGATTTTTCGATTGTAACAAATGCTATGGCTTGAGGAAATTCTAATGAAGGCTAATCAACAAAGAAAGTTTATTCTCTGAAAATTTACGAGTGGACCAATCTATTTAAGTAGTGACGTATGTTCAATTTAGCTGGCCTGCCTTTGAGCGTAAGTTTTTTTCTCACTCGTGACAAAAGTCTGTATTCATACAGGTGCTAAAAGGAAGGATTTTGAAGAGTAGTTCTCTCATTAGGAAGATTAGTGAAATTTTCCGTTTGTCATTGTAACTAGTCTCATGTAAGTCAAAAGTATATCAATTTTTCTAGTTTAATTCGCTGAAGTATTATTATTATTTTTTTTTTACACAATGCTGTTCACCCTGTACAAGGCCCGGGAGCTCGAGGTAGAGAGTTATAGAGTAAAAGGTGCAGGTTACGCGGATATTTGGGGGAAGATTAGATTAGATTTATTATTTTACTTTTCTCACATTTTAGTCAACCTATAAAATACATTTCGATTGTATAGTTCTGTTAAGATATTTTGACAAATTTAATCTTGCACACTGCCATGAGTTTGGGGTACCCAGTGAGAATCGAACTCATTTTGCAAGACCAGGTCATTAATTCATAGTTGTAATGTACAGAGAAAGTGCCAGTTATGTAATTTATTAAGTGTAAATTAGTCAGATACAAGACAACAGAAATGGAGCACTCAATTTCATTCAAGTCAGCGAAATTGCTCATGTGATGTACTTACTAATACTCAGTTATTTAGATTTAAATTTTGTGATTAAAACGAAATAAAGCAATATTAATAAAAAAAGAATTTTAACTTACCAATGCCTCTTCTTTGACTGGATGTTATTGTTGTCGCAAGAATCAGAAAAAGTAATATTTTTCTTGTTTTGCCTCCACTCATCCTGGAAGCGAAGATCAACGCACAAAAACTTTGTAGATTTATTTCCTCGCAACTGCAAAAACACGTTTATAATAAACGTGTTTTAATTTGGTAAACGATTTTTTATCTAATTCAGTAATGCATCTATAGCAAACAGTATTTCGAATAAGACTCCAAGCACGGTTCATAATAACGAACAACTATATTAGAAATAAAGAAATGTTTATTACTCGAGCAGTAAAAGTAGTGAATATCATGTTACTGAAAAATGTCTCGTTTTTCTTGTCCCTCCAACCACTTAAGATTTCGTTCCTTATTCCACTTCTCTCCTTCACTACACCTACTACTGTGTTTTACTTTTTTTAATTTTTTATACTTAACTGAACGAATAGGCATTCTTAAGTTACCAGTGTCGGAGTTAACTCCTCCTTAATTTCCTAATTGTCCAAATTGTTCCTAGGGGGCGCTCTCCCGACACTATATAAAGTTGACGAAACCCTGCCTCACCCTCTATTCCAGCGGTCATTTCAAAAATGTAATCTCTCGGGGAGATTTGTGTTTTTCCCTTTGGGTGGGGGGAGACTACATAAACATTACTCACACTCACGCACGCATGTACGTATGAACATTCACTCTCACATTTCTTGGAACACAAACTTTACACAATTATTTGTTTCACATATTGTTTTTGTATCTGTTTGTTTGTTAATACACATATAATTGTTTGTATATTTATATATATATATATATATATAACGGTCGTGATTGGTTTCTTTTACATTTCTTTTGGGTGAACTCATCTTGAGCCCGCCATATTTGTAGTAGGCTCTATTTCAGGAGATACACGTGTTCATCTTACAACGCGCCCGCTACAAAAATTACTGTCAGCTCTGCAACCACAAAAATCTCCTTTCGTAGATAACGAAATTTCGACCACTGCGGGCTATCCGAAAAAAAAAAAGAAAGGATTTTGAAAAGAATATTTAGTTTTTGCAAGTAGCAGATCAAGTATTGATTAATCATAAAAATTGTTGTTTCGTGTCTGTTGCATCGATTACGTTCTTTTGAACAAAATTGTTACGTTTTTTTGTTTTTTTTTTTATTATCGGGAGAGGTACTAAACACTTTTTCCATCTAAGCTTAATATTACCAGAAATACATTTTTGGAAAAAAAATATTACCAGCAATAACAATTTTGTCGGCATTACATAACCTATTGAGGTTGATATGCCGTAAAATAAAACAAACCAAACGAAACCATTTAAATATTTTAACGAACTTAAACTGGCGATTGATTCGGAACGCGCTACCTTACACTGAAGTGGCATCAACGTAGACTGGGCAAATATACCTGACTGTGTGACCTTAGTTTGAAAGAAACGGCTGCGCACGCTTTCTACAACTCTCCTCGGGTACGCTCGTTCTAGGATCATGTCGACGAGTTGATGGCGTATATCGATCTTGAACATCTTGTGTCCATTGATCTCGCATATGTGTGCAATAATGTGTCTACCACGTGTTCTCAGGTGACACGGGTGGACTTTCTAACGCTGCTAGATGTGGCAAGGATGGTGGTGTGGACGACGCGGATGGCGGGAATCCTACGATACGAACGTTATTCTCATCAACATCTGAAGGGTATTTACACATAAGCGAATCTGACGAACACGACCGAGCCGTTACCAGTTACACCACCGGCACATCAAAGCTTACAACCCCTGGTATTCCCAAGCAGGTCACCTGTCTAGGCTCTAGTTTGAGCGAGCGAGTGAGTTGTAAAAGAAAGCACTTTAAACAGAAAGAGACAGATTAGATTTGTAGGATGCAAAATGAGGAAAGGAGGTCTAGAGAATCTGATACTCACAGGACATATTGAAAGCAAGAGGAACAGAGGAAAGTCGCGAATAATATAACTAACAAGACTGCGTAAATAGATGACAGAACATGGACTGTAAGAGATAGCGAAAATACAAACCTTACTAAGAGCTACAAAGGATAGGAAGTTGTAGAGAGCCATGATCACCCAAGTCTTGATGGAACATGGGATATAAAAGAAGAATGCATATATTCTAGTCTGGAATAATAAAAGAAATCATTTCTTCTTTTAAGTGTCCTCTATCTTATACTAATTATTATTTGTATTTTTTCCACGTCACAGGTTGTTGAATAGCGAATGACAATAGATCATATTCAGCAATCTCTTGAGCTTTCCTGCCAGTCTCAGGAATTCCTGATGAGGTCGGAATGGTTCCAACTCTTCCTCGGAATTTCAGTTCATACAATCTCGCTGTTTTTTTTAGGACGATTCCCAAGTAATTATGATCATGATCCTAATTCTCATCTTTTAAATGTTTTTCAGTTCCCCGGTAATTCTGATAATTTTCTGTCATGCGTTCTCTTTCATTTCATCTTTATTCAGCAGATA